>CM021109.1:225457326-225540149 GCA_007115665.2 Sequoiadendron giganteum | reverse complement strand
GGAGAGGGAGAAAGAGAGAGAGGGAGGGAGTGGGATGGACTTGAGAGAGAGGGGGGTAGAGAGACCTGAGAGGGGGGAGATAGAGACTTGAGAGGGAGAGGGAGAGAGTGGGTGAGAGACTTGAGAGAGATAGACCCAATAGAAAGAGGGGGAGAGATTTATCTAGTTAGAGTGGGAGGGAGATACTTGAGAGAGAGAGAGGCAATGGGAGAGACCTGAGAGAGACCTAAGAGGGAGGGAGAGATGAGAGAGAGAGAGAGAGAAGGGGACTTGTGAGAGAGAGGGGGAGAGAGAGAAAGATAAAGAGGGAGGGAGGGAGTGGGAGGGACCTGAGAGAGAGAGAGGGAGGGAGAGAGAGAGAGAGAGAGAGAGAGAGAGAGAGAGAGAGAGTTGAGGAGGGAGAGGAAGAGAGAGACCTGAGAGGGAGAGAGAGTGGAGAGATACTGAGAGAGACCCAATAGAGGGAGTGTGGGAGGGAGAGAGGGGGGGAAGAGTTATCTAGTTAGGGTGGGAGGGAGAGACTTGAGAGAGAGAGGGAGTGAGAGAGACCTGAGAGAGACAGGGAGTGGGAGGGTCCTGAGAGAGAGTTATTTGCACCTGAAGAGATCTCATCCATGCTACATATTTTAATGTGTGGTGAAGAATGCAATTATTGTATTGTGCCTTCTTATTTTAATGATGCACGAAAGAGGGCCTCAAAGGATGTTGGTAAGATTACAAGACTCAATGTCATGTGAACAATTATTGAGCCAATGGTTGTAGCTATAACTTTTGGCTTCCATGATGTATTCACTAGAGAAAGAATCACTCTTGTCTTCAATTTGGGTGGAGGTACATTTGATGTGTCGGTTCTTTCTATTCAAAAGGGTAATATTGTTGTCAAGGACATTCAAGGGGATATACATTTGGGAGATTTTGATAAAAGAATCCTTAATTATTGTGTTCAAAAGTTCAATACAAAATACAAGTTAGATATCAGTAGTAGGGACAAAGCTAGAGAGGGAGAGAGTATAAGATATATAATATATAGTATATATAATATATAATATATTATTTATATACTATATAGTATAAAATTAGGAAGAGGATCATAGAAAGGTGGGACAGGGATCGCAAAACAACTTTCAAAATCAGGAAGAGGGTCACAGATTTTTGGACAATCGTGAGCCATGTTGGGGAAATCCCACACATCGGGGCTGAAATTCTAGAGGGGCCTACATGAATGAAGAATTTAGAAGGCCTCACCAATAGGGTGGGGACAAAGTTTATGGAGGACAAACAAGAGTTGAGAATCTGGAGGGGTGGGATAAAAACCCTAATCGCCACCCTAACAACACCAAGAAAGTATGGCAATGAAAGCAATCTCAAGTGGAATGGGAGGATGTGAAGGAAGAACCTAGGTCTGGGAAGAATCATAGCTCGATTTCGTTGAAGGGAAAATAAATCTTGGATGGAAGGGCTTCCTTGGTGGTCATCTTTGTCAAGCTTTAGGAAGAGGTGTTAAGACAAGAGAACCTAGGGATGATTGTGAAATGGTATGGTGCCTCCCTTAACTAGGATTATCTAGTCAAATGGTGGAAGTAGCAGTGGGGTTCAGAGCTTCAGTTTAAATACTCCAAAATGGATTTTTTTCTGGTAATATGTCTGACCAAAAATCTGAGGGATGAAATAGTGGACGGTGTTTGGGTCCTAGATGGTTGTGGATTTTATTTACGAAGGTGGGTAGTTGACTTCAACCCTTCAAGCCATGAAATGGAAATGGTGCAAGACTAGTACAGATTATCTAATTTGTCATCTGAATATTGGGAGCCCGGTATCTTGGAGGAGATAGGGAATCATCTAGGGAATTTAATATGTAAAGAAGAACACAAAGATACAAAGGAGGCTTCAACTTATGTCTAGGTGTGTGTTAAAAACAATCCAGTGAGACATATATGGGATGAAATAGAGCTAATATCATATTATGGTAGTTGGGTGCAAAAGTTGAGCGTAGATTCCATCACGTATCACTCACTAGTGTGGCCCTTGATTTCTCAGTCTTCCCTTCAGAAGGAAGGCAACGCAAGAGAGACCAATGCATCATCATCGATTGCAGGGGTGGTGACCAAATCTCAAGCTTTGTCCAAAGCAGAGAATCATGAGACAGAAGACAGGCCGAAACCAACAATTTTGAGAAATACCATTTTGTCGAGCCCTAACATGGGAGGAGAGATTTCTACTCAACAACTTAGATTAGAGGACCTAGATACTAATCCTCTGGATGAGGAATAATTGCAAGAAGAAGTCGATGGTTTGGGAGAAGAGGTTGAAATTGATATGGAAAAGGAAATGGCCCTAAATGTCAAGATTTTAAAAGTGTTGGAAATTTTGGGTGAAGATTGTTAGAATGTGGAGTTAAAATCTCTGATAGAAGTTGGTAAAGAACTGGTGGAACTTGCAAAAGTAGCAAAGAACAAATCCTACGAGGTTGAGGAAGGGGATATAGATGATGTCTACTTTCTAGATCGTGAAGCACTTGGGGCAGAGGAGGATCCTGAAGGTTTGGGCTCCCTATCAGGGAAAAAAAGGAAATCGATTTCAAGATTGGAATCAGCCAAAACTAAGCTAGGTATCTACCAAAAAGACTTGTTCAAATCCACTTTGGACTGTGGTGAAAATAAAAAATGGGAGAGAATCTCAAACTAGGAGAAACGAAAGTGGGATGGTGAAGAAAACGGTAAAAAGAAGATTGACTTCGTGATGAAAGTAGGGAAGAGCGAGACTCTTCCCAAACAACAATGAGGATCTTAACCTGGAATGTTAGGGGCCTCAATGCCCCTAACAAATGGAGCCTCATTAGGATTCACATTGATGATTGTCAGGCGGATTTAGTCATTTTGCAAGAGACAAAACTTAGTGACCAAGATTTGGAGAAGTTCAGTAAAAAACTAAAGCTTTGGAAATGGGTAGGAGTAGGTATGGATGGGGCTTCGGGTGGTTTTCTAACCATTTGGGGGCCTCAATATATTTTGGTGGAAGTAGTGGAATCAAGTCGACATTGGCTAGTATGTCGGGTAAGAAGTCTAATTTCAAATCTTTATTTTTCTCTTATCAATGTTTATGGTCCCCATTCTCGTTTACACAAAAGAGAAGTTTGGCAAGAACTTGACCAGATTCTCAATCATCATGGGGTTGATTTTTGGGTTACTAGGGGTGATTTCAATGCTATTCTAAAATTTGTTGATAAAAAAGGAGGGGTTGGAAGGGCTCAGCAATCCCAAAAATAATTTTAATCATTTGTGGAGAGAAACTCTTTAGTTTAGCAGAAAAATTGGACAGATTTTTCTTTAAAAGGAATCTTGGGGTTGGCTCATATCATTTCCCAGTCCAATTAAATATAGAGGGAGAGAAGGGTTTGACTCAGTGTCCATTTAAGCTAGAGGTAATGTGGTTTAAGGATCCAAAAATACTAAACATGATAAAATAGTGGTGGTTGGAATGTAAACCAGATGGTTTGAAGATATTCAATATTATGGCAGAGTTAAAATACATCAAGCAATAGTTGAGGCAGTGGAAGAAAGATTATTTTAAAGACATTTTTTAGGAAAGGTCAAAGATTGAGGAAGAGATGGGAAATTTGGTGGAGGAAATCATAAAGAACTGCATGGACAATGAAAGTTTTGAACAGGAAAAGTCGTTGACTTTGAGACTGAATGATGTGTTGGCCAAGGAGGAGTTGTTTTGGAGGCAAAAATCAAGGGAAGTTTGGTTACAAGTGGGTGACAGGAATACAAAATATTTCCACAACTCTACCAAAGTTCATAGGGAAATTAATAGGATTAGTGGTATCAAGGATCCTGATGGTCATATAGTGGAAGACCCCCAAGAAATCAAAGTGTCAACAGTAGATTACTTCATCAATCTCCTCAATGACTGGGATGGATCAAACTTAAATGCACAAAATGAAATTCTGAAGAACATCCCCTCTATAATATCAGATTCATAAATGGCTGCTTTGAATGCCAAATTCATGGAAGATAAGATAAAACTAGCCACTTTCAGACTAAATCCAGAGAAGGCTCCAAGGCCCGATAATTTCCCAGTGTTCTTTTTTCAGCGTTTTTTGGACTTTGTGGGTGGGGATGTCTCAGAGGAAATTGAGGATTCAAGGAGTTCAAGAAAAATCTTAAGGGAGCCCAAAAATACCTTTATTGCACTCATTCTGGAGAAGGAGAAGCTAGAGTATTGGGAAGAATTTCGTCCAATCTCACTCTGCAATACGTTTTATAAAATCCTTGCAAAGGTAGTAGCAAATCAACTGAAGAAACTTTTTCCCTTCATCATCTTTGAGGAACAAATAGGGTTTGTCCTAAGGTGTTCAATTCTTTATGGTTTGATAATTGCACAAGAAGTCATTCATTTTGTTTAGAAAACAAGAAAACCTGCAATGCTTCTAAAGCTAGACCTTAAGAAAGCTTACGATCGGGTAAACTGGAATTTTTTGTTCAAGGTTCTTGAGGCCTTTGGTTTTCATAGAGGCTAGATGGACTAGCTATTTTTTTGGGTGGCTAGTCTAAGATATTCAGTCTTGCTGAATGGATCGCTTGATGGTTTTTTCCCGACATCAAGGGGCCCAAGGCAGGGAGACCCACTTTCCCCTTTTCTTTTTATAAACATGGTGGAAGCTTTGGGTAGATGGGTAGATAAATTAAGAAGTTCAGGCTGGATTGAGGGTCTCCAAGTCACCAGCTCTCTTCCACTGGTCACCCATCAGCAATTTTTTGATGACACGATGTTGTTTGGATTGGCCTTGCTTAGAGAAGCAAGGAGGCTACAAATTATAGTGGATAAGTACTCCTTTGTCTCAAGTCAGGTTTTGAATTTAACCAAGTCGGAAGCCTTTTTCTTCAATATCAGTAACATAATGGAAAATCAGATTTTAAGGTGTCTGGGTTTCAAAAGAGGGGAGTTACTGTGCAAATACTTAGGCCTTCCTTTGGCAAAAGGGACCCAACATGGCACTATTTGGAACTCCCTGATAGAGGAAGTAAAAGAAAAACTATCCACACGGAAAAGTTGTTGGCTCTCATGGGAAGGGAGGTTAACAATGCTAAAATTGGTTATTGTTGCGCTTCCCATCTATATGATCTATTTCCTTGAGATGTTTGTTGGAGCCATCCAATCAATCAATCAATGAAACACTTTATCTAGAATGGTAGCAGGGATCAAAAAAAGTTCCCTCTAATCAAATGGTAGAAAGTGTGTGAACAAAGGAAAAATGATGGTGTGGGATTGAAGAACTTATTGCTTCAAAACAAAGCTCTAGGAGAAAAGTTGGCTTGGACTATTCACTCATGCTCGAAGCTGAAGTGGGTGAAAATTGTCAAAGCTAAATATCTAGTTAATGAGGAAAATAACTTCTTGAAGGCCAAACATATTTCTAACGGCTCTCGAATTTGGAACTTAATTAAGAACTCCAGGGACCTCATCGTGGATTATTTAACTTGGGAATTCAAAGGTGGGGATGATGTCTTATTTTGGGAAGATTCATGGGAAGGTAACCTCATTCTGGTGACGGATCCAACTCTGGCTCAAATTAAGACAAAGGCTAAACAGGTGTGGGGAGTCAAAGTTAGGGATTACATTGATGTTCAGTCTGGTTCACAGAATGGTTTCTATAGCTGGAAGCCTCTTAGTCAACTACACTTGGAGGCCCAAGAAGTGGAATTTTTTGAGAGGCTTCTAAAGTGTCGGTGTGTTTGGAAGAGGGTGGGCAGGGATACTATCCGTTGGAATCCTGCAACCAATAGAATTTATTCAGCTAAGATTGGTTATGCAATCTTAGCATCCTCAAAGCAAAATGTTTTGAGACTTCCAACTAAATTGTGTTGGAATAGAGCCTGCTTACCCAAGGCTGGAACCTTCACTTGGGCAGCGGCTCTGGGAAAGATATTGACTGGAGACATATTTGCAAGGCTAGATTATTATGGACCTTCTAGGTGCACCCTGTGCAAATGCAATGATGAATTGGTGTACCATTTACTTCTCAATTGTCCATTTATGCATGCTGTTTGGGATTGGTTGTGCTCTAAATTATGGTGGAAGTCCTCCCCCCTGAAAAGTTGATAGATTGGTTGATTTTCTGGCCCGTACCCCTAAGGCACTCCTTGTTTGGTAATCTTTGGCTTATGTGTCCCTCGATAGTCCTCTAGGAGGTTTGGAAAGAAAGGAACAGAAGAATTTTTTAGGAGAAAGAACTCTCAATTCCTAGACTCCAATTTAAAATTGAAGCATGCTTAATTGAGTGCTTTAATGCTAGGCTTAAAGGTATGAACCCCAAGGTGAGGAATTTCTCAATTTTGGATTCTTTCATCTTAAATAATTGGTGTGGTATTTAAGCTCCTACTTTTGTGGGGAAGGGTGGAGCAGTCACAGCTAAAGATCGAAGCAAGGTGGTGTGGAGACCACCTGACTTGGGATGGATTAAATTGAATTTTGATGGTGCATCTAAGGGAAATCCTGGCCCCTCAAGAGTTGGTTGTATAGTGAGGAATAGTGATGGGGAATTCTTGGGCTCTTTGGTAGCTACTCTCTCAGAGGGGATGAATAATGAAGTGAAGATCCAAGCTCTTATACTAGGTCTAAATCTTTGTAGGGAACTCAAAGAAAGTAAGGTGGTAATTGAAGGGGATTCATCCTTAGTAATCAATGCTTTGAGAACAAAGAAAATTCTGAACTAGAAGCTGGCGAAAAAGTTGGAGATCACTCTGGGATGGATTTTTGACTTCAATCAAGTATTGTTCAATCACATCTTAAGAGAGGGGAACATGGAGGCAGATCATTTGTCAAATTTGGGTGTGGTAGGCCCAGACAATAAATTGATTAATAAAGTTACAACTTAATAGCAGTGGGAGGTTGGGTGGGTGACCCTCTACGTCGATGGAGGGGATCTAGGGGCACAGGATTAAGTGCTTACATGGGCTTCATTTAGTGTATTCATTGGTCGTTTGCATGAGCAAGTAGGAGAAGACAATTGGTTTGCAAGTAGGAGAAGACAGTTGGTTCGCAAGTTGGAGTGCCTTGTTTACAGTGAGTACATGTAATGAAGGTAGCTGGCAAGGATCACACATTTCAAGAGAAGTTAGAAATTATAGGTTGGAGTTGAGGGACGGTCGATCTTGCGAAGGACTGGATTACCTTGTATAGTAATTATGTCTCTCTTTCATGAGACGAGTTTGGATTTGATGTTGTGGGCATTATTTATGGGAGTGGCGGTCGATAGGTTGGTAGAGTGTGGTTGGAAGGCTATTTGTGTAGTTCATTTTGTGTGTGGCTATTGGAGGCTTTTAGGATGGCTTCAAGCGGTAGGACTAAGTCAAAATTCATCATCTCTGTTTTGGTGGAAGGGGTGGGGTCATTTGGGGCAAATACTCCTATCTCTTTGAAGCAATAGAGAGGCAAGGAGCATTTAGAGCGATGATAGACTAGAGGCTTAAGAGAATTTTGATGAACTCAGATTCCTTAGTTCTAGTTATGGTTAAAATGGTCCTGGGGAAAGGTCATCTGGAGCGCAAGGAGTTTTTGAGAGATAATGCATATATCTCCTTGCACTTCCTTGCCTCAGTGTTGGACAATGGCATCCCTAAAGCGGAGGCAAAGGGTATGTTGGAGCATCTGTTTCAAGTAGATTTGTTGGGTGGCCTAGAGGAGACATTGAAGGCAGCTATAGTGGGTAAAGGAATCCCACATCCTACGGATTTGGATTTCTCTAGAATTCAGATGAGGACATCAAATTATTTCCTTTTCTCTTGGATTTAAAAGGCGTGGAGCTCATGAGGCACATAATGGTGGCGGTTGTGGTGGTGGAATTTCTTAAAAGGAAGCTCAAGTTGGTGGAGACAATTGGCATGGAATGGTTGGATAATTTTGACTCCTTCGCTAAGCTCAATGGCTTTCTGTGATGGGTTCCCCTGGTGTTGTTTTAAATGTTTGCTTCTTTTGGGTTACAGTGATAATTTTTAGTTAAAATGGTAATTGGGTCTCAGGAATTATCAGTTGTATCTACCCTACTATGGGAATGAAAGTATTAGTTTTTTGTTGATTTTGGCATAATCGGTGAAGGTTTCTCCTACATTTGCAAATGTACTGTATGGATTTTAATTATCAATATTTAGTATACATAACCCTTATGTATCAAAAAATATATATACTATATATAATATATATCATAATATATAATATATTATGATATATTAATATATAATATATTACATGATATATTAATATATAATACATTTATTATATATTAATAATACATTATGTTGGTTTTATGTGTTATTTGGTTTATAAAAATTGAACACTAATGGATATTCATTCGTAACGGATATCCATTTGTAATGGATATCCGTTATTTATTGTATAGGCTTTGAAGCTTCCCCTATGCATACATATTATTCAGTTGGTAAAAATATAAACATAATGGATATCCATTTATAATAGATATTCATTATTTATTGTATAAGATTTAAAGCTTCCCCTATGCATGCATATTAATATATAATATAATTTATATTCTATGTAATATATATATTAATAATATTATTATTAATAATATATATAAGTTAAAAGGGAGAGAGGGAAAGGGAGAGAGACCTGAGAGGGAGAGAGAAAGACGGAGGGAGGGAGGGAGAGAGAGAGGGGGGGAGTTGGAGGGACCTGAGAGAGAGGGAGAGAGAGGGAGAGACCTGAGAGAGAGAGAGAGGGAGAGAGAGACTGGAGAGGGAGAGAGAGGAGAGGGAGGGAGAGAGAGAGATACCCGAGAGGGAGAGAGAGAGAGAGAGAGGAGGGAGAGGAGGGAGGGACTTGAGAGAGGGAGAGAGAGATAAAAGAGAAAGACCTAAGAGGGAGAGAGAGGAGAGACCTAGGAGGGAGGAGGGAGGGAGGGAGGAGAGAAAGAGAAATACTCCAGAGGGAGAGAGATGGAGATACCAGAGAGAGGGAGGGGGAGAGAGAGAGGAGAGTGGGAGAGAGAGAGACCTAAGAGGAGAGAGAGGAGAGACCTAGAGAGAGAGAGGGAGAGGAGAGAGGGAGAGAAGAGGGAGAGAGGAGAGGGAGAGAGAGTGAGAGAGAGAGAGAGAGAGAGAGAGAGAGAGAGAGAGAGAGAGAGAGAGAGAGAGAGAGAGAGAGAGAGAGACCCGAGAAGGAGAGAGAGGAGAGAGGGAGTGGGGGAGAGAGGGAGGGAGTGGGAGGGACTTGAGAGTGGGAGGGAGAGAGAGAAAGAGAGAAAGACTTGAGAGGGAGAGAAAGAGAGAGGGATTGGGAGGGACCTGAGAGTGAGAGGGAGAAAGAGAAAGAAAGAAAGACCTAAGAGGGAGAGAGAGGGAGAGTGAGAGGGACTTGAGAGTGGGAGGGAGAGAGAGAGAGAGAGAGAAAGAGAGAAATACTTGAGAGGGAGTAGGAGGGACTTGAGAGTGAGAGGGAGAGAGAAAGACTTGAAAGGGAGAGACCTGAGAAGGAGGGAGAGAGAGAAATAGAGAAAGGCCTGAGAGGGAGAGAGAGGGAGAGACCTAAGAGAGAGGGAGAGGGAGAGAGAGTGATTGGGAGTGGGAGGGACCTAAGAGAGGGAGAGAGAGAGGGGGGAGAGCGGGAGTGGGGGAGAGAGAGAGCGAGAGTGGGGGAGAGACCTGAGTGGGAGAGACCTGAGTGGGAGAGACCTAAGAGGTAGAGAGAGGGAGTGGGAGGGAGCTGAGAGTAAGAGGGAAAGAGAGAAAGAGAAAGATCTGAGAGGGAGAGACAAGGAGAGACCTGAGAGAGGGAGAGACACAGGGAGTGGGAGTGGGAGGGACTTGAGAGAGGAGAGAGAGACAAAGGGAGAGAGAGGTATTAATATATAATATAATTTATATACTATATAATATATTAATTTAATATATATACCTTAATAATAATATTAATATATATTATATATTATATGTTATATAAATATATATAATATATTGATTTAGTATATTAATATATAATAAATATATATATCATAATATATAATATATTTAATATATAATATAAAATATATCATAATATAATATATTAATAATATTATGCTAATAATAATTCTTAAAACTAAAGCAAACATATATCTGTTTTGTTTGCTATAGGTTAAAAAATAGAAGCACGAGTAGCAACAGGTTACATATTGTGCAAAACATAACGGATATCCATTTAGGGAGTTATATATAAAACAAAAATGGGACTGCTTTGAGCATTCCAACAGTCCCCACAAATTCCTTTTGTCATTGAAATCGCATGCTTTCTATTTGTATCAAATAAAATTCAACTTTTGGGAGATCCTTTTACACATTGTTAACTTTTATAATCATTTGTGTGTGTTTTTTTGTTTGTGCAATGGGAAGCAATAGTCATTGTAAGAGAAAAGGAAAGAGGAAAGAGGAAATTAACAATAGATCAAATTGAAGCATATAGAGCAAAAGATAAAGAAATTCATATAAAAAGAAGACAAAGTATGACAAATACTCAAGTTGAAGCTTCTTTTGCATAATTAAATGTTAACTCAAGTGAAAATGAAATATATTTTGAAAATATTGAAATTTGAAATGATGAAATTCAAAATGTGGAAATTGAAAATGAAAATGTTAACGACATTCAAAATGAAAATGTTGTTGAAAATGTTATTGAAAATGTTGAAAATGTATATGTTAATAACATTCAACTTGAAAATGAAAATGTTGGAATTGTTATTGAAATTTTTGATAACCTTGAAAATATTGAAAATGAACCTTATGTAAAACCTAATTACATGAGAACCCCTAAATGGTTGCTTGAAATATATGAGAACATAATAGACAATCTTCATGGAAAAATTTCACCACAAATGGTTCAGTTGTGGGCTACCAATATGTTTAATGAATACTTTTTTGATAAGACATTAACCAAACAATGTCATTTTTTTGTGCAATTGCTATTTAGTCTTACAAAGTGAGACCATTATTAAGAAAATTGAAGATTCAAGTCACTAAAAAGTCAGAAAAAAAATAGTATTATTATCAAAAATCTTTTTAATTCTCTAACTTCTATTGGAAAGACTAGAAAGGAAAAAGATAAAAGTCTTGCTCGTAGAGTGATCAAAACCTCACTAGTAAGCCATCGTTTGAGAAAAGCTCATTGAATGAGAAAAACTATATTGATTTAAATCTAAATCATAAAACATTGAATAGAGCACTCTCAAGAAGAGGAAGACTCGATATTCCTCTTCAAAATGATACGTGGGATTTTAGTGGGAGGCTTTCACGGGTTGATAAGAAGCTAACCGATAATGTAAAGATGTAAATTGAAAAACTTTGGGACTCTCAAACTAGATTATCACCGAATGTAAAGGATGTTTTGAAGTTAAGAAAAGGTAATAAATATTGCACACCACATCCTAAATATTTCTTGGAATGTAGCCAAATAATATTGTACAAAGAATTTTGTGAAACACATCCAAATTTGCAAATCTCACAAAGGGCCTTTGAGTCTTGCAATCCATTTTATTGTGTACCTATTAATGTTTGTAATACATGTTGTAAACACCATGTCAATTTTTCAATGTATCATGAATTATTATGTCATATTTATTCTACTATGCATACTAACGAAATTTTTTAGGAGTGTCATGAAATGCAACTTCTCAAGTCATCCAAGGACTTGTTAGATTCATTTTTATGTGTTAGAAGTGATGGTTTCTTTTTTTATAGAAATGATTTTTTAAATGAAACATGTTTGTAATGTTGTGGTTTATCAAAATTTGTAGCATGCTTTCATGAGGGTAGCAAACATGATTTAGGTAACAATATTGTTGAGAAAAAAAGGTTTCGGATAGTGAAATACACATTGAATAGTGGAGGTGAATGCTCTTGATGTGAGTTGGTTAAAAGAGAGGTAAGTATTGCTGATTTTATTTTTTATTTAAAGAAAAATTATTTTTATAAGTATGCAAGGCATAGCCATAGGTCGATTGGGTCGGAAATTCAGGATGTGTAAGGACTCTTTCCTAATTGGAACTATTGTATATGTAGTTGATTTTTCTGAAAATTACACATTGCAACCACAAAATGAATTACAATCACAATATTATAATTATATTCAAATTGCTATTTTTGTCCACATAACATATAGACATTCCCCTGATAGTATAGAAGAGGACAAGAAGATAATCAGGGAGTACCATTTTTACATGAGTGATGATAGAGCTCATTCATATGATTTTGTGCAACATTGTTTTGAAAACTTTTTTGAATTCTTGTAGGAAAAAGGTATTACAATGGGTCAACATCTCATTTGGTCAGATAACTGCACAAGGCAATTCAAGAATGCTCGCATATTTTATTGGTTGAGCAGGATGCATATAGAGAGGGGTGTGCCACATATTTGGGGTTTTTTTAATTTGTACGTGGAAAAGGAAAGCATGATGACATAGGTGCATGTGTGAAGAGAGCTCTGGTTAAGGAACAAATGAATATCAAATGTGGTGCAACATTCAGTGATGTGTGTTCTATTGTTGATTGGTGTACTTATGCATTATCACGAGGAGGGACACTTGATTCACAAGTGTGTAGGCTCTTTTGGTTGGTTGAGGAGGGAACAGTGGGAGAAAAATTGGAATGTCAAAAAAATAGAGATTCTTCAAAGATGTATTCATTTTGAAGCTCATATGTGGGTGCATGGACCATTCGACAGGAGAGTTAGCTTGTTTTTGTCAGAATTGCAGTCAATGTGATTGGGATCAATGTGAGTCAAGTGAGTGGGTAGATACACGGTTTCCATAGTACCTAACCCCTTTATCTATAGCACAATCCTCTTTAGAAGATGAAATGTAAAGTTCACTTGACTACGACCATCTTTCAAATCTTGTACAGCTAGGACATGTCTATGCGGTTGTAGCACCATAGGGGAATGAAGAGGGATCGGACTATTGGTTGGCATGATGTGTATAAGGAAAGAAAAATCTAACACAACCAATGATAAATGATGATGGGTTCATGTATCCTACAGGTTTAGTTATTGTTTTTAGAACTTGGTTGCATTACCATTTCATCATCATTTAGGTTGTTTAGAATAATATAGATTTTTTCTTCTAAGCATCTTTTCTAGTTTGCATTACCATTTCATCATTTTTTAGGTTGTTTAGAATTATGTAGATTTGTTATTGATAAAATAATAATGGTCCTACAAATTCAGTTGTTGTTTCTGAAACTTGGTTGCAAACATATATTATTAGAAAGAATGGCATACCTTCATTTGAAGACTATGAGAAACACAAAACCATTCTTATGTATTTACACCGTGTTATAGCAAAAAAATTTAAGTTATTGAGATATCATGCTAGACCAACAAAAAAGGAGCTATGTAAAATTAGTAGTGTTGGTCATGAAGCATTACTCAATACTCTAAAGGTAAGAGATTACCCTTCAGGCACACTTGAGTAGCAGATCATTTTTTGTATGGGATAGGTATGATATTGTTCATTTTATTTTGATTAAATTTCATAATAATTAAATTTATTGAGCTGATATGGTTCATTATTTAGTTTGCATTACCATTTTATTGTCATTTAGGTTGTTTAAAATAATATAGATTTTCTATTGTGATCATATAGATTTGTCATTCTAAGTATATTGTGATGTACGTGGCATGATGGACCTTGAAGTTGCTACAACAATAGTCAGCTCTGATCCTTTGGCAGAGGTATGCAATTAATTAATAAATTTGACATTATATTTGCTCTTTTATGGTCTATTATTGAAAATTTGCATGATGCTTGTATGTTGTTTAATTGCTATCTTGATGGTTTCTAGAGGTGCTTGTCACTCTAGAACGTCAACATGCTACTCTTGTGTAAGAGTGATGATTATTTGTTTGTGATTATTTTGTTATATGTCATTCCACAATTTTCAATATCTATATATTAATGTATATATTTCTTATTCTATCAGTTGCATCTCTAGGTGAGTGAAGAGAAGAGGACTAGTGGGCACATTTGAAAGATAAAAGAATCAACAGAAAGTCCATCCAATCGACCGTGAAGGAAATGTGTGATCTATTTTCTTCCCCTAGTGGGAAATAACTATGTATTAGGGTCGTTTATTGTATTCCTACATGGAATCTTGTAAATCCTATATTTGATAGCAATTATTGAATGATGATATCATACATATTGTGTAAATTGTATCTTGAATTTTGTAGGCATGGGTATTGATCATCACTTGTGACTTGTGACTTACATGTATTCAAGTGTATACATTAAAAATTACGTGTATACTTTGTGACTTATGATTATTCCAACGTATACTTTACAACTTACATGTTTTCATGCATATACTTTGTATTCATGTGTGTACTTCATGACTTATGTGTATTTGAGTAAATGACTCACTTATTCACTAATTCCTAGCATAAACCCACCAATTTGGAAGTGTTGGAACTGTCGGTTTGGTTGCATGAGGAGCGGAATGAAAGTTACACCCCTTTGCACCTTTACACTACATCCATATGACCCTTTTTCTATCAACTCAAAACTCAAAACCACGATAAAACACCTTAGAGATATCAAAAATTGAGAGAGGTTATTGTAAAGGGGCCCTACATGATCTCGTAGCCTCAAACGAATTATTTTTAGGTGACACGGTTTCCGAGTAATAGCTTGTCAAAGATTGTTATATTTTTAAACTTTGGACTCTTAAGGGATATCGCTAATCCAATGTAGCTCAAACTATTTCGGCATGTTTGGGTTCAAAAAAACACCATGCCTAGCATAAACTACTAATCCAGATGTATTGGAACTATCAATTTGGTCGCATGAGGACCAGAACAAAAGTTACACCCCTTTACAACTTTACACCGCATCCATCTGACCCTTTTTCTATCAACTGAAAACTTGACACCATGGGAATATGCCTTAGAGATATCAAAAACCAAGAGAGATTATTGTAGAGGGACCCTATGTAATCTCATAGCCTTAGATGGATTTTTTGTAGGTGACATGGTTTATGAGTAATAGCTCGTCAAAGATTGCTACCTTTTTGCACTTTGGACTCTTAAGAGGTATCGTCAGTCCAATGTAGCTCAGACTGTTTTGACACGTTTGGGTGTGAAATAGGACCATTCTTAGCATAAACCACCAATTTGAATGTGTTGGAACTATCATTTTGATCATATGAGGAGCAGAACGAAACTTACACCCCTTTGCAACTTTATACTACATGCATTTGACCCTTTTTCCATCAATTTAAAACTCAAAACTATAAGAAAATGCCTCTGATATATCAATAATTGAGAGATGTTATTGTAGAGGGGCCCTACATGATCCCATAGCCTCAGACAAATTATTTCTAGGTGAAACAATTTCTGAGTAATAGCTCATCAAAGGTTTCTATATTTTTGCACTTTGGACTCTTAAGGGATATCATCGATCAAATATAGCTCAAATTGTTTCGGCATGTTTGGGTTCAAAACAGGACCATGCCTAGCCTAAACCCACCACTATGGATGTGTTGGAATTGTCAGTTTGGTCACATGAGGAGAAAAACAAAAAGTTACACCCCTTTGCAACTTTACACTGCATCCATCTAACCCCTTTTCCATCAATTGAAAACTCAACACCACGGGAAAATTCCTTAGAGATATCAAAAAACAAGAGAGGTTATTGTAGAGGGTCCCTACGTGATCTCATAGCCTTAGACGGATTATTTCTAGGTGACACGGTTTCTGAGTAACAGCTCGTCAAATATTTTTCTCTTTTTGCACATTGGACTCTTAAGAGATATTGTTGGTCCAATGTACCTTGGATTGTTTCGGCATGTTTGGGTTTGAAACAGAACCATGCCTAACCTAAACCCACCAATTTGGACATGTTAGAACTATCAATTTGGCCACATGAGGAGTAGAACGAAATTTACACCCCTTTGCAACTTTACACTACATCCATCTGACCCTTTTTCCATCAACTGAAAACTCAACACCGTGGGAAAACACCTTAGAGGTATCAAAAATCGAGAGAGGTTATTATAGAGGGGTTCCACATGATCTCATAGCCTTAGATGGATTGTTTCTAGGTGACACGGTTTCTGAGTAATATCTCATCAAAGATTGCTGCCTTTTTTCACTTTAAACTCTTAAGGAATATTGTCGGTCCAATGTAGCTTGGACTGTTTTGGCATGTTTGGGTGTGAAAAAAGACCATTCCTAGCATAAACCCACCAATACGGACGTATTGGAACTATTGATTTGGTTGCATGAGGAGCAGAATGAAATTTACACCCCTTTGCAACTTTATACTACATTCATTTGACCTTTTTTTCATCAACTGAAAACTCAACACCACGGGAAAATGCCTTTAAAATAACAAAAATTGAGAGAAATTATTGTAGAGGGGCCCTACATGATCCTATAGCCTTGGATGGATTATTTCTAGGTGACATGATTTATGAGTAATAGCTCGTCAAATATTCTTTCCTTTTTGCACTTTGGACTCTTATAGGATATTGTCGATCCAATGTAGCTCAGACTATTTCGGCATGTTTTGGTTCGAAACAGGACCATGTCTAGCCTAAACGTACCCATCTAGATGCATTGAAATTGTTTTTAGAGAAAACTAACCTCCTTTTCATCGACCATTAAATTTTCTTCTTATCTTTTCATTCCTTTTCTAAGTGGTTAATTTTAGTCTTCAATTGTTTTGCTTCAATTTCAACACTTAGGACAACAACATCCCTTTGTTTGATAGATTTTTCAATGCTTAGGACAACTTCATTTTTTCAAATCCACCTAAAGCATCATCTCTCACTTTCTTTGCCTACACAAATTCTTACCAAATACAAAACCTCAATTGTGTTAGGTTGAATGGCATATATGACAAAAATTATGATAGAGCAAGTTTGGTGTGGGTCAAGGTTGATTGACATATATGACAATATCATATGAGTGTTATTGCTTTTGTGTGAAGTGTGCATTATGAGTAGTGTGCATCAAGCCCATATGGTATGCCTAGTTTTCTTATTCATGCATTGTGGTTAGCAACATTCATTGTTGTACATTACAATAATATAAATTGCATGTAGAAGGTCAAATAACATGCATGTCATGGAGTAGTATTTGGTTTGTTTAATGGTTGTATCACATTCATATGGTGTGCATATATATAGTGTTTGTTCATCCATCATGGTTGAGTGATGTCTTATGTTTATCATGATTATTGTATAGAGTTCACATGAACAATCTAATGAACATGTATCTTGTTTAGTTGTAATAACTTTGTTTGAAGGTTGCATCAAACCCCTATGGTGTATATAATGTTCTTCCTTATGTATCATGGTTGAAAGATAGTGATTCTTATTCATGATGATTTTATACCTTTTACATGTTATTAAGCTTTAAGGTTTAATGGAATGAATGTTGAATTGAGTTTTAATGGTTTTGTTTGATGGTTGCATCATTCATATGGTTTGTATAGAGTGTTTAGCACCATTGAGTGACATTAGTTTTTATCAAGATGATTATATTACTTTTAAATGAACAATGTAATGACATATATTTCATTAAGCTATATGGGATTTGTTTGAAGTTTTTAATCAATCAAAAGAATCAATGCCATAAGACTGTCATAAGTTGCTCTTTTCATATTTTTTGCCTTGTCTATGAGACTACAATTCTTTGAGGCATTTTTTCAAACAATTCTTCTCAACAAATATTATGCAGTGCTTTTCATACCATTTTACATTATTTTTAACTTTTGAAAAAAAAACAATTGCCCACTTCATTACAGGAGTTCAAAAAACAAAATAATGTCAAATCTAAATTCATTCAAGAGAGCTTAAAATCATGTGTATTCTCAAATTGAGTGTTTGATAAAAATTATTTGGTAGAAATGTATGAAAAATATGGTACAATAGAAAAGGCAATGAATTGTTTGAAAAAACACCTCAAAGAAATTTGGTCTCATGGAATGTAATGTATGTGAACCTTAATATGAATGAACTCTAACATAGATGGATTACTAATTGTAATTCATAAGTTCTATTAAAATGCAATTTTGTCAATCTATAACATGTTATTGATCATAACTTTAAATCATTCTAAAATAATTATACATTCCATTTTAAAGATTCCAAGTAGAAAGATATGCACACGAGGAACAAATCAGATCGAATATCAATTCTTATATATCAAAATGTAGAATAATTGTGTTTGTGCATATACAAATTTGGCATATATGCCTACTTAGAACAAGTTTTGCAAATTGTGGCATATATGCCATCTCAAGATCTATCAAACCCTAAATACATATCAATCTATATCAAATCCTAATCCTATGTTGGACCATCAAAATCGATCCTCCTCGAAGAACTTAGTGGCTTTGAAGTTTCCTGCACAATAATAATTCAAACCACAAATTAGATTAACTATGTGAATGGTTGACAAGATAGACTAGTAAATTGAAACTTATATACTATAATTTATAAATTATCAATTTAACATCAAAATCACTATGTTGAACTATATTATATCAAAAATACAATTCTTGTTTACCTCAAGTCTTGCTCTCTTTTTTGCAAAACGTTATGCATATGATTGTCCCTTAGTACGATCAAGAGTCCTCGTATAAAGAAATGGTCCCACACTCGTCACTTGTTGAATCGGGCAAAGGACTATAGCAGGTAAAATAAAAATGATACAAATTAACAAATAATCATATTTATCAAACATATGACTACTCTTATCTAAACGTGAATATCTGCAATATAAAATAAAAACATACATATTGTGATGCTTCTACATTAGATGAGCTCATGATGGATGAAGCATCTAAGATGGTTTCCTATATAAAAAATGTCAAGAATGTAACACAATTTAAATGCACATGCACATATAATCATAATGTCAAGAATTTAAAAAAAACATATACCTATTGTGCAGCTTCTTCCAATGGGTCAGGCTCAATCAACATGGTTGTAAAAGTACAAGGTTCTTGTATAAAAAGACAAGATTACATTAGACTATCAATCTATGTACATGTATTTAAACATAATAGATTTCAAAAATTAACATGTAAGTAACAATTTAAATGATATCATATACTGAGTTCCTAGGCCAAATGATGATTGCGTAGCCTCCTGCACTTGGGAAATCTGGTCCTCTATCAGCAACTATTAAAGATTCTAGCACATAAACATGTATTAGTACAAATATCTCTTATAAAATATGAAATAATTTAGATAAAACACACTATGAAATTACTTTAAGTCTTAGTCGTGCTCCCACATCATCTCTGGCATCTGATGTCTCTCCTGGAAATGGTCCACTCTATGCTCTATCAACTCCTACATCTAACATATCATGGACCTCATAGTTGAATGTGTCTATGGAAGCCTCATTGGATTGTTGAAGAGGACCCAAATATATATTGTGGCCTGTGATGCAATAATGGGGCACATAAATATGTGTCAAAGGTGAGGGTGTACCAGTCGGAGTTGATGCAGCAAGTGCATCACCATCATGCTGGGATGTATCAGGTGCATCACCATCATGATGGGATGCACCGTCATACGGCTATGCAACATGATGGCTCTATGTGATCAAATGATCACTCAATGCATGTAAGGAAAAAATGCTCTAACTCCTTGCATCTAAAGAAATCTCAAGGTAAGGTATTGGAGTTGGGACAAAAATAGGCGAAGCAGGAAGAACTGGGGTGATTCGGTGTGCTATAGGTCTATCTTGTGGCATCCCTTTACCCACACCCTGGAAATCTTGCATGTCAAAGTAATTGGCATGCCTCCCTAGGACAAAATGAACATAATTTTTGGAGAAAATACCAAGGGACTTCAAGATTGTTGTTGGGTGTTTTATAAAAAACCATCCACCAACGTTTCCAAAAATTATCTAATATGCCTCTATGTGTGCACCATTTAATTGAAAATTTTGGCTTTCGCACATTTACGAGTTGTCCTATTTTGGGATTGATGAATAACTGGGCTAATTGGGCTTTGTCAATATCAAGTGCCCTCACTTCATCATATGCTAACCCATTGGCATAAAATTGTCTTTCAGACTCTTGCCACTATGCAAACCTAGTGTGTTGGGTTGCCAAAGTTTCAACATTTAAAATGATTGTTTCTAAAGTGTTTTTCATATATGATAGCTCAAGGACTGTCTCATAAATTTGACATACTTTTCTCAATTGATCTAAATTTCTATGAATGTATTGTGGGCATGTTTTGGTTTGGAAACATCGGTTGTGGCGAAGGAGGATTTAGAGAGTTTTCATCTTGAGCAAGGTTAGGTTTTTCATGTTGAGCAGGGTTGGGATCAGCCATTCTAAGTCTGTTTATTGATAAATAAAAAATAAAAAATTAATAATCATTTTAACGCAATAAAAAACCTATTAAAAAACATATTTTTGACTAAAATTCACATAAAAGTAATGCAAAACTAATATAAAATTGAAGAAAAACATTAAAATTTATAAATACCTCTGAAATGTGATTAATTTGAGCAAGAAAATGAATCCCAAATGAATATATGAGTCCCTCAATGGAAAACCCGCACGCAGATAGAATGGAGATTGTAGAAATATGAGCTCTCGGATTTTCTCTTTTGATTTTATGCAACAAGAAATGAATATCTGCTTCGTAACATATATTGGTTACGAAACAGATATTTGTTTCCTTTATGTAGTTTTTTAATAATTGGTTGGGTCCGGGACTCGACCACCAAGCATTTTTTGAATTATATATATGTAAGGTTATATGTGTTATCATATGTTATTTTATATTATAATATAAAATTATTTAATATAATATTATATTATTATATATGATATATATTATATTATATTATTATATATAATATAATATATATTATTATATGTGATATATATTATATTATATTATTATATATGATATATATTATATTATATTATTATATATAATATTATAATATATTATAATATTATTATATATAATATTATAATATATTATAATATTATTATATATATATAATATATATTATATTATATTATAATAATAATAATATTATAATATAATATTATATTATATTATAATATTATATTATATTATATTATATTATATTATATTATATTATATTATAATATAATATTATATTATATTATATTATATTATATTATTATAGTATATTATAGTATTATAGTATATTATAGTATATTATAGTATTATATTATATTATATTATATTATAATATTATATTATACTATATTATAATATTATATTATACTATATTATAATATTATATTATACTATATAATAATATAATATTATACTATAATGGAGGAAGCCAAGAAAAAGACCCTTCCTTCATTCCCAGATAAAGGCAATTTTTATATTATATAATATTATATTATATTATATTATATTATAGTATAGTATAGTATAATATAGTATAGTATAATATTATAGTATAGTATAATATTATACTGTTATATAATATTATAATAGAATAGAATATTATATTATATAATATTATAATATTGTATTGTATAATATTAAATATAATATAATATATTATATTATTATATTATAATATTATAATATTATATTGTACTATATTATAATATTATATTGTATTATAATATAATATTGTATTATGATATAATGTTGTATTATGATATAATGTTGTATTATAATATATTTTATATATTATAATATATTTGAATATATTATAATATATTATAATATATTTTAATATATTATAATAATATATTAAATATATTATTATATAATATTAAATTAAAAAACGGTTGGTGGTCAGGTCCCGGACACAACCAAATTAAAAAGAATGACCTAAATGAAATAGATTTTCATTTTGAAACGGATATCCATTTCGAACAGATATTTGTTCAGTTTGGTGTTTGCTATGGCACCATGTACTTTCTACCTGAGCCTAGAAAAAGTTAGCAGATTTTCGTGTTTTTGAGAAAGTTAAAAAATGTCTTTTTTTCACATTGCCACTTTTTGGACCCCCATGATCTTGCACAGATCCACCTCATCAATCTTTAATTTATGGTAGTTAGATGTCACCTTCGTTTATTCAAGGCCACCTCTATCTCAATTAGACTAAGTTAACTCACCTCTTGATTGATATTCAATTCATACCTCTTGGACCTATCATCTCCTTGATTTATGCGTCCAAGAGGCATATATATTTGTATGTTACTTTTCGTAAAAAAAAATCATAATATTGAATATAGAATAACATTATTTTGTTCATTTAGATTTATGATCAACTAAGCATGAGGTATTGGGTAGATATTTTGTTCATAACAAATTCTAACATGATCTATACAAGACAAAACATGACCCAAGTGTAAGGAAGCTAAGGTGGCAGAACAACTTCCTACACTAATCTTGAGAGGAGGATAATGCAAAACTACAGATCTTTACAACACTTATAGAAACTTAAACATAAATATCATTCATACCACCCATACTCCAAAAGACGTCCAATATATTATTTAGAAATCACAAGGATTACAATATACTTCCAAAGAAATCTTCTCATAGGAGTATCACCAATCAGAGATTCAAAGGCAACACGACTGTTATCAAACTCTCAAAATACATCACAACACAATCATAATACAATGCCCTCATAAAATATGGTTGCCTTCTAGGGCGAGACAAGCTAACAAAATATCTATCGTCAAATCTCAGACCTAATGATGAATGGTCTAAATTTATGTAAATAATAAAATATACATAAAATGTGGCTTTCGAGGGCTTTGCCACCGAATCCCCACCAAGGTGTGCAGCCCTCACCCCCGCAAGGGGTACCCCCTACACCCCCTCGCATTCACCTATCAATAGTAATCCTTATGTAATTGCAAGGTTGAGACACACTTTCCCAACACCAAATAGAGTGAGTTCTTAGTGGATTTATTTATAACTTTAATAGAGAGCATTGGACTTATGTGAAAAGGGTTTTTAGAAATTTGTAAGGACTTATAATGTTTGTGTTTTCTATCATAGAACTTATTATGTAGGTAAGTTGCTTAATATACAAGGTTTTTTCGATCCAAATTGCATTGGTGATATGGACATCAAGACGTCCATGAGTAGATATGTGTTTACTTTGTTTAAAGGAGTTGTTAATTGGATGATTAAAGAATAGCTTACAATTGCATTGCCCATTACAAAAGCATAGTACATGGCTATGACACGTCCCTTTAAAGAGATATTATGTCTATAGAGATTGTGACTTGTCCTTGAGTGTAAATAGGTCAAGATCAAATGTGACAATTAGAGTGTCATCTATTTGGCGAAAAACCAATGTGCCATGTTCACTTGAATCATATTGATTTTTAGTATCACTTTGTTCATAAGATTGTTATGAGTGGTAGATTCATGAAATAGAACACTAAGACCTTGGTTAATATTGTAAATTCTCTCACTAAACTAATGAGCATAGAGAAATTTAGTTGGTGCAAAGAGGCCATGGACCTTGCCTCTTCTACCACTTGATTTATTTAGTTTTGCTTTATGTCTTGTAATGTAACTATCAAAAGAAAAAATGTTAGGATAAGAAGTGTCATTCACCTTGCAATCCTAAGTCTTGATTAACATTATTTAATTATGTAGATGATAAATATTGTATGATCTCCAAACATGTTGGAGTGGGCTAAATGGGATGCTCATGTGTGGGTGGAGACATTATTTATTCTCTAAGATACTTGGGATATTATGTAAGAAGACATTAAATAGGCAAGTTGCATCGAAAAGATCAAAATTGGGAGTTACAAAGCATCTTTCCAATTTGGTGGATATGACATAAACATTGAATGCTCTCATAGAGTGCCTAAGATTGGGATCTTAGTAAATTTGACCATTATGACAAAGTTTGTGATATCTATGATGCATATAGGGGTGTGAGAAGTGTAAAAGGAGTTACATACTATTTTGAGATGCTTGACCATGACCATAGGGGCATAGAACTTTTTCATGGCTCATGATTTTGGATGCCACTTGATAGTTTCGTATTTCTATTTTTCTTGTATATTGAAGGTATATATTGGATTGTAAGGTTCTTTGTAGGTACTCTTATGATGTCAAACTACTACCAAAGGGATAAGCTAATTGTATTATTGTTCTACATTTCTGAAACAATACAAGTTTGGGTGACTTTTGGGTGTTCTTTCCTACAAGGTTTTCTCCATATATATCTGACATTTGTGGTTTGCATTTCATTAGTTTGTCAATTGTTATATTCCCACTCCATTATTTCATTGATTAAAAATTTATTGGCTTAATCAAATCATAATTGGATGAAAACTCTATTGTTCATTATTTCTATTATGTCATTTACACTATTTTTTAGCAAGATATTGAGCAAAGTGATCAGCCACCAATTGTAAATATCCTCCAAATCTCCAACCTTAGGTACAAACTTGATATTTAATTTTTTAATAATATTGCTTAAGGATTTTGAATTATAAACTTTCATATAAACTTTATAAAGTTCATTTCCAATCACATTCCAAAGGGCTTTGTAAAACTTAACAAGGGAATCCATCACATCCTAGGGCTTTATCATTAGCAATGAAAAAGATTACCTCATAAAGGTATTTTGAGTTAAAAGTTGCTAACATAAAGCTTTGTGAACTAGGGAAACCCTATAGGAGGACCACCTCAATCCATCATTGAAGAGAATTTGGTCATTGTGGTGATGGCTCTTGGGCTTCGATAACTTGTTCATAGTGGCAAACAAAGGCTTGAATAATGTCAAGAAGCAAGATCCTCTAAGAGTTGAGATTTTTCTTTGATGCACTTGATCATATGTGAAGCATGGTTGATGCAGTCGAAGACCAAGGGCTCCAAGATGGAGTGTTGACCTTCGTAGCCATCTCACCAAACTCTTATCTATTTAATCAAACTAGTGAATAGTCATAGGCAAAGAAACAAACCTAGAAATCTTTGAATTGTAAATCATTAAGCATAAACAAAAGTGCACAAAAACTATTGACAGACCACTTTTTGGAGTTTAATTTGAGTATACAAACATCTTCCAATTGCTCTAAAAACATGTACATTTGAAGTTCTCACCTTTATCTACAAGAATATGGGTGGATCAAAATTTATCTACCCATAATACCATACTAGAAATCAAGCCAAAATGCTTGAAAAGTCATTTATGAACACTATGAGTTCAAGGAACTTGACTTTTGTATAATACAAGAAATATTATGAGGGTTCAAATACAATCTTCCAGCACTAATAAAGACAAGTAATTCATGGAAATATGTTGATTTAATTCAATACATTCACCAAGAGTTGTTACATAAGAAAATAAAGCAAAACAATGCAACAATAAGCATTTTTTAGGCATGTTATTTGTCTTCAACATCAGGAAATCTACAGCAAGACACCAACAATCAACAATCAGCTCCAACAACAGCAACAAGCACTCCCAACTCTCATATCCCTTTCCTATACGTCCCCATTGGCTTCACAGGCCCTTTTCTCCTTTGCAACTTCTGATTTTTTTCATCATTTTCATGTTAAAAATCTTCTCCAAGCTGGGTGTGGCTTCTTCCTAGCATCATGGCTGCCTTCTTACCTCATTTCTCCTTCTTGAGCGTGGGTAACCTCCCTCATTCAATTTTTTTGTACAAAAACCAATTCATTTTCCCTATTTTGCTTCCCCATAATCCCACTCCATTACCTCTTTTTACAGGCACCTAGATTCTTCCAGTATCAATTTAATGCTAAATTTTAAATGTGTAGATGGGTTACAACATGCCAAGAATGGCCTCCTCTTTCCTGGGTGTGGGACTTTTGTAACTCCCCAAAATTCAAAGAAAAGATAATTTTCCAACACCTACATATCCAATTTGATTAAAATTTCAATCCAAATAAATTAACTCCAATTTTGAGGAGTTGAGGGAAGGATGAAATTAAATTAGCATCATGCCTACAAACACAACTAAAGCCAAAAATCAAAGGAAAATAAAATAAATAATTTTTTGTGTGCAGGATTTCTTATACACCTAGATGCTCCTGCTTCAGACAACCCGAGTATAAATGTTTCATGAGTGAAGCTCGTGAACATTTGAAGATCATGTGTTTATTCTTCATCCACCTTTCTTCCTTGTCTACCTAATTTTTCCTTTTCACTTTACATTGCACATTTATGTATCTCCCTTCTTTCATCCTTCCTCTCCTTCTCCTTTGCTTGAAATTTACCTCACTATACCATAATCCATCCTCCCACTCTATCTTATCATCTTCGTCACCTACATGTGAGTTGGCTCTAATAAATTCATGGAAATAAATGAACTGAGTTTGTACATCATTCTCACCTATTTCTCCTACCTCTCGTTGTTCTTGTAGGCCAACACAATGATCAAGATCTCACTGCAACTTAGCTTGTAACTTGTTTTCGCTGCACCAAACCACCCCTCCCTCTCTACATTCTTATGTGATTACTTGTAAATAAGAATTGGCTTCAACATAATCATTAATAAATTTAGAAAAATTATCAATTACCTTACTGATCCCCTCTTTATTTGTTGCTATAACATCATTTTTGAACTCCTCATATCTTTCCACTTTAACTAAGTCATTTGTATGCGTATCAACGTCAACAAAGAATTCATAAAACTTATTTTTTACCTCTTCATTTTTTTGTTGTAACTTTCACTCCACTTTTTGTCAATGTTAACCATCCATTTTCAACCACTGCAACTCGCATTAGTATGTCTTCTTCTATGTTATTCTCTATTTCCCCTTCACCCCTTTCACTTGAGACATTTTCCATGCATTCTTCTTCACATTGCTGTCCCAAATTTTGAATTGTTTCCATGTCCTTTTTAAGACCAAACTCTGTTGCAACTTGACTATTCTCTTCCTCTGCAACTTTACCCTCTTCTTCTACAACAATACCATCTTTTATAATCATTTCCACATCCACAAATTTACTAAATTCCTTTGCAAGTAATGTAAGATCAAACTATTTTTCATAAATATCACTGAAGTGACCTTTTACTTGTATATCTTCTTGCTTCTCTACTGCTACCTTGACTCTTCCTCCGCAAATTATTGCTTCCACATCCTTCATGCCTTCATCCTCCACCTTTTCTTTGTCCTTTCTAATCCCTACAATCAAGAAACCATTAGGTAAAACCAAGTTTTCACAATTACCATAGCCTACTATGATTGTTTTCTCCTCTTTCTTTCTCCATTCTTTCTCTCTACTTCTCTTGTTTTCCTACTTTCTTTTTGCCACAACTATGTGGGCTTCTCCCACATGTTCTTCTTTCCATAACCTTCATTTCATAGGATTGTAGTGATACATGTTTTCACCTTTCTTCGTGTTGCCCTCTTTGCCAAATCTCTCTATTTCATGAGAGATATCCAGTTATTTGCTTTCTTTTAGGTAGCATTCCACCTTCTCTTCAAGTTTTTCAACTTTACACTTTTCTTTAGCCATCATACTCTTTTCATATAATCGTTGCTCATACCTTCATTTAGCCTCTTCAAATTCTCTCATTTTCTCCATCTCTATCACATCCAATTGAGCCTCAATCTTTTTTAATTCTCCAATAAGTCATTTTGTAAACCTCTCTTCTTTCTACTCTTCCATAGGTAAAATCCTCGCAGGCCTTCTCATGACCCATCTTGTCTTCTTCAAAGACATCTTCAGAGACTCGCAAGCCCCTCTGCAATTACAAGTCCTCCTTGCAACAATCTCTCACTTTAGGGTATCAACCCTCTACAATTATAGGTCCTCCCTGCAACAAACTCACTCTTGCTTATACTTTACCCAACAGACGATTTCTAGAAGACACACCTCTCTCATGCACCTTCTACCCGACCTTAACCTTTGTTGGAGGATAACAACTACAAACTTATCCAGCTACTCTTTCCTCTTTTTTGTCTTCCTGGTAGATTACTTCAACTATTTTAGCCAATCAACTAATATAATACCTCCCATCCAATCTTCCCGCTTTGATACCATTTGATGTAGTCGAAGACCAAGAGCTCCAAGATGGAGTGTTGACCTTCACAGCCATCTCACCAAACTCTTATCTATTCAACCAAATAGGTGAATACTCATAGGCAAACAAACAAACCCAAAAATCTTTGAATTGCAAATCATTAAGCATAAACAAAAGTGCACAAAAAACTATTGGTAGGCCACTTTTTGGAGTTTAATTTGAGTATTCAAACATCTTCCAATTGCTCTAAAAACTTGTACATCTGAATTTTCCACCTTCATCTACAAGAATATGGGTGGATCAAAACTTATCTACCCATAATACTATACTATAAATCAAGTCAAAATGTCTGAAAAGTCATTTCTGAACACTGTGATTTCAAGGAACTTGACTTTTGGACAATACAAGAAATCTTATGAGGGTTCAATAACAAGCTTCCGTCACTAATAAAGACGAGTAATTCATGGCAATATGTTGATTTAATTCAATACATTCACCAAGAGCTAGTACATAAGAAAATAAAGCAAAACAATGCAACAATAAACATCTACAAACATGTTATTTGTCTTCAACATTAGGAAATTTGCATCAAAACACCAACAATCAGCTCCAATAGCAGCAACAAGCACTACCAACTCTCATATCCCTTTCCTATACGCCCCCCATGGCTTCATAGGCCCCTTTCTCCTCTACAACTTCTGATTTTTTTCATCGTTTTCATGCTAAAACTCTTCTCCAAGTTGGGTGTGGCTTCATCCTAGCATCATGGTTGCCTTCTTACCTCATTTCTCCTTCTTGGGCGCAAGAAAACTCCCTCATTCAATTTTTGCCTACAAAAATCAATTCATTTTTCCCATTTTGCTTCCCAATAATCCCACTCCACCACCTCTTTTTCCAAGCGTCTAGATTCTTCCAATATCAATTTAACGCTAAATTTTAAATGTGCAGAGTTACAACATGCCAAGAATGGCCTCCTCTTGCCTAGGTGTGGGACTTTTATAACTCCCCAAAATTCAAAGAAAAGATAAATTTCCAACACCTACATGTCCAGTTTGATTTATTTAAATCCAAATTAATTAACTCCAATTTTGAGGAGTTCAAGGGAGGATGAAATTAAATTAGCATCATGCCTGTAAACACAACTAAAGCCAAAAATCAAAGGAAAATAAAATAAATCTTTTTTGGGTGTGCAAGATTCCCTGTGCACCCAAATGCTCTTGCATCAATGATAAACTCTTAAATTTAGAAAAACTCTTTAGAAACATTATCCCTAACTTTGAGCTAGTGAAAACAAACTTGGTTGGAGCTCCTTTCAGGGAGTGGTTATCTGCAATTTGTTTTTATTAGACTTTGGCAACATGAAGTTGCAAAGAAGGAATAAAAAGTTGCTCTTCTAACCTAGTAATGGAATGACAAAGCTTTGTGGTTGTAGATTTATAAGCCTAGCAACAAAAATGCACCAACTAATGCCCATAAATGCAAAGAAACCGGGGAATTATTAAATACATCATTCAGCCATTGAATCCATCAAGTCTAGTGATGTGGACGTGGTTTTAAATTCTAGACACATCAAATATGAACAAGGGTAGGTTGATTACTCAACCAAAAGGTATTTAAAAAAAGTAAAATATTATCGCTTTGGACTTAGCAAATTGCCATTCAATGCAAACTTTATTGGGAAATTAGTAGAAATGACAAATCCCACAAAGCTCAAGTGACAAGAAAAATAGTTGGCAAAAAAGAAAAATGATAGGAGAATGCCCTCAAGAACCAAAGGGGTTTTGTCCTTTAATCCTAGTGATCGCTAGGTTTTCATCCAATGACCACAAACTCCTATGGATTTTTGTCCACGGAAGGAATTAGAACACAAGTGTTTTGAAATGCAAAAGAATGACATAATAATTTGATCCCTATTACAAGATTTGACCACCTATAGTTATATGCTAACAATTTCCCTCAAGGAACGGATCGACCTTGAGCCAAAATGGTGTCAAAGCCTAGAATTTGAATTTCACACGCTACACTAGGTTGTCCTTAAGGCCAAAGTAGATTCTTTTGGAATTAGTGTGTCATCCTATTGACCTTTCCACATGCTTCCCTAGCCCCTTCCTTCTTATTAAAACTTCACAATTGATGCTGCATCATCCATGGGTGTCTTATCCATTATGCTTGCTGAGGTAGGTATCAGTTACCCAACACAATCATCTTCTGATAGCAATATCTTTCTGATACATAATCCATTTCCCTTGAGATTTGGATATGATGTGCAAGTTTCATCATAGCTTTTGGGTGGGCTCTGTGAATGTCTCGAAACAACCTTAAGCAAAAATGAACAAGAAAGGGGCTAAACCTTCCATCTAAGAAGACAACATACTAGCTAGAAGTGGAGTTTGAATAAACTTAGGCCTATTCACCTCCTTGGATGACTCTTTGTTAAAAGACAATAGATTAATTCCCCTTATCCAAAGGTTTTGAAACTATAGTAACCAAAAAATTGGAGGCCCCTGACTACTAACAAGCAAAAAAATTTACCATTGTGTTGGTTGTTCTTGCAATTCCCAACTATTGACCAACCCTCCTCTTTTTTGGTAGGATAAGCATCCCCTGAAGGCTTAGGCCCACCAAAAAAACAACAAAGAGCACATGCACTAAGTGTCATACTTAAGATGGCCTTAACATGACTACTCTAAAAAAATCTAAAAAAGAAAAACCCCTTAGTAAGGTTTTGGACAACATCAAGGCAAAACCCATGAGATATCCAAGCCTTATTAACCCATTCCCAAAGCATGTTTTCAAAGAGAATCTCCATGATGAAATAACCAATTAAAGTAAAAATTTCTAACAAAAGGAATACCTCGTGAAAGACTTTCAAAACAAACTTCAAAGGATGCTTTGGGAGAGAAGCCATTGCCTTGCATTTTCAAAATAGCAACACCAACATCAACTGCCAAAATGTTGAGATCTAAAGTCATTTAAAAGGCAACACTCACTTGAAGGTGAGAAAAACACAAAAAGATTGGAATAACTGTGGTGGAATACACCATTTCTTGCTCCAAGAGATGAGTAGTATAAAAGTCGATAGCTACAAACACATGAAGGTCAAGCAACACTTAACCCTAACAAAGCTAAACCCTCCACACTCCTCACCACCTTCTTTTCCCAAACTCTAAGGAGATTATTCGAAGATGTTGATAAAGGGAAAAAGTTCTCAACTCCACACAAGACATGTATCATTTAGGTTTCTTGTAATAAACTAAATGGTTCCAAGTTTCTACATTTCTCACAGAGCTGAAATGATATTTAATGTTTAAGATCTTGAAACCGAGTCTTACAATGAAAAGAAATGGTTCCATCCGTACAGTTCTTTTTTCCTCTATATTTTTGCTCTTAAGAATTATGATCTAAATTGTCCTAATCTACTCCATTTTTTAGTGAATAGTTAATATACTTTTAACCTTGAAAGACATATCTCTAATGGCCAAACATAAACTTACATCTTTGTCCCTAATTCAGTTAGAAACAAAATCCATAGCACAAAAAGATTTAATTTGATTTCTTGTCTGAAATTGAGCTTCTTTCTTCTTTCCATATTTCATATGACTAGTCTTGTTTTTCATTCTTATGCGCAAATGAGCTTTTTAGCTTTGGGCCATTAAGAGGCTCTCAGCCTTGCAGGGCTCATACTAGGCATTTTATCTGGCGATACATTTGCAATTTCTTATTCCTCCTAAGCATGCTTTATCAATAATTAGAAAATTGACAATAACAAAAGCTCATTAAGATTTAACCTTAATTTATCAAACTACCTCCTTAGGATTTCAAATCCTAAATTTAAAAAAAAAAAGAGGAGGGTTTTAAGTGATACAGATGGTAAATCAAGCATGCAAAGATCATCCATATATATAATATCTCTAAGACCTCCCTTGGACTTGCATTATTGCATCCTCCAAGTTCTATGTCTCTCATTACTTTTGACACTGTAAAACAAGAAATTGTGATGCTAACAAGTCTTCCTCTTCATTTGTGGAAAACACTGGCCACATTAATACACAGCAACAAAAGACATCAAAACAGATCCCATCCATAGCTTTCCATCCTTCTCTTCCACTTCACTGACTGCTCTTACAACCTTTCCCTCTTTGTCCTCCAAAATTTCAAGAAGTTCTCCATCTGGACTATATTTCACAAGCGCCGCATGAAGCCTTCCTCCAATATGCATTTGATATTGGTACTTTGTGGGAATTGGGAGCTTCAATATTGCTTTTCTTACTCTCGGATACAAACCATACAGATGAGAATAAAGATTGCGGCGACAGTGTAAAGCCACCCAAAATTCACCTTTCTCATTGGTCCGTACATTGTCAGGATGTCCTGGCAAAACTGCAAAGATGTCTGTTGTACCTGCTTTGAGGCCTTTCAACCAATACCTCTTAAGCCTGCAATATTTGGAGCGGGCTAAAAGTTGAACTCTACTAAAACCAACTACTAGCATAAATTAACTACTATGAATATCAGAATAAAGAATAAAAAGAGTAAATAATAACCAACCTTCCAGCACAAGAGTCACTGAAGACAAAAAATGATCCATCCTTACTCAAAGAAATCCCGTTTGGAAACTGCACATTACTAAGCAGCACACTAGCTTCCTTGGTTTGTGGATTGTATTTTAATATTCTCCCTGAACTTTCTGCTGAAAATACCAACTGCATGAAGTTCCTGATATATATAAAACAAAATATTCAGAACAGGAACAAAACCATAAAGTAATGTCATGCAGCAGTACCTACTATAAGAAAACAAACAATGAAGAGTTTTCTCATAATTAATACGCATTCATATGTCAGCCATTCTTTGTTCAATCCTTAAAAAGTCTCATAACAGTCTAAAGCATTACCCCTGCTTCGAGTTCAAGATATTGCATCCTTGTGCAACTCTGAATTGCATGTCTCTCTCTATTCATCATGCTAAACGACTGCAACAATTAATCAGCTTCTTTCCTCTCGAAAATCTCCTAGATCTAGTTTGACTTATTTGGTACTGATTTCATAATATCCACCAATTAAAACCAGTCAATAAATTAGACCAATCTAGATTTATTGCCACATAATGCTATTTATTATGATCTCATGATGCCATCTTGCAAATTCAATCAATGCTACCCTGATTTTCTGTTCAAATGTATATGTACATATACATATACGTACATACATAAACTCAAGCAGAAATATCCTTTTCAGGAGGTTGGTAAAAATCAATCTTGCAAAAGCCAATTAATGCTACCCTGGTTTTCTGTTCATATATATGCATATTTATGTACGTATACATACATACATACATGATACATGCATATATGCATGTATAAACTCAGGCAGAAATATCCCTTTTCAAAGGTTGGTGAGAAATCAATCTTATGAAGAAATTTATTAAAATGGTGGTATGTTTAATTTGCAAGACCATGATACAAGTTTCATAAGGTTAGCAAATGTTTAAATTTTAAAATGTACAGGGCATAACTTTAACAATGTGTATTACTACTCTGAGAAAGTTGGCTGAAAATTCAAATCGTATGCAATGCTTAACAAATATGTTGGCTAGGGGAGATTTAGTGGGATAGATTTGAAAGGGATAAGATTTAAATTTTAATCATTTAGGTTATCATAGGAGGTGATAGGAATAGAATAGAACCCTTAAAGCTGTAATAGCTTCAAAAAGAATTCTAGGGTGTGGAAGATACTGGCCAATGGCGGTTAGATTCCCTTGATGGAAAAACTTAACGGGTATGACACCCTGTTAGCAATAGCGTTTGCTAATGGTTGGGATAATAGGCATGTGGTGTTACAAGGAATGGAGTTCAAGGTAATAGAAGATTTAATGGCAGAGGTGACAGGGCTCTCGGTAACAGGAGCGAAAATCTTCAAAGACGGGGACAGAAGGATGGGAGATGATGCCACTTCGATTTTCCTGAAACTGGGGGAAGAACTTAGGGAACTGCATTTCGGACATGGTGGAAGCTCCCTGACACCTCTATGTGATGAGGTTGCCCTATGCATTACGAGGTATGTAACTCTACAAGGGAGATTCAAATCCCTTTATTCTTACCACTTTATGTTGCTCAATCAATTCCAGCATAGAAAATTTGTTTCTTTCCCTTTTTACTTGCTGTCACAAAGATATGGGTTAAACAATGGTGCTAGTGAGACATTCTACATGTTGGCCACAGTTCACGCCTTTGGCAAAGTCACAAAACTTGGACCAAGAAAGACCAAATAGATAAGAGTTTGACTCCCTACTAGGCAAAAGGAGAAAAGTTTGGCAACTTACCAGAGATTTTACTAAATATCAACTCCATCCAGCTAACTGAGACTATTAATGAGTTTTCGGAATCACAGTAAATGCAATTTTATAATTAGTAGGCCTTGGGTCAACTTTATAATTAGTAGGTTTTCATATCAGTTTCTTACTTAGACTCAAGACTCAACTGTACAAAAGTTTATAAGTAGCTAGCCATAGACTCATCAAGACGTATTTGACTCAAAATTAGGATATTACAAGACATAAGCATAAGCTGTATTTACTATTTTTCATTCCACAAGAATTTAAACTCAAAGCCTCTAAATAATGCTAAAAATCTTACTTCTTCCCCTTCAACCAGTCTTCTGCACAGCTTGAATAATATGAGCATTAAAAAAAGAAGACTGTTAGCTCAGTCACAAGTGTGTTTTTTATGCTTCGATGTTGTCCAGTCCTAGCCAATTTCTGGCAAGCAGATCTTCTCAGATCATTTGTAGTAAGCTATGTTAGTTTTAGGATCAGAAATTAAATAAGCAGATAAAGAACAATTTCAAGAATTTAACACAGTATATACCCTAGGAAAACCCTCCAACTTGAGGGAGAAAAACCCAGCAACAATATATCACTTATATATTGACTAATGAACAGCAAATTCACTTTACAATATGGCCAAACTCAAGGCCGATAATGAGGCCACACAGGGCCGAACTGAAATAGAGCTTCTCTCTTAGAAACAATTGTAAGAAATCTCCTATAAGAATCGATCTCCTTGAAAGAAATGCTCGATCTGCTGAAAGTATGAATTTCTCCTTTTATGCAAACTTGACTTGATGAATTAATTGAATGATAAGATCATATCGACTTCTATATATACAAGATATCGTGCCTCTTCATGAAGGGTCTGTAATGTCCCCTTTCTAGCACACATTGTTGGATGTTGTCGTTTGCCTAATCTCCCCATGGTTCCATAGGCTAACCAGGACATTTAAGGGATCTTGTGGATTTTTGGCCTAGGCAGTTTCAACTTTCAGTTACAGGTGATTCTGGGGAGTTTTGATGTGTTTTTTGGGATACTTACTACTTATAGTAAGTCAGCTGGACCAGGTCAGGATCATCGGTGGTTCGTAAATAATATCCTATCAATGGCTATTGATGATATTGAGTTGAGATTTTAATAATCAATTGCGATTATTAATTAGTTTATCAATAAAGTTAAGCTATAAAGTTAAATTAAAATATTTAATTTTATTGATGTGGGAACTTAAGTTAAAAGGGAAAGGAACTTAAATATTAAAAGTTCCCTTTACTAAAGTATGGGGAGACATATATCTTTATCCCACATTGGCTAGAAAAGTGTGTGAGCTCTCCCAGGAAAGTTGTAAAAGGATCTTCAGGGCTCATTTGTGGACATGCTTGGTTTATGCTTGGTTATTATTTTCTCTTGGAGAATTCTGAGAATCTTTGGCTTTCAGCAGGTTTGAGGACGAAAACCCTCGAGCTTGGAGGCAGTGGACGAAAACCCATTGTGTCTGTTGGAGATATTATTCAGATATCTCACTTTGTGCTTTAGATTCATACTTCTGGTTATCCAATCCGACTGTAAGTTTTGTGGCTACGATTGGATATTTCTGTTGTTATTCTACTTAAGATTTGAAGGCAATAATCATATGTATTTTCAGATCTTATTTCTAAAACTGATATTATATGATTTACATTGAAATCTTTTTGCAAGTTATTGGATAAATAGAAATCTGTTTGCATGTAAATTGTTTGTTAAATTTCCTGTGGAAAAATTTGGGAAAAATTGGGCCAAACATTCGTAGGGGATGTTTCAGTGATACCAGAGCCAAAAAATCCTGCCGTCCTGTGTTGATTGTCGAAAAGGAAAAAATTCAGACTATTAGGGTTTCAAAACTCGGAGTGGATTTATGAAGGATTTCAGAAGAAGATTTCAAAAATAAGGATTTTTTGAGAATTTGGATTTTGGAGATCATTCAATAATAAAATGTAATTTCATTCAACCGTCGTACCATTCCTGTAGAAGATCTTGCAGAAATTCGTGTTTCTAAAATGCTTCAGCTCCATAAAGGGTGAAACCATGAGAAATTTCACCGTTCCACTTTAGAGAGGCAAGATATGATTTAGCAAGGAGGCCGCGATTTCTTAAATCGTGGATTTTATACAAACTGGGGACGATTTCAAGGAATTCGATTTGCAGATAAGACAAGAAATTAAAGAGGACGTGATTCATGGTGGGAGTCGCTAAAAGACGAGGCAAAGTCAAGTTGAAGGTAAAGACGACTTGAGGAAGACAAATCGACAAAGAAGGTCCAGCAAGTATTTTATGAGGTGTCGGGACCTGCTTCCTTTCTGATTATCAATTTATTCAGAAGGAATCAAATGAAAAGAAAATACTTTATCGGGAGGTGCTTCTAGTTTGTAAGAAGAGTTCGGTTTATACTTTCAATTCAAGGTGTCAGAATTCTATATCATAAGTCGAGAGCTGCTTGAAACAAGTAAAATATCAGTTGATATTATCGAAAGGCACGATTTAATAAAAGGGTATCGATTTTGCCTAATTCCCAGGTTGCGCTGAAAGAAACGATTTGAATAAGGCAAAATATTGCAAAGCCCGACTATTTCATTCTGGCTGGACATGGTCATATCGCTTGAAGAGGTCGTGTGCATTTGAAAATCGCAACCCATCAAAAGGAGTTTGACGTTTTGATAAAGACAAGGAATACCAGCTGGCTGGAGGTAAGACAAATTCTTAAAGATGGAGAGAAGACAGAAATCGGGATCGCTTCAATAGAGACCTGTCGGGTGCAGCTGGGAACAATACACGGTCAGAATTGGTACCCACGCATGAAGCCAATATATAATTCGATTTCCATTGTGGGAAATTGTGGCGGCTAACTGGTTGAGTTCGATTGGGACTCCTTTTTATTTTGGAAAAGACAAAATATATGAAGACACCTGGGCGCAGCCATACACCAGAGCAATTCGAGTCTTTGCTACTTGTGGCGCAGCAAGAATACACTCAAGAATACACAATCAGAATTGGTACCCACGCATGAAGCCAATATATAATTCGATTTCCATTGTGGGAAATTGTGGCGGCTAACTGGTTGAGTTCGATTGGGACTCCTTTTTATTTTGGAAAAGACAAAATATACGAAGACACCTGGGCGCAGCCATACACCAGAGCAATTTGAGTCTTTGCTATTTGTGACGCAGCAAGAATACATTCAAGAAGACACGTCCTGTGAAGAAGAAACTATATCTGCTGGAAACTGTCGGTGCTACCTTTGAAAGCATTGGTCAAACCTTGTGGAGAGACGTGGCAGTCCAGAAATACTACTTCATCAGCCGTTTGGGATCAAGACGTCAACCCTGGAAGTCAGTCATATTCAAATTCAAATTATATTGTGGCCTGGACGCAGCAACTGCACTCACAGAATCATCGACATTCCCAGGTTCTTAATTTCATTAGCATCTTGCGTTGAATAAGTTTGTTTGGCCTGCATTGGTCATCAACAGGATTACTGTCTGTACAGCAGTGCCTTGATTATCATTAGAATTGCATTTCTGAACTGTACTATCAAACATCATTGGCTAAGGCATTGTAATAACTGAGATCTTGATTGCAGTTCATAGTGAATGGCAGATTGCCTGATAGTTGTTTGTTAAAATGCCTCCCTATTCATCTAGTAATTGCATTACCAAAAGCTTGTAATCAGATTCTAAGCTTATAGCAGGAATTTGGGATAGTCTGACAACTATTTGTCAATATGTCTCATTGCTGTGATTGGATATTTGCATAAGTTTTGTCCTATGATTGATATGGAAACAATTGTATTTCATTCCCAATACCATTTCAGTCCTTCAAGTGCATATTATCATCGACCACATTAAACGCAATCAATAGAAACTGTTTGACGAAATTCCCGAGTGAGCAAACTGAAAATTTAGAGCAGTTTTTGCAAGGCTCTTTACAGTGGTACCAGAAATTCAGAGTTGAGTGTATCAAGTAAATAAAATGATGACGATGGCAGATAAGAAAAGTGATCTTTTCTCAAAAGAATTCAATGATACATTCAACGGTAAACAGCTAAAGTATTAGCAGAAAGAAAAGGAAGTAGGGAATTGGCTCTATGTAATTGGATTAGAATTGAAGTCCATAAAATTATCCAATGATGTTCTCTCTAAGTTAAGAGGAAATAGACACATATTTGTCCAAAGTAAATCAGACAGATTGGATGCTTCTGAATTGGGCTATGCAACCCTCAATGCTCGCTTTGGTCCAGCACAAGTTCATGGAACATCCTTGTGAAAAGGTGAGACTTGCAGTTGCTTCTTGTCACTGTGAGATCATAAGGATAACAGCTCCTGTAGCACCCTATAATGATGGCATACTAAAGAAGGTTCTACAGCAGATTGTGGAGAGCCTATATGGGCTACATGATGTCAAAGCCCCTACTTTTGGTAAAAAGGTTAAGATTTTAGAAGTCATGGCAAAAATCAGACAATTTATCTTTATGTTGGATCTCAAGTGTGATAAATCGATTCTAGAAATGTTTCAATGCTTCTTAACTGAAATTAGGAAGCATCATCCAGACAATGTGAGGGCTTGTATGCAAACTATAATGTCCTTAATCCTAGATGAGGATGATGATATCTGCAAATGGTTGCAGTCAGACTTGTTAGCCATTTGGAGGAAGGAGCAGTGTATTTCCCCCACAGCTTATGCTTTCTCAAAGGGTTTGGTTGAGCAGAAAATGGGGAAGTTCAAGGAACAAATGACAGCTGCAGAGCTAATTTCTTTGGGTATACAGGTCCTAGGATCACCCAAAAAGAGCAAGAACCAAATGAGGCGAAAGGAGATTTGTTTCACTTGTCAGGAACATTGGTCACTTGATCACATAAGGAAAATGAACTATTGCAGCCAAGTAATGTTGAAAACATACAAACAAATGAGACTACAAAAATTGAAGATGATGGTCAAACCCAAGAAGTGAGCCTGTTAGTTTTCCCGGAGATCACCAATGAAGTGCAGGAATCTTCGTGTGATGAGGACTTGCTTGAAGAAGAAAACATAGCAGCAGACCTAGCCATGCATTCAGATAAATCCTACAAAGATTATGAGACATCTACAAAGGAATGCAAGAGTCTCTTGGTGGGCGACTTGGAGATTATGCTTGATAAATTATATGCAGATATGAATTCTATAAGTGCTCCGTTGGCTGATCTCATTGCTGTGCCACCATTCATGCTTGAAGATTGCAAAGCAACCATTGGGCAAGAAGATGAGCCCCGGGTACAAGAACAAGAAAGGAAAGAAGAATCATTTGATCTTGATTTGCAGCCTACGAGTATTCATGAATGCAAAAATCAATCGTCATTGGGGAGTGACTCACATTAGGCTTCACCATCGTTGCAAGAAGATTTACAAGAGGATTCTATGGGAGAGATGAACATGACTTCCTTTGATGTTTCACATGAGATTGTTATGGGTAATGATGGTATCGATTCTTTGGGTAATCACAATGCATCTCCAAGTGTGACAGTTGATTCCAATGATGACACAAATCCTCCACATGAAAAAAAATCAGAACAAAAGCTTTTGGTGTGGGAAGATTTACAAGATCATTTGGCGGTGAAGGATGATAAAATTGTTCAAGCTTTGACATGGTTGGATTCTACACATAAGCTTCTAGAGGACCTAATCTGGACAGCCCAAAAAGGGGAAAGATTAAAAGGAATGGGATACGGGATCTCACATTCACAATTGTACTCTTTCAAAGAGGCTTTGGAGTTGATAAAGGAGGACCATTTACTCATACTTCATGATAGAGACATACCGGTTGAGTTGGTAAAAGAAAAGGATACAGAAATTGTGGATCTATGTCTTCATTTGAATGTGTCTCATCACTCTTTGCAAAAATCAGAAATTCAGCCCTCTATGCCAACCACTTTAATGGTGCAAGAAAACATTGCAAGTGGGATAGAAAATTGTTGATGAAAGGTAGCTTCGGTCAGATATAAATGATGACTGCTGATTGCATCATCATCATTTATATGTGATCGAAATTACTCTTTAAATAAATATTTATGGAAAAATAAGAAATTCGAATTTATGAGCATGAATAAAATTCGAAATAATAAATGATGTTCAAACTTTGCATTATATAAAATCGCAGGGTGTTAATACTTATGTATTTATGTTAGCCACCGATTAGTTGGCTGAAGAAGACCCACGCCTTCAAGGGACACGTCCTCTCATGGGGCACGTCTCTCCTTGGAGGTTCGTATCTTCTTAGAGGCGTGTCTCCTCCTTGAAGTATAAAGCATAAATGCAATCTTTGATTGTAGACATCGAAATTGATAAATGTTCTGCAATCAGCACACACATTTGAAATACAAAGAAGAAATCTGACTTAGAATTCTTACACAGAATTTTTATCCTAGAAAATTCATAGGTTTCTTAGGATCCAAATTAGCCAAGATTTGATTACATTTACATGGTATCAAAGCCAAGTTGAGTGAATCCAAATCAAATCTAGATATCAGATTGCTTAGGAAAATTCGTATTTTTTAAATCGAATTCACATCACATTCTTCATAATGTCAAATGTGATCAGATTTGAAGATCATCTTGCAGGAGCAAACAACTTCACATCATGGAAATTTAGAATCATGATGATTCTTAAAGAGAATAAGTTAGACTCATTTGTGAAAGAAAACAAAAGGGAACCAAAGGCTGATCCTAAGAAAACTCAATGGATTGAGAACAATGAAAAGGCCATGAAAATCTTAGTAGATGCAGTTAGGGATCATATAGTACCCATTCTAGCAAAACATGAAACTGCATATCTAATGTTCAAATCCCTTGAGAGCACCTATGAGATAAACAACAGCAGTAGGACTCTTGCATTAAAGAGGCAAGTCAACAACGTCCAAATAAACAAAGGAGAAACTATTAATGCATACTTCATGAGGATCATTGAACTAAGGGATCAATTATCCACAATTGGATATCAGATTGATAGCAAAGAGTTAACTCTAATTGCACTAGGAGGCCTACCAAACTCATGGGAGTCATTTGTTCAAGCAATAAGTGCGAGATCTAAACTCCCCAAATTTGATAGGCTAAGAACAGACTACCTTCAAGAGAAACAAGACTCTCAACAAAAGAACATAGATGAAGACATTCATGTGCTCAACACAACATCTAATAAAAAGAGTAAAAAAAACTCCTACAGGAAAGGATCATTTAAAAGAAAGAAATTACTATGGAAAAGGATCTTCCAAGAAGAAAGACATCTCTCAAGTACAATGTTTTAGATGTAATCAATATGGCCACTATGCAATGAAGTGCCCTGACAGATCAAAACAACAAGCATCCTTTGCTAAAGTAGGAAAGTCAAATTCAGACCATGAATCTGAGAACTTTGTGTTCTATTCAACCTTATCTAGTCAAGTATCTAACAATACCCACAACTGGGTAATTGATAGTGGTTCCTCTAGACATATCACAGGGTTCAGAGAACACTTACACACTATGACTGAAAAGACTGATGAAGAAGTAACCATTGGAGATGATTTTGCACACCCTGTAAAAGGAATTGGAACTTGCTCCATCAAATTGAAATCTGGTCTCTCCCTTCAACTCACAGGAGTCTTATTTGTACCTGGAATAAAGAGGAATCTAATATCCATCTCTGCCCTTGAAGACAATGGATATAGAGTTACCTTTACGGATGGGAAAGTTCTAGCATGGCCTAAGAACTCAACTATCAAGAAAGCCCAAACCATAGGTATAAGACAAGGGTATCTTTACAAACTATGCATTGAGGTTAAGCAAGCCCTTACCTTTGACACTTTTGATTCAAATGAAATTTGGCATAGAAGATTAGGACACCTTCATTTCAATGCCCTACCTTCTGTGGAAAAACTTGTAACAGGTTTACCTAAGTTAAAACCATCTCATGAAGGAACTTGTAAAGGTTGTGCCCTAGGAAATAATACAAAGGGATCCTTTCACAATAGCTTGAGTAAAACCCAAAATGTATTAGAACTGGTTCACTCTAATTTATGTGGACCCATGTCTGTACCTTCCAAGGCAGGATTTCTATACTACGTCATATTTATAGATGACTTCTCTAGGAAAACCTGGATTTATTTCCTTAAGAGTAAAGAGTCAATAGAAATCCTTAAAAGGTTCAAGGAGTTCAAAGCCCTTACTGAAAACTTCTCTAGGAAGAAAATAAAAATCTTAAGGGCAAACAATGGGAAAGAATACACCTCTGAAATTTTTAAGGAATTCTGCATGAGTGTTGGGATTAAGAGGGAGTTTACAGTAGCCTACAACCCTCAACAAAATGGGGTTGCTGAAAGGAAAAATAGAACCATTGTAGAAGCTACTAAAGCAATGTTGTTTGACCAGAACATTGAAACTTCATTCTGGGCAGAAGCCTCTAGAACTGTTCTCTACATGCAAAATAGATGTCCTCATTCTCATCTAGATAACAAAACTCCTGAAGAAGCTTTTATCGGCATAAAACCTGATATTAGTCATTTTAGGATTTTTGGTTGCCCTGTCTATATTCATGTGCCCAAAGAGAAGAGATTCAAACTAGAACCTTCCGAAAAGAAAGGGGTATTTGTGGGATATAGTGAAACCTCCAAAGCCTACAGGATATTCATACCCGAGCAGAAACAAATTGAATTGAGCAGAGATGTCATCTTTGAAGAACACATTGCATTCAAAAGGGCAAAAAGTTCTAGTGAAATAGAAACCTATTCCCCTAGAGTACTAGAAGTGGAACCTGCTCCTAAGATTCAGAGGGAGTATCTTGAGAAAATGCCAAATGAACTTCAATCTACTTCAGATGAGAATACAAATGACAACGGTAGAAAGAGGCCACTTTGGGCTAGAAAGATGATCAAAGAAGCCGAGAATCATGCAGCACCCAAAGGAACGTTTAGGGAAAGTAAAAGACCCAAATGGTTCTCAAGCTATGTTGCTCTAATGAATAACATCATAAATTCAGAACCTGTCAGTGTTACAGAAGCCTTCAGACATCAAGTATGGAAGGACGCAATGACGGAAGAATATCAATCCATTCTAAAGAATGATGTATAAAATATAGTACCTAGACCAAAAGAGAAATCTGTTGTCTCTTCTAAATGGCTCTTCAAAATCAAGCATGCTGCTGATGGCAGTATAGAAAAACATAAGGCACGCTTTGTGGCAAGAGGTTTTCCACAAAAGGAAGGCATTGATTATGAAGAAACATTTGCACCTGTTGCCCGTTACACATCTGTGAGAGCAGTGTTAGCCATTGATGTAGCTAAAGGCTGGAAGATCCATCAAATGGATGTGAAAACTGCCTTCCTAAATGGAACCATTGAAGAGGAAGTCTATCTAGAACAGCCTGAAGGTTTTGTGATACATAAACCTGACTCACATGTACGCAAACTAAAGAAAGCTCTCTATGGACTTAAACAGGCTCCCAGGGCCTGGTATGAAAGAATTGACAGCTAGCTCTTGGGACTAGGATTTTCCAAGAATGATGCAGACCCAAATCTTCGCTTTAAGGTAATCAAAGGTGATATGTTAATAATTATTTTATATGTTGATGACCTGCTGATAATAGGAGAAGATCACCTCATTGCTCAAGGAAAGAAGGATCTAACTTCCGAATTTGACATGAAAGACTTGGGCATTTTACACTACTTCCTAAGTTTGGAAGTATGGCAGAAATCAAATGGCATTATACTAAACCAAGGAAAGTATACTATTGATATTCTGAAGAGATTTGGAATGTTGGACTGTAGACCCATGTCTACACCTATGGAAACCAACCTTCACGAACTAAAAGAAGCAACAGCAGAATCCAAGTGTGCAGATTCAACCCTATATAGACAAATGATTGGATCTTTGATGTACCCGGTTAACACCAGACCTGATATTTGCTATGCAGTGAATGCCCTTAGCCAGTTCATATGTGAGCCAAAGGAAATTCACCTTATGACTGTGAAACATATTTGAGATATCTTCAAGGCACTATTGGATATGGTCTGTTTTACAGAAATGACCAACTAGATCTACATGGATACTCTGATTCAAATTGGGCTGGAAGTGTAACCGATCGGAAAAGTACATCAGGATGTTGCTTCAATCTAGGATCGACTATGATCTCTTGGATTTGCAGAAAACAATCTTCAATAGCACAAAGCTCGACAGAAGTTGAATACATTGCAGCCTCTATGGGGGCAAGAGAAGCAGTTTGGCTTCGAAAATTGCTTGTGGGACTCTTTGGTGAGCCCTTGAATCCTACAAATTCATTGTGATAATCAGAGTTGCATCAAACTCTCTGTAAATCCTGTCTTCCATGATAGATCTAAGCACATTGAGATCCCCTACCATTATGTAAGAGACATGGTAGAAAAGAATGTGATCCAGTTGGAGTATATTAGTACAAATGATCAAACAGCAGACATCCTCACCAAACCTCTCTCTCGAATCAAGGTAAAACACTTCAGGAAGAAAATTGGTATGGTTGAAATGTAATTTGATATTATGTTTGAAATTCAAATTGTTTATAAGTTGTACTAATATATAAAGATGTTTAATGTGTAAACTCTTTTGTCATGTGTGTGACTCCATGACCTTATGGACCTGCTCCCCCTATGTACATTATTGAAAGGTGACGATCTTTCTAATAATGAACACTTGTATGTGACATTGTAAAGTGATGACTCTACAATGATGAGTTGAACTATCATGATAGATATCATGTGACTTGATATCTGTGGACATATCATGATAGTATCTCTTGGACACTTTGATGGATATCATGAGACTTGATGTCATTTGAAGATCATTGTGATCCTTAAGAGATAATCATGGTGGATAATTATATATCCGTGGATATGCCATGAATTATTATGGTAGACATCATGTGACTTGATGTCAGTGCACATTCCATAATGAAGATGTGTTATGAAGAATGTCATGTGACTTGACAATATTGAGAAAACATACCATATCTTCGATATCACGTGTGAAGGTGATATCTCCTCTTATTTGATTTGAAATATCTTCCCTAGCTAAGAGGGAGTATTGATGAAAGGTAGCTTCGGTCAGATATAAATGATGATTGTTGATTGCATCATCATCATTTATATGTGATCGAAATTACTCTTTAAATAAATATTTTTGGAAAAATAAGAAATTCAAATTTATGAGCATGAATAAAATTCGAAATAATAAATGATGTTCAAACTTTGCATTATATAAAATCGCAGGGTGTTAATACTTATGTATTTATGTTAGCCACCGATTAGTTGGCTGAAGAAGACCCGCGCCTTCAAGGGACACGTCCTCTCATGGGGCGCGTCTCTCCTTGGAGGCGCGTATCTTCTTAGAGGCATGTCTCCTCCTTGAAGTATAAAGCATAAATGCAATCTTTGATTGTAGACATCGAAATTGATAAATGTTCTGCAATCAGCACATTTGAAATACAAAGAAGAAATGTGACTTAGAATTCTTACACAGAATTTTTATACTTGAAAATTCATAGGTTTCTTAGGATCCAAATTAGCCAAGATTTGATTACATTTACAAAAATGAACAAGAGGATGAGAATGTTGAAGAGCCACACAAGAAATTATCATGCAGCCTTATGACATTTAGTGATGAAGAATTCTTTGAGCCTCTAATCACATGGGAGGAGCATGAGACAAACCCAGCATGGGAGGTGTTTGATGATTACAATGAAAGCATGGAAAAGGATCCCAAAAGTCTGATTTGGGACAGCAATAGTCTACATCCTCCTTTGGATATTGTGGCTCTCACACTTGGGAATACTCATGAAAACAAGGTTACAAGTGTTGGTCATGAAATTTTCAATGATGATGCACTTAAAGGGGTTAAAAACATGACTCAAACATATGACAACAATTCTGATTTGAATGACAGCAGTCCTACTTCTTTCCTTCATCAGGAGGTAACAACCTTGTTACATGAGGTGGATAGCATTATGGAGTCTTCCTATGATGGTACCCAAATTGTTTGTGATAACTATGGGGGATATAAGGTGAATTCAAACCACAATTGTATGGAATATTCTCATCATTCCAAGGAAGATCTAAAAGGCAAGGACACAAAGGTTGAAACCAGTCTTAAATTTCAGTTTGAGAACAGCAGTGATATATTTCACTTTCCTCATAATGTTGCCACTAACAATCATGAAGAAAGTAAGGGTATAGCTTCACCTAGTGATGGACTACAAGAGGCAAGTATGGTACATGGTAATTTTGATGGTGTCTCTTGTCATAGAACTGAGTTTATACATTTTGATACAGCTGATATTGAATATGCCCAAATTTTGAACAAAGAAAGGTTGGAAACAGCTAAACAAACTAAGATTGTGGCTCAACAAGCCAAGCTTCACTTTCAACATATTCGTGATATTTGCCATTCTTTAAATGATGAGAGATGTGAATTGCCCAACCCAAAGTCTCCAGTTGAGATAGTTGATCATTCCCATGATAGTGATGGTGATTGGGTTGATGAATCTCTTAGTGGGACAGCCACTCAAGAGTTGTCTATGTTGAGCAGTGTTGGCATATATACTTCACTTTTGAGTTGGTTAGCCGTTCCTCTTGATATGGCAGCGATATCTTTGTTGTTTGGTGACTTCATATTCTTTGATCTCTTATGGACTAATGGCTTTCCTAGTTGGAATCATGTGGCACTTTCTGATTTTGCATTGACTACATCAGTAATTCAGCAGTATGGGAATGTTGAGGGGCAATTCTTTTGGGTTGAGTTGGAGAGTGGAGTATTTTTTCTTGATTGACATTGGCTTGGTGACATATTTGATATCATCTATGTTTCTAATCAGAGTTATGGCAGCGAGGTTAGGTGGCTATTTGTGCTGGTTTATTGGCATATGAGAGTTCATCTTCGTATTGTCTTGTTATCCTACATGCATGGATGGTTACCTCAGGGTGATTGGTGGACAAACTCTTTCATCGCTTACAACAGGTTCTACAGATTGATATGGGACCCTGGTATTGGTATGCCGAATCATGATTGTTTGAGGACAAGCAATATTGGGAAGGGCGGACTGTAATGTCCCCTTTCTAGCACACGTTGGTTGATGTTGTCGTTTGCCTAATCTCCCCATGGTTCCATAGGCTAACCAAGACATTTAAGGGATCTTGTGGATTTTTGGCCTAGGCAGTTTCAACTTTCAGTTACAGGTGATTCTGGGGAGTTTTGATGTGTTTTTTGGGATACTTACTACTTATAGTAAGTCAACTGGACCAGGTCAGGATCATCGGTGGTTCGTAAATAATATCCTGTCAATGGCTATTGATGATATTGAGTTGAGATTTTAATAATCAATTGCGATTATTAATTAGTTTATCAATAAAGTTAAGCTATAAAGTTCAATTAAAATATTTAACTTTATTGATGTGGGAACTAAAGTTGGGAAAGGAATTTAAATATTAAAAGTTCCCTTTACTAAAGTATGTGGAGACATATATCTTTATCCCACATTGGCTAGAAAAGTGTGTGAGCTCTCCCAGGAAAGTTGTAAAAGGATCTTCAGGGCTCATTTGTGGACATGCTTGGTTTATGCTTGGTTATTATTTTCTCTTGGTGAATTCTGGAAATCTTTGGCGTTCAGCAGGTTTGAGGACGAAAACCCTCGAGCTTGGAGGCAGTGGACGAAAACCCATTGTGTTTGTTGGAGATATTATTCAGATGTCTCACTTTGTGCTTTAGATTCATACTTCTGGTTATCCAATCCGACTGTAAGTTCTGTGGCTACAATTGGATATTTCTGTTGTTATTCTACTGAAGATTTGAAGGCAATAATCATATGTATTTTCAGATCTTATTTCTAAAACTGATATTATATGATTTACATTGAAATCTTTTTGCAAGTTATTGGATAAATAGAAATCTGTTTGCATGCAAATTGTTTGTTAAATTTCCCGTGGAAAAATTTGGGAAAAATTGGGCCAAACTTTCGTAGGGGATGTTTCAAGGTCGGCTTGCTCATTAATCAAGGCATCTCTTCACCATAGTCGGCCTCATTTGAAATGAGGAATATAAATATTAATTACAAATAAATGAAATCGCCTCCAATAACTAAATAGCCGATGGCTATATTTAATTTATTGCTTATTAATATCGCCGCTGGAAGTATAAGGCCCGCAGCTACACATCAACACTCCCTCTTAGCTAGGGAGGAATACTTCCAGATATCCAAGTCATGGAGTCTCTCAACATGACATCCACAATGGCTACACTCATTTGTGGAAAAGAGCTCATCACGGAGTCACTCAACGTGATATTGTCCACCATGGCTACTCCCATGTATGGAAAAGAACATGTGCACAAGTGCCCATCACAGAGTCGCTCAACATGATGTCATCATGGAGTCTCTAAACATAATGTCCACCATGGCTACTCCCAAAGGGTGGATAAACACAAGAACAAGGGAATCATCACGGAGTCTCTCAACGTGATGTTGTCATGGAGTCTCTCAACATGACATCCACCATGGCTACTCCCAACTGGTGGAAACAAGGGCTTTCACCTCAAATTTCTCTATCACAGAGAAAGATGCATTAACAAGGGCTTTCACCTCAAATTTCTCTATCACAAAGAAAGATGCATTAAAGCAAATCACAAGAGATCACTGATGCTGAGTCTCCCTCTTAGCAAGGGCTTCATTCTCCACAACTCCAAGCTTGTCTCGAAAATGCACAAACTTCACTTTGGAGAGAGGCTTGGTGAGAATATCAATCGTCTGCTCATCAGTGCAAATATATCTCAACTGAATAGCTTTCCTCATTACCATATCTCTGATGTAATGGTATTCGATCTCAACATGTTTTGTTCTGCCATGAAACACAAGATTGACATATAGCTTCACATAGCTTTGATTGTCACAATGAATAACAGTCGACTCCAATGATTGTCTAAACAATCCTGCAAGCTTTCGAAGCCACACTGCTTCTCGTGTTGCTACACATGTTGCAATATACTTTGCCTCTGCAATGCTTAGTGCCACTGAAGACTGCTTCTTGCTACACCAAGAAATCATCACAGACCTCAAACTAAAGCAACATTCAGAGGTGCTCTTCCTATCAGCTACACTCCCGGCCCAATCAGAATCAAAATATCCTTGCAGATTTAGATCTACACTGAAAGTATATTTCAAGCCATATCCAACTGTGCCACGCAAGTATCTCAAGATATGCTTAGGTACAACTAAATGAATTTGCCTTGGTTCACACATGAACTGACTAAGTGCACTCACTGCATTGCAAATATTTGGTCTAGTATTGACTAGATACATCAGTGATCCAATCAACTACCTGTACATAGTAGGATCTACCAGATTTGAACTAGCTGCAGACTCACTTAACTTCTTCAAATTAGTTTCCATCAATGTAGACATATATTTGCAATCCATCATCCCAAATCTCTTCAAGATATCTATAGTATATTTCCCTTGACTCAGAATGATCTCATTGGGTCTCTGCCATACTTCCAATCCTAGAAAGTAATGCATAAAGCCTAAATCCTTCATCTCAAATTCAGAGGCTAGCTCCTTCTTGCATTTGACAATGAGATATTCTGCCCCAGTAAGAAATAGATCATCAACATAAAGAACCAAGATTAAAGCCTCGCCATCAACTATCTTGAAGTAGAGATTTGAATCAGCATCATTCTTGGAGAAGCCCAAGCTCATTAAGTATCGATCAATCCTCTCATACTAAGCACGAGGAGCCTGTTTAAGGCCATACAAAGCCTTCTTCAATTTACAAACATGAGACTTCTTCCCATGGATCACAAATTCATTAGGTTGCTCAATGTATACTTCTTCTTCAATCACACCATTAAGGAATGTTGTCTTCATGTCCATCTAATGCAACTTCCATCCCTTAGCTGTTGCAATAACAATGATAGCCCTGATGGTTGTATAACGAGCAACTGGAGCAAAAGTTTCTTCATAATCTATTCCCTCTTTCTGAGAGAATCCTCTAGCCACAAATCTAACTTTGTACTTCTCAATGCTTCCATCTGCCGCATGCTTGACCTTGAAAAGCCATTTAGAAGATACAATTGATTTCCCTTTAGGTCTTGGAACAATATCCCAAACATCATTCTTGATAATGGATTGATATTCTTCAACCATACCATCTCTCCATACTTGCTGACTTGATGCTTCCTCAACACTAGAAGGTTCAGACTCAATGATATGACTATTAATGCTACATAGCCTGGAAACTTTTGTGGCCTTTTGCTTTCTCTGAATGTGCCTCTAGGGGCTGCAAACTTATCTACCTCCTACATTGTTTGCCTAGCCCATAGAGGTCTCTTTCAACCTATGACAATATCTCTTGGCCCATCAGTTGGTTCCAAAGGCTCAACTGGATCAATATCTTCTTTTGGTTCAGTAGACTCCCTCTGAATCTCAAGAGTATGATCAACATCCATGTCCTGAGGAGTCTCTTGATTTTCATTATCTATCTCCATGTATGAACCTTTAGATCTTTTGAATGCAACATCTTCTTCAAAAGAGACATCCCTACTGATCTCTATTTGTTTCTGTCCTGGAATGTAAATTCTGTAGGCTTTTGAGGATTCACTGTAACCCACAAATATTCCTTTCTTGCCAGATGGTTCTAACTTAGTTCTCTTATCTTTAGGCACCTGAATATAAACAGGACAACCAAATATTCTCAAGTGACTAACCTCAAGCTTCACACCTGTGAAGGCTTCTTCAAGAGTCATATTTTCCAAAATACGATGAGGGCTCCGATTCTGAACATACACTGCAATTCTAGATGCTTTTGCCCAAAGGAAGGTTTGCAAGTCTTGATCATGGATCATAGCTTTGGCTGCCTCAACTATAGATTTGTTCTTCCTTTTTGCAACTCTGTTTTGTTGTGGATTGTAAGGAACACAAAACTCCCTCTTAATCCCTACCTCGATACAAAAGTTATTGAAGCCTCCAAAGGTGTATTCTCCTCCGTTATCAAATCTCAGAACTTTGATCCTCTTTCCAGACAAATTCTCTACTTGAGCCTTAAATGTTTTGAATTTCTCAAGTACTTCAAATTCCTTAGACTTCAAAAAATAAATCCAAGTCTTTCTAGAGTAGTCATCAATGAAAAGTACATAATACCAAAAACCACTCAAGGATGCAACAGACATTGGACCACACAAATCCGAATGAACAAGATCTAGAATACATTTTGATCTACTTTCTCTACTATGAAAAGGACCCTTGGTATTCTTACCCAATGCACATCCTCTACACGTACCATCATGCTCTTGACTGAGTTTCAGAAGACTTGAAACCATCTTCTCCATGGATGGAAGAGCTCTGAAATGGAGGTGAGCAAGTCTTCTATGCCAAAGCTCGCTTGAACTGGTGGAAACATGAAACAATGCTTGCATTGGACGAATAGAAAGTCTATAAAGACTCTCTTGCCGAACACCAATCACTTGGGTTGTCTTGATACTAGAGTTCTTTGGCCAAGCAAGAACTTTTCCCTCAAAAAATGCAACTTGATATCCTTTGTCCTCCAAGGCTGAAATTGATACAAGATTCCTCTTGATACCTGGTACGAACAAGACATCACTTAAATGAAGAGAGATGCCAAAATCTAGGTGAAGAGAGGAGGCTCCAGCACCTTTCACTGAATAGCAAGCATCATCTTCGATTATTACTTGAAGGTTGGTTGCTCTTTCTACCAAATTTGAAAGATGCTCTCTATATCCTGTAATGTGCCGAGAAGCGCCACTATCAATCAACCAAATGCTACTATCGGTTGGAACATTGCTTGATAGGGCAGAGATGAATAGAAATCCACTTGAGTTATCTCTTGATTCCTTCTGAGGAGAGACATCATCCACATCCGCAATAGAGGCATGTTGCTTTGGTCTTGTTGCACAATCTCTAGCATAGTGACCATACTTGTCACATCTGAAGCACTGTATATGGGAGAGATCCTTCTTCTTCTTTGATTCAGGAGCAGCATCCGATTTCCTGTCTCTATTCCTCTTGAAGTTTCCTTTTCTTCCTTCTCTTCCCTTCTTTCTTGAAGTTTGAGCAGCAAGAACATAAGTGTCTTCATTGAGAGAGCTTCGCCAATTACCTCTAGCTGCTAACCTTGATTCCTCTTGAATACAATCTGCTCTAAGGCGATCAAACTTTGGTAGCTTAGATCTTCCACTAATACCTTGGATAAAAGGCTCCCAAGATTGAGAAAGACCGTTAAGTGCCAACATGACTAAATCTCTATCATCAACTATATCTCCAATGGCATATAGTTGATCCTTCTATTTAGTGATCTTCATAAAGAGGGTGATAATAGAATCTCCTTTCGCCATCTTGATGTGATGTAGTTGTTGCCTCAATGCAAGAGTTCGACTGGTGTTATTGATCTCATACAATCCCTCCAAAGTCTTGAACATCTCTCTAGCTATCTTCAATTTGGAGATAATAAGCACAAGGTGATCCTTCACAGAATCAATCAATATCTTCTTGGCCTTTGTGACATTCTTCCTCCATTGTGCCTTCTTAGTCTCATCGGAAGGCTCGGGTACTTCGTCCTCCACGAACTCGAGAATCTCATTTTCTTCCAATGCAATAAGAACCCTAAACTTCCAAGAGGTGAAGTTGGAGGCACCTTCAAGTCTATCTTCAACCTTGAGTCCGTTCACCATTTTCGAAGCTAAGATAGACACACTAAAATGAGAAGAAGAGAATGAGATTATGCTGCTTATAAAAATCTGATCACGATCTTGCTTAAACCCACTCTGATACCATGTTAGTTTTAGGATCAGAAATTAAATAAGCAGATAAAGAACAATTTCAAGAATTTAACACAGCATATACCCTGGGAAAACCCTCCAACTTGAGGGAGAAAAACCCAGCAACAATATATCACTTATATATTGAATAATGAACAGCAAATTCGCTTTACAATATGGCCAAACTCAAGGCCGATAATGAGGCCACACACAGGGCCGAACTGAAATAGAGCTTCTCTCTTAGAAACAATTGTAAGATATCTCCTATAAGAATCGATCTCCTTGAAAGAAATGCTCGATCTGCTGAAAGTATGAATTTCTCCTTTTATGCGAACTTGACTTGATGAATTAATTGAATGATAAGATCATATCGACTTCTATATATACAAGATAACGTGCCTCTTCATGAAGGGTCGGCTTGCTCATTAATCAAGGCGTCTCTTCACCATAGTCGGCCTCATTTGAAATGAGGAATATAAATATTAATTACAAATAAATGAAATCGCCTCCAATAACTAAATAGCCAATGGCTATATTTAATTTATTGCTTATTAATATCGCCGCTGGAAGTATGAGGCCCGCAGCTACACATCAACAACCTAGAGACTCAAATACCATTTTTTCAAAGACTCAACAATTCCTGCTACTATGGTTGAACTTGAACCCACACATTTTTGTGGTTAGAGTAATATAATTTCTATAAATCACATATCTTATAATGTTAAGTATAATGTTGAGTTGCAGTTCGTAGTCCATGAAGTGTGTGACTAATCCTTCATGCCTCCTAAAAAATTTCCTGAGACTTGTAAGTGGATTTCAGTTCTATTATTTCTTTGGGTGTGCAAGTACATTACATTTTTTTCTACGTTTTGATTTAGGAGTCTTATTACAGACGCTATCATGCGACAAATAGAATCAGCATGGAATTATTCAACTATGCTTCAATAGAAAACAAACCAAAGTTCAGGCTCCCAGCAGGAAGTATGGAAAAGGATTTTAACATCTGCACAATTCCTACTGTCACTGTATTGCACAAGTTTAAGGTGCTTTGCAACAATCCCAATAGTTAACAATGAATTCTAAGCTCAAAAGAGGTAATGGATACATGATCTTCAATAAAAGAAAAACAACATGATATACGAGAAAACAGAATTAAAAAAGAGAAAATAACATATAGTCTTATAGACAATATAGTATATAGCACAATAGAGCTAATATGAGCCGATACCTTCTATGATACTTGGCACTGCTATCAGTAAAATAAACAATTCCCTCCTCATCAATGTCAAGATCATTAGTGAATGCCAGAGGAATCCCACCCACTTCCCTAACAAGAGAAGTAGCAAGCCCGCCTTGAGGTCCCACCATAAGCAGTCCAAAATAAGCATCTGCAATGTACAAATCACCTGTCCTCTTGTTGAACCGCAGACCCAGAGGCCTACCACATAGGTGCTCATACTTCACATTTGCCATGGGAGTTGACCCAGGCTTGCAGAGCTCTGACCTGCATTAATAAAATAACATTGTTAATCCCCTTTCCATTCACCATAACATATCCTGAACAAACATAAACTGACTAAACTTGGCAAAGATAAGGTTCCCTAGCTCAACAATCATTATTAACCTGTCTACAAACAAAACAGAGGTTGGTAAATAAAGCACGTCAATAAATAGTTGAGCGCTTATCAAAAAAAAAAACTACTTTGTTATATAAAAATATCATTAACCCTAAACCATAACATCTCAAAGGGATTAACTTTGATGGTTTATGGCTGCATTTCTGATTTGAAAAGACTGTCAAAAAATTTAATTTCAGTCTTTCAATAAATGGTTGAAGCACTTGTAAGTATCTTCTGTTGAAAGATTTGGACAATCTATAATCTTGTATCTAAACTAATCAAATCACTGACAACCTCGAGTCACCAAAAAAGTCAAAAACAAAAAAGATAGTGTAGTATAATATAATATTATTAACCTCAAACTATAATATCCCACAGTGGTTGAATTGATGGCTGTATGGCTGCATTTCTAACTTGGAGAAACAGTTAAAAATTCATATATGTTATAAGGTAAAGGTGGTTTTTTAGGTCACCACCATGTGAGACGAATTTGGCATATAAGACCTTTGTAGAAATCCACAAGCGGATTGTTTTTCCACTTACATTTTAAGTTTCAGATCCTTAAACCAAGCTTGTGATATTGATATAACTATTCTTTGATTTTTCCCTAATTTTTAACCTAAAATTTAGAGCCTCATTTTTTGTATGCAGCCCATTGTACCTATATTATTAGATAGCCATGAATCGGAAAAGAAAGAATTTACATCTTTGACTCTCAGATATAGGTAATAATGAAAAAAATTTAAAAGCAATTTCTCACGTTTTAGCTGGTGGAATGGTTGGACCACCAAATTTAGATCCTCAATTCCCACCCATTGGCAAGTTCAAAGAAAATCATAAAAAAATTACACCCTGAATTTCCACCTGCTGTCAAGTCTGGAAAAAGTTAAGACCCAACTCATATGAAGTTAAGAACAACATAATGAAAGTGCTACAAGGACATCTCCCAAAATACCTTGCAAACAAAGAATTTGGATGATGTGCAACTTAAATAAAACAGAAGATACCAAAGGTTGTAGTTCAATTGGTTGAGCATAATTGGTAAGGGTTGTTCCTTTATTATACCATTCACCAAGACTCAAACTCCCAGAAGTATGATATAATGGATAAGGCCTGGATCATGTCCTGGATGACTTTGGCGGAATGGATATCAGCATAGACTCATGCTCCCGTATCGGATAGCAAAATGAACTCGTGGATGATATAAAATCCTCCATCAAATAAAATAAATTAGAAGATTAAAACATATTTAGTTTTAACCTCAACAGAAGAGCTTTCCTCAGAGAAGTGATCCCTGAGGGCAGAGCAGCGGAGGCTGACGATTGGAAGCAGTCGTACAGGTAAGGCGAAGAAAGAAAATATAATTCAAAGGCCGCTCCTTTGACCAACCCATGGAACCTGTGTGATGGAATCGCCTAAAGACCATAAGCAATGGCCTCAAAGATATTTAATTGTCAATCAAGAAATGAGCAGCAATATTTCCATTATACCAGTCCACTTAGCCCAACTTGCTCTAGTTCTTTTCCGTTCAGCAATTCTTGTCAATACCTATCAAGAATCAGGTTTAAGATTTTGTCCTCGAGGCTCCTATCACTAATAAGGGATGATGTCTGGAGTCTGGACCATAGTATTGAGACTCTGCGAATTCTCGAGTCGCCAACCAGCAGCAGTGAGTTTTGCCACCTATATTTGGCTAACTTGTGAGTTTAGAAGGGACTTGGACTCGCAGGGTCCCCTGAAATTTTGCAACTCACCAAAGACTTGATCAGGCCCACTTTATCATTAAAAATATATTTAAAAGACAAATAAATTGAAACCCGAAAACTTGAAAGTTTGTTGTTACTCCAGAGTTTTCCATAAGCTGCTACTCCTTCAGTGATTTCCATTCATTCTAGAGCAATTTGCTGGCTCCAGAGGACTTCCATTCGGTAATTTATAATCATACTACACCAGTATGTTCTTAGTTTTGCATCTTTTACAGAACTTTCAATCAACAAGTGTATACAGCTATAACTGAAGCCTCTTTATTTTATGTGCAATGGTGTTATTTATTTGCATTGTGATGAATACTGTGTCCTCTGCATATGTATATCAACAGTGAAATGTACATGATTCAGTGTTTAGCTAAATATTACTGATGCTATTCTCCTTTGGAAGGTAAATGAATCATATTTATTAAATGAAATACATGTAAAACTGTAAGGCCTTTTAAGTTGGAGGGTTATGCAAAAAATTTCCTACTGTAAATCTGAGTCTAAAGTTTACCGGGCCAATACAATTCTCACTATTATGGTCTGGGCATCAAAGTGCTCCCTCAACCTGCCAACCTCATTGGAGAGAACGGTGTAACGCCCTCGACAAGTGAGAGAGGTTGAGCCTTAGGGTACATATGACCAATAGGTCAAGAGCCTTGAGGGTATTCACGCCCCTCTGTCTTGATGGAGAAGCAGGGTTGCACCAATGAGGGAGGGCTCAAACCACACGATCGTTTATGTGTTCGATCGAGGAAAGCATTCAACCAATGACCTCAAACTAAACCTCTAGGAATCAACAATATATCAAACACTAGGCATAATGACACATAATCACAGAAAGCAAATGTTTTAAACTAGTCTCCAAACAAGTAAAGATTTTGACTGGTCCTAGATCAGGAAACATTGGTTGAACACACTTTGATACGTCCTACAGACCCAAGTATCCCTGTTAGAAGTCATCTTATAAAGCTATCTTTGTAAGTTTGATCACAATCAAATCCTCCCATTTAAGATGCAACATACCACCCATTGTATATTCTAACTCATGACCCTCATTGTAATCAGTAAACCCACAACCCAGCTCCCCAATTACAATTACAAAGTTGAAGAGAGCAAGCTACAAAAATTTAAACAAAAAACAAGGAAAGGAAAACTAAAGACGCTGGGTGGGGGAGCCCAAAATGGGTGCCCTCAGCTTAAATTCTTCAAATTGTGTAGTGTGGACTTAAATTTTCATGACCAAATTGCAGAGCAATCGATAAACCTTATGAATTCCACCCATACCCCAAAATGTGAATTAAGGCATTGAGAAGCAGTAACCTGTTAGGAGATGTATGTGCAAACTCTGACCACTTTTGTGAGTCCCAAAACATAATGCGGCCATCGGCAACGCCAGTGTAGGGTCCCCTTCCCTGGGGGTCGAACGCCAGGCTTTCAGGCCCCTGGATTTGGTTCAGGAACTTTATCTCAGACCTTTGGAGCCTGTTTTCAGCATCGTTAGCTGCAGGAATCTCTGACCATGGTGGAGCATCTACAGCATATGCTTCGAAGTCGGGAAAGTTTGCAATAGCACTGTGGCCGAATGGGTCAGTGGCTACGTATATTGCAAGCACAACAATTGCTATCGCAATCAGTTTTCCAAACCCAATCCCTTCTGCCATGCTTCAATTGCTTTGAACCGTGCTCCGTGTTTGTTTCCGAAGAGAAAATTAAGCAGCATTAATAATGGCATCCGGATAACACTGTTCAATGAGCTGAAGAACAGATCACGAGGGTTGTGTCATAATGAATCGGGGATTAGATTTCAACCACCCCATTGTTCAACTAACATTCTTAATCAGGCAAGAGGACCGCAGATTCCCACATGAATTCCTTTGAAGTTTTAATATTTTTTTTATAATTTTTCAGTAGTGGATTTTTACCTTATCATTAAGTAAGTGTAAGGAAATATGTCCAATCTTACATTAAATTTTGACAAACAAATAAAATGTACTTAATTCCATGCTTGTTTGACTCATGTTACATGTTTCCAATTGATTTTGTCTTTATAATATAAAATTAATACATGTTACCTAGCATATTGAATATGAATTAGTAAAGTTTGTGTGTTTTCAATTCATTTGTTTTTTAATATAAAACTAAAACATGTTAAAATTAAATAAGAATAAGTAAAGTTTGTGTGTATGTATTAGGTTTATTGTAAGCCAGAAATTTATTGTATATTTGTGAGGTTGTTGTGTGAATATAAATTTTATTATATAGGTATTTTTTGGGTTTGAATTTGGAATCTATGTAATTATTTAATATTTAGAATTTATATAGTTTTTGATAAGATAAGTAGCGTTTTCAGGGTGTTGTACCCTTAATACAAAGAGCCAAAAGGGCCAACAAGAAGCTAGTTCAAACCAAGAATGAATTAAGAAAAAAATAGACCTCACACATAAACAGTTGACAAACAGTTGTCGAACAATTGATGAAGACTAAACAGCCCCAAAATCAGGGGAGACCAAATTGACTCCCTTAACCCGAGGTCGTGAAGCAACTACAGATCGAGGGAGCCCAATTTTCTTTCTCAGCACAATCGACCAAGAATGCTCGGAATCATCCATCGAGCAAGGAGAGAGAAGCGGATCCACAACAACCACCAAGGGCAAGGAGCCATCTCGCATGGGAGATTGCAGCACGGGAGAGGAGACAGGATCGATTGAAAGACCAACAGAGGTATCCAACAAGGTTCGAGCAGGCTTAGACACAGCAGAACAAGCCAACAAAGGCTCCACAGAAGGGACAGTTGGAAGCAGAGTCGGGCAAGACACAGACTCACGAGAAGACTCAAGCGAGTCAACCTCCGTAGAAGAAGTCTTCAAAGAAGGAGAATTTATATAGTTATGATTATGTAGTTATTAGATTAATGAAATAAAATGATTGTTTATCATGTTTATATTAATATTAAAATTTTAATAATGATAATTGGTTTTCTAATGTTTAAATAAGTATTAAATTAATCACACAAATCACTGAAATTAAGGTTGTGGAAATGAACACAAGTACACAACAATTTATATCTTGAAATCAACTTTGTATTCCTTCAAAAGTTTACAAGGAAACTTTTCCAAGTGTCAACTACAACTATACATAATTATTATACTATATTGAGTTATTGAACTCCTATTTTGCATCTATATATATGAAAAAAGAGCAACCTAAACTAATTTGAATTACCCAATTCACCATCATATGCAACACTCAAAGTAAGATTTAAGAAGAAAAAACACAACACAAAAGCATCAATTATACCTTGGCTATGTCATGCCCCAACGTTTACACAACTAAACAAACACAACCATCAATTTTTTTTTTGAATAATACTCATGAACATTAAAAATTATTAACTACACATGACATGGTAACATAATAATGCTAAGGGGTGATCCCACAATAGTGGTTTACAATTTTTAGTCAAACTGGACACTGAAATAAAAAAATTTAACCAAATCTTCACTTTCGGGCATCTATAGCGGCTAAACCATGAAGAATTTGAATATGATGCAAACTAGAGTTTCATCACATTTTGTTTGTAGATTCTAAAAATATTTTTTTCAAAATTTTTGGAATCAAATTGCACTATTTTTTCCATCTCCCTCGAAAACTAAAACAGTATTTTTAAAAAGTGGCGCACACCAAATAACGCATACTTTTTTTTCCATGAAGGATAAAATTATAATGCTTTCGAATTTAGATTTGTAACTTCGATATCTTGTGCTTCCACTTGGTTAGATAGTTTTTTATTGAATATTTTTTCTTTAATCAAGTTTCAAAGTCAAACCAATTACAATTCAAACATAGCAAGATCGTATAACGCGTAACTTTTTTTGTATATATCGAAATTCAAAAAAAAATTGTTGGATCAAGGATTTCAATATCTGGTGCACTCATATTTTTCAAAAAAAAATTGATAATCTGCTATTTTTCCACATGAGCAAAACAAAGACCTTCATTTTCAATGAAAAACCTATGTTTAATAAAACTTAAAAAACAAATACATAATAAAACCAAAACATATTAAAATTATATTCATTGGATAGCTCGTTCCGAGGACTACCTGATTCCAGTTGGGTTTGTGAAGTCTCTGTCATTTTCATGTTCAAACCAAGCTCCGAAGTGAAAAAATTTAGGTTTTTTTTGTCTTTCAAGGGGAGAACGAGGGATAAAGGGGGTTCATACGAACCTCTAGGGGTTCAAGCGAACCACCCTTCCTAATGCATTTTTTTTGGTATTTTTGGCATGCAAGATTCAAATGGGTTCGCTCGAACCCTAATTCGTACGAATCCCCAAAATCACATTTTTTGCCTTGGGGTCATTTTTTGTGAGTTTTCCTTCCTCACTGGAATTGTAAACCACTATTGTGGCTTCACCCTAAGGTGAATATTAAATATATCTAATAAATTTTTAATAAAATTTATATTGGTAGTATATTTCTCCTAACTCCTTACCATTCCCTTCTAATATCTATATACATTTGTATTACCAATATTACATTATTATTCTTGTTAAGCAATAGCAGTAACATTATCTTTATATTTAACAATGTTTATATTCACTTTCTTAATACCACCCTTCTTAAAACCCAATTTAATGTGGATGTCACTCATAATATTCATAATTATTATTTCCCTTACTAATATTTTTGTTATCAATTTACTCTTAACATTTAATTATAAATATTTATTGATATTACCAATTCCAAATCTACTCCTAATAAAGTTAACAATATGGAATCGCAAGTATATTTACTACTATAGTTAATAACCACACCAATTATATAAGTTTTAACCTTTACCGCTTACTATTCCATTTATAGTATTAGTCTTAAAATCCAAATTACTCAACTACTAATACTAACGACTCAAAGATTACAGTACTCCTATCGTTAATACTAATATTATCCACATTGTCTATATCCTTAACCAACGATATTATTATGATTGAAAATCACAAAAATGATATCATCAATAGATAAAGTATTCCTTGCTCTAAATTTGGATATTTTCTTAATTAATAATGATAGTACAAAAAATTGTAATAATTTAACTTTATGTGAAGATCCAAGAAAACCAACCTCAACTAGCAATTACCAAATTGTACCTAGAAATGACCATGTTTATTGCTAAATTTTTGTAACTAATATACCAATGATATGAATACTATTTTAATAGATTTAACACACATGGATAGTTTGAGTAACTACCAAGATCAGAATGGATACTAACTAACCAACAACCCAACTACTAGAACTTGACACTTAACCAACCACATTTAAATTCCAAGGTATTATTGAACTTCAACATTGAATAATACATTGACACCTTAATGCATTTCAAGAGGAAAATTGGCAATCCTACACCTTCTATTAACACTAGTAACAAGACAATTCTGATGAAACTTATTGAAGGTACATGTATAAAGTTGACATAAAGAAAAGATAGTTTGAAAGACAAATTTAAACAATAATTGCTCATACAAAATACATATAAGAACACTTTTAAGAAGTGACCATGGAATTCATTAAAAATGGAATGATGTGATGACTAAGTACAACTAGACAAATGATAATTCAAGACTTTACACAATTGATTACTATGGTTTCCCTAATTCTACTGGACACCTAAATTTATAGTTTTAAGGAATATCTATACACGTGTATGCAAGGACTATCTAGTCTAAACCACAAAACCAATCCCATTTGAAATTAACTATTGTGGCAAAATGTCCTCCACTAACATTTGAATCGTAAGCCACTAAATACACAAGGCTATTCAAAAAATAATAATATTTACAACAAAACCGTAACTAACAATTTCATATTACTCACTAGCATCAATAATCAAATTCTAAGGTACGTTAGAGTTGGCTTAGGCAATGGGTTTGCTCCCCATTGGTCTCTGGTTTGACTCCACTTCTGAGTTTAAGAGGTGGGACTTCTTGTGAGTGGGGGATCTCACCCGCAGGGGACTAGTTTCGCCCCAGCTCGCCCCAGGTACCCAAGATATGGGTTGTTGGGTCGTTGGGCTAGGTCGCGGGGACACCCCTATTGTATAAAAAAAAACAATAGATTCGCAAGAAATAAAATTAAATTTAAATAATCACTAAATTAGATTTAATTATTACTTACAAAAAAAACTGACTAATAACTAACAAAGTTTCTTTGAAAGTGCCACACGAATGGATGGAAGAAATAGTCTTTAAGATTTTAATGGTAGTGAATATAAAGGAAGCATCGACTACCATAGACTGAACCCCACGTTGATATCACCTCCCTATGGTTGTCACCCTTGGTGGTGGGGTGGTATGCACTTTGACCAACCCCTTCGACTAGGGGTCGAGCCACACTATGCCACAGGTTCTTTAATCTCTTAAACTTCCTTTTGTTTGAAATAATTTAGAACATTCATATAGCTTTTATGAAATTCAATATATTTATTTACTACCCAAAACATATATCTACTTATATAGACAAGTATTAAAGAAATGTGTTTCCATAATATTCTAATACCTTTAAATAAATATATGTTTGAATGATATGCACATACATACATAGGTAGATATATACACTCAAAATTTATTATCATAAAAATTATTTTATTTTTCCTTTTTTTCATTGTAGAAAGCTAGGAGAAACCATTAACAATTTATACAATTCAGCATGAGTTAACAAATGATTCCTTCCCTTTTCTTTTGTGTTAGTCATATTATCAATTACAATACATTAATATTTCTTTCTCCTTTCCAAATGATATTTTTTGGATTGATTTCATTGATTGCATATTGAAAGATCGTAATATGCTTTCATTCATTAAAATCAAATCTTAAAAGTTAATTTATTTCCTATATGACAACCATAAAAAAAAAAAACTTATTGAGGAATGCATTAGTCCCATTCACCCAAATAAAAGGTTAAGCTTTTCAAGTTTGGAAATCACCCCTATCCATCTCATTTGTGAGTCATGATTTATGAACTCTCAAGTATCTCAATTGTTTTGTCCTCTAAATATATATATTAAAATGTAAGGGATGAACAAAAATTTTCCCATCAATAATATACAATAACTTCTAATACAAGAGTTAAATCTACTCCCAAATTACCCCTTGGGTTCTTAGAATTAGTCATGTACAACAAGACCCTTCATTGAAAACCAATAGATTGTAAATTTGCAAGATAGTCTTCACCTTAACCCCATAGACCTGAAAAGAAGATCAATCACAACAAAAACCAATTTTGGGCCAAAGCTCTCTTTCCAACCATAGGATTGAAATTCAATCCACCCCCAAGCTCTAAGGTTCACATAGATTCCCTCACACACACTACCACTATTCACAAGTTTTCCTTAATCAAATTACACCAAATACCCATGCTATAACTCATCACCCTAACCCTTACATAACTATACACATTAAGAGAAACAAAAATAAGGTGGAACTCAAACAAGACAAAGCCAAACACACAATTTCAACAACACCTCAAAAGGACTTAACATTAAGTTGCACATAAATTCAAAACATAAACAATATTTCATGCATCTTAAACAAAGATCTACAAAGGGTTAGACCTTACCAACTAAGTGCAAAATCCAAGAGGTGATAGCATCTCCTCCTCCAAGTCTTATTCTTACATTCTTCCTCTCCCTTCCTCTCCTCTATCTCCACCAAGTATTATCCTTCCCAAAAGGAGAAAACATTCCAAGGACAAAGGTAAAACCAAAGAAAAAGAGAGAAGCCAAGCAAAAGAGAGAATCCCCTTCTCCTTTAAAAGAGAAGGAATATATAGAAGGGAAAAGGAAACCAACTCCTCATAACTTCCCAACCATCGAACCAACTCCAATTTTCGCCACTTTTCATAAGTGGGAAATTAGAGTGGGTTTTAGACTTTATTTAAGGGGTTTTATAGAATAAAAAGACCCCTAACCCATAGACCTACCACCTAGGAAACATTTTATACACTTAATACCACATAAGGACTTCTCAAAACATACAATGAGTAATCACATTTAAAAAGGTGACTGAAAGGTCTAATAAAACAACCTTTCACGCATGCACAAACCTTACAAAATAAGGTTAAAACACATATCTTTGACAAGACTAGGAATTTACAAGAATAACACGAGGGAAGTAGCTATGTGAACCCTTCATCAACATTGGCCAATTTTAACCTGTTTACTCAACTAGGAAAAGGTGTTAGTAAATCTCATAATTAATAGTAATTTAAACAAGTAGTATATAAAAAAAACCATCTAATAATAATCGACTAAGGAATTAAATCTACATAAGTAACATATAATTTAACCCTTCCTTCTTGCAAAATACTTTTTTGAGACAAGCAATAATTGATCATATTATTTAATATCAAAATATTACCACTTATCAATAATCTATTTAACTTATAACGAATATTACTACAACCAAATATTGAATATCAATCATTACCTTTATATCCACTTACTCACACTCATAATATAAAATCACCTAACATGATGAAATCTATTAATATACATAATGATATTACCAATAACGAAACATCTCAATCATTACATACTTACACAGATAGGGAATAGACCTCATATGGCTATCACACGAAATCACAACAACCATTAGTTAGTTAGTTAACAATTATAAATAACTTGATGTATCGGAACATTAATCACCAATGTATATTTTCCAACACAAAAGAACATCAAATATAGGACAAAACCATTGATGACTAATAGGATCAACAAGGCCACAAGGGGTAGGGTCGTACAGGCTATGTCTCCTTGTTGTACCAACATGAGGTGGATGTGCCCAAAGAGTTGATTTGATGAACTTGCTTTGATATTTTAAGTGCTCAAAACATAGCATAACATTACGTTCAACATAATTGATTATTGGAGTAAGGGAACTCTCAATTTAAAAAATTTGGTCCCAAGAGATGGAGGGTGGGGATTGAAGATGAAGATCAAGGGCTCGTATTGCATGAGACACCTTGGAGGATGGGGGGATGACAAATGACACATTTTGATTAGTAATGATGGAGGCTTCCAAGATTGGTGGATGATCAATGGTGTGAGATTGGCTTTGAAAAAAGGTAAATGGTGAGGATCTTGGGGTATTTTGGGGGTACTACTTCTCATGCCTCAAGTACATGGGATGAATTTAAAATTGCAGATGTCACATCTCTCAAGTACATGGGTGGAATTAAAAAAAAAAAATTGAAGAATAGAAGAATTGTTTTCAGTAGTGGATTTTTACCTTATTAAGTGTAAGGAAATATGTTCAATCTTACATTAAAATTTTGACAAACAAATAAATTGTACTTAATTCCATGCTGGTTTGACTCATGTTACATGTTTCCAATTGATTTTGTCTTTATAATATAAAATTAATACATGTTACCTAGCATATTGAATATGAATTAGTAAAGTTTGTGTGTTTTCAATTCATTTTTTTTTTAATATAAAATTAAAACATGTTAAGATTAAATAAGAATAAGTAAAGTTTGTGTTTATGTATTAGGTTTATTGTAAGTGAGAAATTTATTGTATATTTGTGACGTTGTTTGTGTGAATATAAATTTTATTATAGTATTTTTTTAGGTTTTAGTTTGAAATCTATGTAATTATTTAATATTTAGAATTTATGTATTTGAGATTATATAGTTATTAGATTAATGAAATAAAATGATTGTTTTGATAAAGTAAGCAATATTTACAGGGTGTTGTACCCCTTACAAAGAAAGCCCAAAGGGCTAGAGCAAAGCTAGTTCAGACCATAGCAAGAACTAGAAGAAAACTAACATAAACAATTGACGGACAGTTGTAGAACAACAAAGTAAAAAAGGACTAGACAACCCCTGAACTAGAGTGGGCCAACCTGGCTCCCTAAATCCAAGGCCACAAAGAGGCAACAGATTTAGGGAGTCCCTTTTTCTTCCTTAGCACAACTGACCAAGAGGGCTCGAAATTGAAATCCACCAAGTGAGGCGAAGGGAGCAGATCCTCAACGGCCACCCCGAGCAAGGAGCCACTACATAGCGAGGGAGCTGACAACGAAGAAGAGGAGACAAGATCAATCAAAGGACCAACAAAATCGTTCAATGAGGGATGGGAAGGTTCTGATTGGACATTAACAACAAATCGAGGCAACAAAGGTTTCGTGGAAGAAATAGCTAGAAGAGGAGCCTGAGGAGGCTCCGACACCAACGGAGAGCCAGACAAGGGAGGGTCACCCTCCCCAAAAGAGGAATCATCTGAAATGAGAGAGCCAACCATGAGATGGTTCGAGAGAGAATTCTTCCACCAAGTAGCAGCACCCTTGTGGTGAGCAAGAGGGCAACCAAAGGCCAAGTGACCAATAGAGAAACATCTCCTGCATCGAAAATGGAGCCCCTCGTAGTCCAAAAGTTACTTCCAAGGTCTTCCTCCACCATAAAGACCACATCACCATGGAGAGGTTTGGAGATATCCAAATCGATTAAAATATGAGCCACCATAGTATGCCCAAGATCCTGAGACATAGAATCCACCTTCAAAAAGCTACCAATGGTGTTGCCAATAGCTTCAAAACAAGAATCCTCCCAAAACTGGAGAAGTAGATTCGACAGTCAAACCCAAACTGGTTTGATATTCAGTGGCTCTGTAAGAGGATTGAAAGAGCGAGACCAAGGCCGGATGAACAGTGAATGAACACCCCACATCCAAACCATTTCCAACACTATGTCATGATCCTCAGGGGAAGAGAAGGTTGCAAAGAAAAAACCTCTAGCACTAGGATAAAGGTCAATTTATCTAGAAACAAGAGGCTTCCAAAAAGCGGAAGCCCACTCATGGAGATCAGGAAGGGAGGGCCACAAGCCATTAAACCTATAGACCACACCCTGACACAAATAGAAATCCTCATTCTCAACAACCTTAGGCCCATAGACCACAATAGGGGAGACTCGGGCACAAGGTAGAGGATGAACCCTAGCTAAAGTTGTAGCAAGCATAGATCGCACACAGTCCTTTGAAACTGCATTAGAAAATGACTTTCGAAAACCACCAGTAGTAGGACCACTAGCAATAGGAACAGAAGGCGGCACCTCAGATATAAGATGAGCAAAAGGAACACAACCATCACTCTCCAAAAGAGAAGCATTTGAAACCCCCAAAATAGTCGGGGGAGCCCCAGCCAACAAATCCCCACCCCAACCACCAGGCAAAGGAAAAGACCCGTCCACACCCATCTCATCTCCATTCTCCCCCACCCATAGAACCTTGCCCGACCCCAAAGCAGCACCCTCAGTCGTCCCACAACCAACCGCAGAGGGCCCAAGCCCATAGGGTGTCACACCCATAGCAATCTTCGCATCCTCATCGTTCGTAAAAGGTCGTTGAAAGGTGCTCTTCACCTTCCCGCTCAGAGACATTTCAAAAAAAGATTAAAAAAAATAAAAAATGATTGTTTATCATGTTTATATTAATATTAAAATTTTAATAATGATAATTGGTTTTCTAATGTTTAAATAAGTATTAAATTAATCACACAAATCATTGAAATTAAAGTTGTGGAAATAAACACAAGTACGCAACAATTTACATCTTGATATCGACTTTGTATTCCTTGAAAAGTTTACAAGGAAACTTTTCCAAGTGGCAACTATAACTATACATAATTACTATACTATATCAAGTTATTGAAATCCTAACTTGCATCTATGTACATGAAAAAATAGTGACCTAAACAAATTTGAACTACCTAGTTCACTATTAAATGCAACACTCAAGGTAAGACTTGAGAAGAAAAAACATGAGGTGGATGTGCCCAAATAGTTGATTTGATGAACTTGATTTGATATTTTAAGTGTTCAAAACATAGCATAACATTAAATTCAAACAATTGATTATAACAGTAAGGGGGCTCTCAATTTATAAAGTTTGGCCCCAAGAGATGGAGGGTGGGGATTGGAAATGAATACCAAGGGCTCATATTGCATGAGATACCTTGGAGGATGGGGAGATGACAAACGACACATTTTGAATGGTGAGGATGGAGGCTTCCAAGATTGGTGGATGATCTATGGTGGGAGATTGGATTTGAAAAAGGTTAATGGTGAGGATCTTGGGGTATTTTGGGAGTACTACTTGTCATGCCTCAAGTACATGGGATGAATTTAAAATTGTGGATGTCCCATCTCTCAAGTACATGGGTGGAATTAAAAATAATGATTTTTGAAGAATATAAGATTTGGCCTAAGCCCCAATATATGACAAGGTATACACATCATGTCAAGTGGATCCACATGGGAAAATAGCCAAATAAGTCTTGACCTTTCATTGATTAGGCACATGCAGATAATTAGGAGTAGATTTAAGTGATTAATTAAATGTTTAATTATAAGTGCACAAAATGGTGAATTAAATAAATATGAAAAATTAGTTAATTTTTTGGATGAGATATGGAATGGTCTAGGTAAATAAATATTTTACATCTAGATTAATATAAGATAAGTATGCTAGTATTGTTGAAGTGAGCAACCCAAGATCTTCAATCTGCAACACCAAATAACCTCCACAAGAAATAGAGAGAAGCAACAATGGAAGATGCTATTCCACCAAACAAGAATTGCAATATGATACAATGATCAATATGACATGAAATAGAATACAATGCAAAATATGCTAGGGATGCCTTGATTATAAAGGCAAGGATGAGAGATAGGGTTAAGATCATGACAAGTGTCTTAATCCTATCACATGAGACAACTAAATCATAACTACCTACGAAAGTGTAACTTCTAGATGAGACAACCAATATTCTAAGTAAACTTAACATGTGAATTAAGTCCCCTAAGTACCTGGTAAAGGAATAACTTAGGTACAAGACTTATTCACACCAACACCCCCCCTTAAGTGCAACTTAGGGAGGAACAAACCAATGCAAAAGATGGGTCCCGACAACAAGGCTTGATGAGGTACGCATGTACAACACAAAAAACTCTCACAAGCGGAGAAAAGGAGAAAAACCCTGTGGGAGAAAACTCCTCTCCAAAAGAGAGAAAAAGTTGCAAAGAAAAATTGAAAACTGAAGAAGGAAGGACTCCTCAAGACCCCCCAAGGACAACTTCCTTCACCCCAAGCATCGATCACAATTGAAGATAACGAGGCGATGCCAAAGGTTTAGTGAAGATGTCTGCAACTTGTCGATCTGTAGGCAAATACTCCAAGTTGAGAACACCATCTTGGATGAGTTGCTTGATGAAGTGCATGTGGATCTCAATATGCTTAATACGCCGATGCTCCACGGGGTTGCGAGAGATATGTATGGCACTCTGGTTGTCACATCAAAGAGTAGTGGGCTGAGTGGAAGGGAATCCAAACTCATTCATCAACCGACGAAGCCATATAACCTCCTGACTAGCCAAAACTACACCTTGATACTCAGCCTCTGTTGATGATAATACAATAGCAATCTGCTTCTTGCATGACCATGCAATCAGACTAGAACTAAGGAAAAAGACAAAGCCAGAAGTAGACTTCCGATCATTGACATCACCAACCCAATCTGAGTCAGTGAAGCCCACTAAATGAGATGCACCTGAAGTGTAATGAATGTCGAAATGAGTAGTGCCCTGAATGTATCTCAAGATACGTTTGGCGGCCTTCCAATGACTCTCATGAGGCTCCTGTGAGAAGCGATAGACAAGTCCAACCACAAAGGAAATATCAGGATGACTATGTGTCAAGTACAAAAGACTGCCAACCAACTGTCGATACAAGGTAGGATCAACTATAGGAGTAGTGCAACCAGTAGACTATACAACACCTGACTAGAATGGAGTAGGGGCAGGCTTGCAATCAGCCATGCCAAATCTCTGAAGCAAATCAAGAGCATACTTCTACTGGAAAATGAAGATCCCCTCAGAAGTCTGATGAACCTGAAGACCAAGGAAGTAATGCAAAAGACCAAGGTCGGTCATATCAAACTGCTCCATCAATGCTCGTTGTGTACTTTGAATCATGGAAGTAGAACTCCCTGTGAGAATCAAGTCATCCACATAGAGCACAAGTATGAGTAGATCATCTCCATGTCTCTGATTATAAACTATGGAATCAAAATGGCAATGACTGTAGCTGGAAGCAAGCAAGAAACTATCCATCTTCTCATACCAAGCCCGAGGGGCCTATTTGAGACCATACAATGAACATCGAAGCTTGCAAACAAGTGAAGAATCATGCACAAAACCTAGAGGTTTCTCCATATAGATCTTCTCGTGAAGATCCCCATGCAAGAAATCACTCTTCACATCCATCTGATACACTGACCATCCCCGTGATGCATCTATAGCAAGGACAAGGTGAATAGAATCCATCTTGGCAATAGGAGCAAAGGTCTCAGAATAGTCAATTCCTTCAACCTGAGAAAACCCCTTTGCAAAAAGACAAGCCTTGTACTTGTCAATGGAACCATCTGTTGCATACTTGGTACGATACACCCACTTGCACCGAACCAACTTTCTTCCCTTAGGAAGAGGCACAAGATACCAAGTATGATTCTTCATCAAAGAATAATACTCATTAGCCATAGCACTATCCCACTCTGGAATACTTGAAGCATTTGAAAACTTCCAAGGATCATCTGAAACTGCATGACTCAAAAGACTGATTCCTGAAGTCTGAGAATGAGTGCGACGAGTGTCTTTGGGATCACCAACAAGAGGACCAGCTTCCTCAAGAGTAACTTGAGCCCATTGTGACCTAGTGGGTGAATGAGGAGGAGGTGAATCAAGACTATCATCAAAATCTTCCTCAAGTAACAAAACATCATCAACTGAAGAAGATTGAGTAGGTTGTGATGAAGAAGAAGTCGAAGGAGGATCTGTTTGGGTGAAGGACTCAGCAAACTGAACATCACATCGGAAATGAACCTCTCGTGTGTCAGGATCAAATAATTTGTATGCCTTCACATCCTCACAATAGCCAACAAAGATGTATCGCTGACTCTTCTTCTCCATGGATTTACATCGACCATCCAAAATGAATTCCCAAGCCTCACTACCAAATACTCTAAAGAAGGATACATTAGGCTCGCAATGAGACCAAGCCTCCTCAAGAGTCATATTCTGCACTGCCTTGTGGGGCATACGATTTTGAATATAGTTGCCACAATTGATAGCTTCGGCCTAAAATGGTGGAGCCATGGACCTAGACCGAATCATACAATTGGCCATTTCCTTGAGATTCATGTTCTTTCTCTCCGCCACACCCTTTTGTTGAGGAGTGTAAGGAATTGTGTGTTGATGAAGAATACCATGCTCACTGCAAAAATCCTGAAATGCCTGATTGACATACTCCCCCCCATTATCAGTGTGTATCTATCGAAGAGAAAAACCTGACTGCTTCTCCACAAATGTTTTGAAGGTCTTGAAGTCGGTGAGAAATTCACTCTTGAGCTTCAGAAAATAGACCCATGTTCGTCGAGAAAAATCATCAATGAATGTGAGCACATACTTAACCCTTGAAAAAGGAGTTGGGAATGACATGAGGTCACTATGAACCAACTCAAGGGGTGTGGTTGCACGTGTAGCTTGACCCTTAGGAAAAGGATCTTGATGTTGCTTGCCAAGAACACAACCTTGAAAAACACCATACGTGCAAGAGATCTTTGGAAGACCAACCACTAAGTTATGTGGTTGCATCTGCTGAAGATATCTATAGTTCAAGTGCCCAAATATTTCATGCCAAAGTTTGCTCATTGAATCAACATGAGCAACAAAACAAGAACCTGATGAAGACTCAAAGCCATCAAATTGATACAAATGGTTCTCATGATCAACTATCCCTGTAGCAACAACCTTCTCAGGATCCTGCAACTATCTAATAGTCACATTTTGTGGAGTAAACTCAACTGACTTCCCATCTCCAAAATGACAAATCTGATATATGGAAAGTAGATTTTTTGAAATATCAAGAACAAGAAGAACATCCTCAATACACCCATCTAGCATTTGAACGGACCTTGTCCCCAAAACTGGAATCTGTGAAGAGTTCCCAACTGCAATCTGAGAAGTGGAAGTATGAACAATGGAATCAAGAAGATCATATGAACTGGTCATGTGATGTGAAGCACCTAAATCTAGAATCCAATTGTCTGAAGATGAATGAATGGCTTGTGTTGAAAGAGCTTGTACTTTGCCCATGGAAGAAGGCTTAGACACTAAAATGTTGTGCTTATTCATAGCTTCCTCCAAGGACTCTAATCTCTTAAAGCAATGAGTTGCATCATGCCCAATTTTTCCACAAAATGAACAAGGATCTCCTTTCTTTTTCTTGGACTTGGAAGAAGAATCTCCAGAGGTAGAAGGAGATGGAGTGGACTTTTGATTATTCTTTGGCTTCGGTCTGGAGGGAGTCTCACTACTTGAAGATAATTTTGTCTTAGGCTTCTTCTTATTCTTTTCTTTACCCTTGGATGATTGAGCCATTAGAGCATGATTCTTAGAATTAGGTAGGGCATCCAACTGAATTAACTTGGCCTCCTCCCTAGTAAGATGCTCACAAAACAACTCAAATGAAGGCATTTTGTATTCTTTCCTCATGGCATCCATAGTTGAATAGAAAGTAGAAGAAAAAAATTGATAAGGGCCTCTCAACTTAGACAAAATTAAGAAGATACATTCATCATTAGATATATCATGCCCACATCCTTTCAATTGTGACAAAATCAGCTTGAATTGTGCGAGGAAATCTTGAATTGAAGGAAATGCATCTGGAGAGAGTGATTGTAGATCTACTTGAAGTTGCAAGACTCTAAACTAATTTGTTTTACCATACAATTCTTCAAGTTTATCCCAAACATTCTTAAGTGTTTTACACTCTGTAATATGAAACAACAAATTATCAGATACATGTAAGCCAATGAGTCATTTTGCTTCATCCATTTTACATCTATAGAAAAAAATTTCATAATCCCTTGTGACTTCAGGTTGTTTTGCATCTAACATTGGCCATAGACCCTTAGATTGTAACAATTGAGTCATTTTTAGCTTCCATGTATGATAATTGTGTGGAGTGAGTGGTTCAATTTGCCTTAGATCTGCCATGACACCAAAAGAAAGAAGATAATGTGGCACTTAAATTGTGCATTTTCCCCCCCAGAATGTATTAAAACTCAATTTGCAACCCCCCAACAAATTACAATGAAGAAAATTTGCAATTTGTACAAGTGACACGCTCAAATCAACCGTTTATAACACACGGTGATTTTTACAATTTTCAGAAGAAAAAAAAAAGAGTTTTCCAAAATTGTAAAAGAAGGTTACAAACAAATTCCTTGCAATTTTTTGAGCAATTTCAAAAAAAAAATTGTCAAATTTTGATTTTGTATGCAAAAGTTATGCCAATTACAAACAATAAATGCACATGTCTTCGGATTGAAAAATATGGAAAAAAATGTTAAAATCTGGAAAAATCACCTCCACCACTACGAAGTTCGTCGAACCAGCTTTCCAATGATATCTTGTTTGTAGAAATTTGATACTGTGGCCAAAAGTTATGAAATTTTAAAAAATGTTGAATTTAGTCTACAGGCAAACGGGTTTTCTAGCAAAAAAAGTTCAATTCTAATTTGATTTCTGAAAAATATACTCACTGTTTGTAGACAATAATAAAAACCCAGAAATATTTTGATGCTAGAAATAAAACCCAGAGATCATTTTTTGATCCAGCAAGCAGAAGATGAAAAAAAAAAAAAATTAACCTACAACTAGAAGGAAAAAAATGACGCATAACGCTTTTTTGACAGCAATTTTCTTCAGATCTGTGCAAGATATGAAAAATCTAAAAGATACCCAGTTTAGATTTCGACCCTGGCTACAAAACTCAAAAAATCATTTTTCCTGCAAATGAGTGGAAGTTGGATTTTTGAAGCAAAAATGGTGACGACTCCAATAAAAACAGTTTTCAACAAACCCTTGTTTGCCAAAAATGCAAATGGTGACCAAATTGAGTGAAACAAAAACCAAATCTAACTTTCTCGAGCCTCCTGGAAGCAATGGGACAACCAAAAACACTGCCACTGTAGTCAAAAGTGTTGCAATCACCAAATCTCACCAAAATACATACATGCAATATAGGATACAAGCAATTCAAATCACAATAGAAATTGATGGAAACTCTCTAATAAAAAAATGGAAGGGGCTTGCTAGATTCAAATCTTTGATACCATGTTGAAGTGAGCAACCCAAGATCTTCAATCTACAACACCAAATAACCTCCACAAGAAATAGAGAGAAGCAACAATGGAAGATGTTATTCCACCAAACAAGAATTGCAATATGATGCAATGATCAATATGATATGCAATAGAATACAATGCAAAATATGCTAGGGATGCCTTGCTTATAAAGGCAAGGATGAGAGATAGGGTTAGACAAGATCATAACAAGTGTCTTAATCCTATCACATGAGACAACTAACTCATAACTACCTCGAAAAGTGTAACTTCTAGATGAGACAACTAATGCTTATCTAGATAAGACAACTAATATCCTAAGTAAACTTAACATGTGAATTAAGTCCCCTAAGTCCCTAATAAAGAAATAAATTGGGCACAAGACTTATTCACACCAACAAGTATAATATAATGTTGCAACATGTAGAATAATTAATCAAACACAACATTAGATGAATGAATATATTATTTTTATTTGAGTAAGAATAGATGAATTAGTATATATAAGTTAAAAACAGAAATATATAGTCTTATAGATGAGAAAACCATAGAGCCTAACCTATTCATTGAGGGTTCATTCCAAATGGCCTTGCCTACATATCCCTTGAAGGTAATCAAAAATTTTGTAGTTCTAATCCATAGTTATAATATCCATTTACTTATGTTATAATAACTTTAGCCTCTATTCCTCAGCTTTGAAGCTAGAAATTTGTTTTCCCTTTTTTATTTTTTGTAAATCCCTAAACCCTAAGTTATTCCTCAGCGATTCATTCCAAATAGCCTTGTTTGTGTATCCATTTAATGGAATCAAATGATTCATAGTTCATATACATGGCTATAATAACCTTTTACCTATGTTGTAATAACTTTAGTGGTTATTCCTTAGCTTTATGGTTAGAAAGTTGTTTTTCCTTCTTAGTTTTTCATTAATCCTTATACCCTAACCTATTCCTCAAGGGCTCATCCCAAATTCCCTTTCATACATATCCCTTTAAGGGAATCAAAGGTTTTAGAGTTTTAATCCATAGGTATAATCTTCATTTACTTATGTTGTAATTACTTTAGTCTCACTTCCTCATATTTATAATTACAAAATTATTTTCCCTCTTTCAAATTTTCATGAATCTCCAGACCCTCAGCTATTCCTCTAGGGCTCATTACAAATGGCCTTTCTTGTGTATTCCTTTAATAGAATTGGAGGTTTTATATTTATCATCCATAACTTTATAATATTAATTCACTTATCTTCTAAAACTTTAGTCTCTCTTCCTTAGCTTTGTGGTTAGAAAGTTGGTTTCCCTTTTTTATTTTTTCACAGTGATCATATATAAATGGTGGAAATATTCTTAGTCCTTCCAATGAATTCACACAAGATATAGCTGCAAATGTTAATCATGTTCTTTATTTTTGTCTTATGTCAATTGTGGCTTCTAAAATAGTCGAACCTTATTATTTATGTATTGTCAATGCCCATGCCAATTGCAAGGGTAGTTTGATTGTGCCCCCACTTCGTATTGATACACTTGGAATTGTATGTGGAGTTGTATCTTCAAATTATTTTCTTAAGTAGCTATCAAACTCTACCATAACATATGTTGGTGGTGTAGGTAACACACTCCCAGATTTGTATATTATATTTTTAGTCATGTATTTAAAAGACCTACTTCTATCCAAAGATTAGAATTCAACATCACCTTGCATCATTTGCAATCAATATCTCCAAATTAAGTTCATCATTTTGACCAACTTTGACGCTACCTACTTTTGTAGCAATATTATGTGCAGTTGTTTCAAACAAATACAATTTTATTTTGTTATGACCATGGACATTATTGATTATGGAAAATAAATGAATACTATTATCAAAAATTTCATTAGTTTTATCTATGCCAACATTGGTTCTTATCATCAATAACTTCCAATCATTAATTGTTGGAGTCAAATATTTGACCCTCATAGCCCAATAGACCCTACAAAATAATGATAAACTTTATACAAGAGATTTTAAATAAGCCAAAATATGTAATATATTCATACAATATGTGTACATATAAAAAAATTATAATTATAGATGACCCCTTGATAGAAAAGGGGTGATATGAGAAGGTAGTTGAGGACTCCAACCACCTTCATGAGTGTAGGATGTGTCATATGTATGTGACGAGTGTGATAAAGGTATCATATGCACATAGGATAGGTGTGTCAAAAGGTGATTATGTATCCCAACCACATGAAAAGAGACAAAAATCTAAAATTCTCTAAGTGGAGACATGACTAGTGTAAATAGAACTCTCCTAAGTAAGCTAAAAAATAACTAGTTTGATAATGTCACTATGTACACTAACATTAATAGTTGGATTTGCATCTCTTTCTGTTGTGAGAAGTTCATGAAACCTTTATTGGCGACTACTTTCTCCTTCCTATCTAAATATCTTATTCAATCTAACAACTATTTTGAATTCTTCTCATGGTAATTTAGCATGTTTATTACTCTCATATGGTGGTTTATCACTAACAAGAGTCAATTATTCTAAATCTCTAACCAAAATCATAGATACACCTACAAATATTTTAAATAATTGGTTAGTATTAGATGACTAGGTACTATTAATGGATTAGTTTATAGTAATGAAGTACATGCAATAAAATAATAAACATTTTTGAGTGTACAACCAAAATCATAGATATGACTCCAAAGTTGATATTTTCATTTTCTAGGAAGGCTTGATGAAGTAAATAATATATTTTTTCTTCAATGGAGCTTATTTCATCAATCAATATGTATTTTATGTGGTGAATTTCTTCTGAGAAGCATGTAGTTCTCTTGTTGTTTTTAATTGAGAAAAAGAAGTTGTTGGGATTCTAAGTTGTGAATGGATTGTTGATGCTCTAATATTAAATGTTGCAACTCTAGTTGGTGCAAGTAAAAAAAGTGGAGAACATTGTGGGAGTGTTGCATCTTGAACAACTTGACAAATGACACCTATTAAATATGATTTTCTTGTTCCTAATGTTCCTTGAATTATCATTCATAATGGCAATGTATTTTGACCTTGATGATAATGTGTCATAATTATATCGAGTGGTTTTTTAAGCAACCCAATTTGCATGATTCATATTTGGTGGCATGTCATCATCTATGAAAAACCCATTATCTTTCATGATGCTTATTAAATTTATTGCTTTACCTGTGTATTTTTTACCTTGATATTCATTAGACCATGGTGTTTGTCTATCAATATCTTTTCTTCCCAACATATCTATTTCACTAACTTCCATAATTTGAGCACAATTTAGCCTAGGTAGGATTTTTCACTCATGTTTTGTTGTGTTTTATTGACCAAATTGATAATCTTCAATTTTAGAATCATTATTATTTTCAACATCTTCTAAAGTAGTTGTGTGTTCCACATGCCACGAATTATAATTGAATAGTTCTCAATTTGATATTATTACATTGTTATTAATTCTAATATCTCTTTCTATATCATGAAATGGAATGTAAAATAATAACTAAGAAAAACAAAAATAAACCCATTTAATTGATTCACATGTAAGGATGGATGAAAACCTTAAGAATAATCTCACAATACAATATCCCTTGCTTCCCTTGTTTTCTCTTTTTCACTTTGGAGTATATGTTTGTGATTTAGTTCCATCAATAAATAAAATAATTTGCATGGAAAAATTCATATTCTTATATCCATCAATGAAATATTATATATGTTGTTCATTGTCATCTTCATCATTTTCTTAGCTATATGTTTAGATATCTCATGTGAAACATTCAAATTTATAAGTTTTCCAATGCTCACTACTAATAGAAGTTGCAACATTATGTGACATGTTTCTTGTGTACTAATGTTTTTTCTATAATTATTTCAATAAGAAACCTTATGTATGCTATAGCAATTGGGTGTATTTACTCTATCATAATTTCTTGAAAGCTTGAACTTTTTTTCACCTATTTCTAATTCTTCATATAATTTTAATCCCTTGAGATTTAATGGTTATGGAGCATTATACCTATAAGTAATATACCATAATTTTAATTCTTAATGCTATATTGAATTTATGTGCAATAATTTGAATGATTGAACATCTTGCCTACAAATAATTTATCCTCTTTTCTTACATAGGGATGCACCCTCTCTACACATTGTTTGTCATTATATACAATTGAGGATATCTTCATAGTCATGTTACATATCTACCTGTGTAAGTTTGAATATCAAAGACATGGATGTTGTACAAAAAATTATAATGTCTATCATTCAAGAAAGATAACAATTTTAGTTGTGCATTGAAACATTAAATTCACATATAAAATGTAGATTTACAAAGGATTGATAAAATTGATGAACCTCTATGTTATCATTCATATCTAGACCAATATTTTTTCTTTCATTCATTTTTTGATAAATTCGTTTTAAAAAGTTATATGTTGTAGACCATGTGCATGAAGTGTGCCACAATATGAAGATAATTAATAATATTTTATGTTTTCTAAATGTGGGATTATCGAGGATTTATTGGTGATATTCTTGATCCAACTTGATGAAGCATAAAAATGAATTCAACTCAACATTTTGCTAAATATGACTTTTTGTTCCTTAAGGTTGGACAAACTACATCAAATGATCAACTTAATGGGAGTGGAACACATTTTCCATATGTATAGGCAGTTCATTGATGGTGATTGACATATTTTGAAAATATATTTTCACAATTAATGCAAATAAATTATGTGCAAGTCTCATAATCATGTTCATCATGTAATAACTAAATTGTAATTGTCAATAAAAATGATGATTCTTATATCAAAATATATATTTAACAAATTCATGTAAATGTACTCATCTCATCCTTGATTCTAGCCAATCATATTTTCCTTGAATAAATAATGTTGAAAATATCATATTAAGTAAGAATATTGTCGCATACTCATTGATAGGAGATTCCCCGATTCTTGGCCAAACAATCCATGTTGTTGGATCTACATCAAAGTTATTTACCCATACATGGATTAATTTCATCTCTCTTAGTGTATTAGGTGCTTCAATCCTTTGTAATCAAATATACCTACAAATACAACTTTATTTTTATTAGAATCAAATCCCATATGGATAGCATTTAATTGGTTAAAAATATTATCATCATCTAGTTGCACTAAAATGTATTGAGAGCATTTTCATCAATATCAACATCAAAATAAAACTTTTCATTTTCATTTTTCTATTTGTGTGCCTTATATACTCACTCTATATTGATTGTAAAGTTTTAATTTGCACAGATTGATCCCTCCTCCAAACAATAATGATTGGAATATCTTTTATTCAATGTAGAAAAACCTTAAAAATATCATTTACATCTTGTGGAAGTGTTCCTTTATATTTATATTGGCCTCTTGTATGTGTCACTTGTAAGTTTGGGTTTACTATGTGTTATCATCATTTCCTCTACTTTGTGTCAAGTTTGCATGTTTTGATGGTTTTAGACAAGGGTCCATATTGTTTAATGTTGAAAAATCAATTTTTCATCTCCTAACAACATCTAATTAGCAAACCATTAAATTAAAGAGTCCCTACATTTTTTAAATGACAAATAAATGTATATTAGGTTTTCATGTTTCCTTGCAAATTTAAAGGTTATTCAACAACAAATGAATAATCTTCCATGTCCATACAAATAGGGAGTTTACTAACAAGTTTTAAACTAATAAATAACTAAACACATTAAATATTTTACATGTTCCACAACATCAAATTCTTGCCAAAAAAATTTCATATAATACATACATACTCTTTTTAATTTTTTAACAAATTGTCTAATTTTTTAAATGCACCACAATCTAAATAAGCTTTAAATCTTTTCATTGTCAAATCCTACATTCTTACATTTTTAAAATAATATCATTTATCTCAAAATGTTTTGATTTAACTTTTCAAATAAACAAACAATTCTATATAAAATTATCAAATAATATAATATGAATATAATAATATAATTTTAGATGTCAATATGATTTATCTAAAATATAGGTTCAATAAGTTTTCCCTAAAAGAATAATTTGCCTATTTTCATTGAAGTTGCACTATACTTATTGTGATAGAATCAATGTTAACACACAAATAAATTATTTGATTTTAGGACCTCCTTGGCAGATGAGATGATGGGAAATTAGTAAAATAAAAGAATTCGATAGGAACAAGGAAGTTTATGCATTATTCATTATTGTGTTGCATTTACATCTTTAGGATGGCGAATGGCGCCCAAGAAGGTACCTAAGAGATTAAATCATTAAGCAAAATGTGGAAAGGTTTGCACAGTTATGATCTAACCATATAGATAAATATTTTGACATGGGTTCATATATCATTTTCAAGATTGTCTTGGAGTTATTAAAAATTAGGATCTTTCCGCAGCAAGCCGAATTGCATTGTTTCAATGAATTTGAAGGCAGTTTTGATTACATGTAGATAATGTTAACGAAGATATGAAAATTCATATAATTATATGATCAGTGGCTAGATTTGAGGAAGTGAAATTTGTATTTCATACTCCACTTACAAGAAAGCTCTTATAGCGGACTCATAAGCTTTTGATTACTCACAAATCTGAATGTTTATTACTGTGTATAGATCAGCCAATGGTCCAAGGATGCCATTATACTTATCTCGGAGAACTAACATATTCATTCACAGTTTTGATTCAAATAAACGACGTATGCGATTTATCTGTCAAGGGCTTATTGATTTGCGAAATTTGTTTTATTTAATTATTGACAAAGAGGTTTCAATTCAGAGGTTCATGTTTTTTATCGGGTAATTAAAAGTTGTTTGTGGATGATATAAAATCTTTCATCAAAAAAATATTGAAGACATCATATTATGAAATTTTACAATGAATCTATTGGAATTATTTTAGATAAGCATACAGATGGAGAGCTTGTTCAATCATGTGAAAGCATAAGTTAAAATCAGAAATGGATAGAATAGAAAGACAGTTCAATTAAATTAGTATTGGTTACGTCGATAGAAAATTATATGTAAGTTAATATGTCAGAGAATACAATTGAATTTGTGCATAGAAAACAACAGTGAACAAGAGAGCAAAGTATTAAAGTCAAATTTGTACAAAATTATGTCACTTATCAAAATATACATGTATCAAAATACTCCCTTAAAATAAATACAATTAAATAAAAATAACATAAATATACAAATTTCACCATTATAATACTTGGATTTTCCTTGACTACCAATTCAATAACACTAACTCTTCAATCACCAATACAAAAATTGACAAACCCTAAACATATATTTTGTTTGTTTTCCTTGAAAATTTATAATTACAAATAAATTTTATTTAAAAAAATACAAAAATCACAATTTAATGGTGTATTAGATGGATTAACCATTAGAAACTATATAGTATTTATACTTTCCTATTTAATACATCCTTAAAAATCAATAGATTGTCTTTGGATAGAAACTGGAGATTCTATGGCTAGATAAGGTCCCAACTAATTGTCAATTGATAGAAAAAATCAAAAGAGCATATACATTTCTATTGTCAGTCAACAAAGTCTTCAAAATATAAAATTTCAAAAGAGCATGTGGCAAAGTGAGACATAATTCATTTTTGTCCCTAACAAAAAATCATTAAATGACAAAGGATGAACTAGTAGGGCCTAAGCTAAAGAAACTAAAACAAATGTCTCACATTTTTAAAAATAGTGAAAATTTTCTATGGTTGGAGATGTTGTCATAGAAAGCAAGGAAAGTTGATGAAATTGAAACAAATCCACCATATTTTTATAAATAGTGCAACTTCTTGTGGTCGAAGATGGTAATATGAAAATAAAAGAAAATTGGTTCAAACTATAAAATAATTCATGACTATTCAAAGCTAATATCAAGTTACAAGATAAAATATAATTAATAGTTCTATCCACATGCCTCAATCTCATTTTCCTTTTCTATTTGAAAAATCTAAGAACCCAACCCAATTTGCACTTGAGACCATAGTTGCCCATTAAAACATCCCTCATAATTGAATCC
>CM021109.1:225199358-225457226 GCA_007115665.2 Sequoiadendron giganteum | reverse complement strand
ATAAGGAACTCGTGTGAGACAAAGAAAAAATACAAAGAGATCACTCAATAAAGAAGATGAAGATTTAGTGGGATATGGGAATGGGAGAAGGGGCACACAATATATTACACTATGATTATCATTGTCAGGGCTGATACTTGGGAAGCATGTCTGTTGGTTATGAATAAGAAATTTTTCCTCATATATCTATTGTAGCTATTGAATAAGAGGAAAAAGGGGAGAGGCTTTACATAGAACATCACTCTTTCTCCAAGTATCATTCAATCATGTTGTATGAACCCTAATAAGGTTGACTATCAACCTCTCAAGGTGAGCCAATACACAATTTGGAGGACTTAGGAGGGGGTGTTCTTTGGATTTAAGGGGTTCGCCATCAAGCAAATGCTTGGAAAAGACAATGTTGGAAATCACACTATGATATGCAAAATACCTAAAATAGACTAAACAAGAGATGTAAATATTTAAAATGAGCAACTCCAAGTTAGGGTATGTGTACCTGGGAAGCCTGGAGATGCAATTACGATTCTAGAAATGTAAACAGACTACCAAAATATTCCTTGGAGGAATAAGACGCCAAAGATGGCATTTTAGTCCTGCTGCTATTTTTTGGAGAAAACATAGAATCTTCGGATGCCAAAACAGAATATCAAATAATCTCTAAAAAATATGTTGTGGAGGACTAAGACACACAAGATGGAATTTTAGTCTCGCTCTTAATTTTTGAAAAGTTTGAATGTGGTCCTGAGCTCTTAGATCTACACTTGCTTCTTCTCGAATCTCAGGTTCTGAAAGAACTAGATCTAACCTGTAGGTGAGTTTCCATGTAGATGACAACTTTGTAATGCAACTTTGCAACTTTGACAGCTTTTCACTCCAAGTGATCTTCATGTCTTCAACCTAGATTTGCAAACACAAATGGATAAGATGGGAAAAAATTGTTGATTGTTAGTGAATGGGGGTTTTCCTTGGTCAAACCCCTTGTTGGTAATTAAACCTTGAAATGAAATAGAAATGATGAAGGAAATGGTGAATCAACAACATGTAATGCTAAAACTCACCAAACCCTTGTAGAGGCTGCAAACTTGTGTGAAATGGCTGCAATGGATATGGATCTTGAAATGATTGATAAATCTTGAATTTTTTGCTTTCTTAGATCAAAACCCTACATCACAAATGATAGAGAAACAACACATATGATGCAAGAATAGCCTTTGACATGATGCTTGAATCTTGATGATGACTCCAAATGTTTGATGAATTTCTCTTGAATGCTCTTGATCTCGTAAATTTGTCTTAGGAATCAATACTTGAATGCTTAGGATGAAAATGAATGAATGAACCTTGTATTTATACTTGTCTATGCTTAATATCCCAAAATTGTATCACACCAAGCTGACATATGAATTCATTAAATAAAGGAGGTTAAATCCTGCCAAAATTTGAAACTAAATCCTAAAAATGACTCAAGGAGGACTAAGACGCCCTAGGTGGCATCTTAGTCCAAAGTGGTGAAACTTGGGGCACAGACACCAAAAAGGGGCCCAAATAAGATACCTTAAAATTAGGGTTCAAGACCTCGGGACGACAAAGAAACCCTTAGTGGTGTTTTAGTCCCAATAGAAATTAGGGACACACCAATCAGAGTCATGAGGAGATCACTTATGCATTGGAGAACTTTGGGGTTAACCAAAAAAATATCATTCATAGAGCTTGTGGACACAAAATAGGACCAATTAAGCCATAAAGAAGGACAAATAAAGAAAGGTGTGCCCAAAGAAGTGTGAAGATGCAAGGGTATTCATTTTACTACACTACAGCTATAAGGGTCATGACCCCTAAAATATTCATAGAGTGGGAATGAGCATTCCAAGTGTACTAATTTAGATAAGTATTAGAAACCTTGATGTTAAAAGATATAGGGAATATATTTAATTTAAAATTATTATCAAATTAGCACATGTATATTTTACATTGGTTATTTTACACTAGTTATTTTAATAACATTACATCTTGTAAATTATCTTAAATTTAATATGAAATCTATTAAATCTACTACTAAGGCTTGAATAACATTGGGAGAAAAGTGGCATTACAAAACATGCTTGGATTTGCAAGTTCATGGGTATTCAAATTTCAAAGCCCTTCTTACAAATCTGAAGACAAATACATTTGTATGTTGAAAGGGATATGGAAATAATTTTAGCTAGGAATAGATTTGTTTTTTCGAGAATCATCAATTAGAATATGATTTTTGAAGGGGGCTTATATTTCCTTAATTAGACATGATTATTCTATCAAACCTCGGTATGTAGTTTTTGATCTAATAGATGAAAGCCCTTCTAAAATTCCATTTTGGGTTTATTTACTAGGACTTACCATGGAATTTTAGAGAGATGATATTTTACATTCCATAGTAGTTGTTCTTGGGAAACCTCTAGGCCCATCACATTAGATTTTGGAATGAAAGGTAACAACTTATGCTCAAATTTTTGTTGAAATTAATTTGAATAATAATTTGTATGAATTTATAGAGTTAATATTGATAATATTAAATAGATAAAAGAATTAGATTATGAAGCCCTCCCTTTCAGATGCCATGCATGTCATATGTATGGATATCTTTAGAAAAATTGTCATAAAAATGTGTCAAAAGTATCATTTTAATCAAAAGTTACTATAGTTAAAACCACAACTAAAAGAAAAGTCATAGTAGAATCAAATTCAAATGAGTTTATTCCTAAAGAAAATTTTGTGTTTCGTCACCAAAAGAACCCCTAAAAATTGGCTTCTACAATCTTCATTATCAATTTGGTGTAAAATTGCCACAACTAAATCATTTCATATTACCGCAGCAACATCAAGAAATCCCTAACAAATAAAACGACAAAATCCAACCACAAACATAAACTGAAGAACTATGACAGAGAAAAAAATGTTATTAAAATGTAAGCTTCTCACGGATGATAAACTATTGCTTGTTGGTTAAGGATGCTTTCACAACTAAGATTTATACAAATGAAATCATACTAATACATGTCCAATAACATCAAAAATAGAGTTTTTTCAATTTTAGTTATTGTATTTATGACTTTCCTCATGTATTAGAATTAATACTGTCTTCCAAAAAGCATATCTTCCACTTTCAAAGGTGCATCAATGAATCCAAACAATTCTTAAGGAAACATCTTTCCTACAACACCATTATTGGCCATCATTTTCTAACTTGGCGAGAGATGCGGGGAGGATTTATTAATTTGGAATGCAACTGCAGCTGTCTCTCACCTTCTTCACAGACTTCGATATCACACTCAATCCAAATCACATTCCACAGAGGTATCGTAAACAAATGGCTAAAATTTATTTATTATCGTTTGCATGGTCAACTCTTCGCACTCACACAGAAAAACCATAGGCGGTGACACCAAAGTTGACCACCTCAAATGCACACAGCGTTACCACTAACGTTTAATTGACACTTCTTTCATCTACACGAAAAGAAAGTTGCACCATCATTCATTTGATCACAGGCATTTTCATATAGTTTACTTTTATTTTGAAGAGCCCACTTGTATCACATGCACACGGTAGAGTTGAAAATAAATAACTTGTAAGAAAATCAAAATTTGAGAAATTTCATAAGCAATGAGAGAAATGGCAGATAAATAAGCAGCTTTGATTTGTAAACGCTGCAGCTTTCCTGGTTTTTCCATGTTAGGTTGAAAGAAGCATACCACGAGGTAGAGTGTTGAACAAGCTATGGTAATTCCATGCTGCTTTGAATTATGAAGTAAATATGAAGAAAACGGGAAGGATTTTTTGGGATATAAATAGAATGCAGTGTCCGAGGAAAAGATCATGTCCAATTAGAGCCAACTATCAAAGGCCGCTCTATTCAGAGTTACATCTTCTTCATTTGCAATTCATTTTTGGAGGATTAATAATAAAGCCATGACGCGCGAGACAAAGCTGAGTGTTGAGGGTATATACCTACAAGTGGAAATTTTAAGTTTTGACTTTAAAAACCATTCAAAAAGAGCAGAGCAGACTGACAGGAATGAAATCAGGTCCTGAACTTTCGAAAAAGAAGAAGTGGACTTATTTACCACAAGTGGTAATGATTCTCAATGTACAGGCCTGACATAGATTTTCACGGATTTGGATACCCTTTTGGCTTAAACCTATATCTGCATATGTTTCCAAAAACTGGACTGATTATCCTAGCTTGGAAAATGAGTCCCAATGAACATCAAAAGTAGATTTTCTAAAATTCTAGATCTCCATTTTTCCTTCTTCAATCTCCTAGGTGCACACTTTCAACGTTATAGCTTTCTATTGCATTTTATTCATCTTTTTAGGTCATTTAAGGTTAGTTTGCATTACAACTTGCATTTCATTATCTTTTCCAAGTCTAAATCTGGTGGTGAATCCTCATTAGATCATCTTCAGTCCCTAGGGCATCTCTATTGCAAGATTTCAATCTCCTTTGCATTGAGATCTCTAGGGTTATCCTTGAGTGGAACCTCTATAAATGTGGGTGCAAATACATCAATCATCGTTCCTCCCACACATCTTATTATCATCACTTCCATTTTGGCGAACCTACATTCAAAACATCATATTTCTGATTTGGAGTGCATCTTCATCCTAGATATAGATTGCATAACATTAAATTTAAGGATTGCATTGGTTAATTTGCATTCTAGGGTCTCAATTGTTGCTTTAGTGAAAATCTCATTTAGCTTGCATTACTGCATTTAATTTCATTGAAAATCAATAAAATTTTACATTTGCATCTCTTACATATATCAGAAAACATAAAAAGCATAAAATCCAATTTAGAAATTCTAAAAAAAATAGTACCTAGACTCATTCGTCACCTTGGGCGAATTAGTCCCTTTGCATATTTTTCAGTGCATTTTCTGACATTTACAGTTTAGGTTATGAGTTTTTGTTTGTTGTTTCTACATTTTTGTTTCACTTCCCAAAATTTTATTTATCAACATTTCATTTTTCTTAGCTTACATTGCATTTGCATTCACCCTGCATTTAGTAGCCTTTGTATGAGTGTTTGGTGTCCTATTGCTAATACTATAGAGAGAAAAAGTTTGAGACTCATGTCATCCTACGATAGAACAATCATTGTAGATCTTGGTATGTCTAGATCTTTCACTCCTAGTATTGACACTAGTACACTAGGCAGGGACAACACCCTTAGAAACTCTTTTCCTTCAAGTAGTGTGATGTAAGTTGCAACAAGGAATGATAGTATCCCACAAGAAAACATAATTCAAATTCATGAGGATTTGGTAAACTTACAAAATCAAATAAGCCTTGAAAACATTTCAACTACTACAATTCCTACCATAGAGAACATTCACCACATGCTTGAAAGTGAAGATGGCCTTGACCTTGTGAAAAACATAGTGCAAATCTTTGGAAAACATCTTCCCTCAACCACTAGTTGTTCTTTGCCAACAAGAAATGTTACAAGTCAAGGAGGAACTCAAATTCCTCCTCCCACAACAATAGCCTCAATACCTACCTACACCAATCCTCAAGTCACAACAATAATGTAACAAGTTAGTAATGTCATTCCTTCAATGGGTATTCCTACTAGCATCCCTAGTTCCTAGGTGGCATCGCAAGTTATATCTCCTACCTTACCACCTATAAGAATTCCATTCACTTGTCCTACAAACACATACACTCCATCACCACTTTCACTTCCATCTCATAACGTAACTTTTCCAAACCGTTTCGTCCCTTCAAAAGAAAATCTCCACCAATACCAAAATCAAAATGGCCCACCTACATATTATGTCAAAAGAAATCTAGTGTCCTTGGAGATATTAATGTTCAAGTGAGCAACCCAAGATCTTCAATCTGCAACACCAAATAACCTCCACAAGAAATAGAGAGAAGCAACAATGGAAGATGCTATTCCACCAAACAAGAATTGCAATATGATACAATGATCAATATGACATGAAATAGAATACAATGCAAAATATGCTAGGGATGCCTTGATTATAAAGGCAAGGATGAGAGATAGGGTTAAGATCATGACAAGTGTCTTAATCCTATCACATGAGACAACTAAATCATAACTACCTACGAAAGTGTAACTTCTAGATGAGACAACCAATATTCTAAGTAAACTTAACATGTGAATTAAGTCCCCTAAGTACCTGGTAAAGGAATAACTTAGGTACAAGACTTATTCACACCAACACCCCCCCTTAAGTGCAACTTAGGGAGGAACAAACCAATGCAAAAGATGGGTCCCGACAACAAGGCTTGATGAGGTACGCATGTACAACACAAAAAACTCTCACAAGCGGAGAAAAGGAGAAAAACCCTGTGGGAGAAAACTCCTCTCCAAAAGAGAGAAAAAGTTGCAAAGAAAAATTGAAAACTGAAGAAGGAAGGACTCCTCAAGACCCCCCAAGGACAACTTCCTTCACCCCAAGCATCGATCACAATTGAAGATAACGAGGCGATGCCAAAGGTTTAGTGAAGATGTCTGCAACTTGTCGATCTGTAGGCAAATACTCCAAGTTGAGAACACCATCTTGGATGAGTTGCTTGATGAAGTGCATGTGGATCTCAATATGCTTAATACGCCGATGCTCCACGGGGTTGCGAGAGATATGTATGGCACTCTGGTTGTCACATCAAAGAGTAGTGGGCTGAGTGGAAGGGAATCCAAACTCATTCATCAACCGACGAAGCCATATAACCTCCTGACTAGCCAAAACTACACCTTGATACTCAGCCTCTGTTGATGATAATACAATAGCAATCTGCTTCTTGCATGACCATGCAATCAGACTAGAACTAAGGAAAAAGACAAAGCCAGAAGTAGACTTCCGATCATTGACATCACCAACCCAATCTGAGTCAGTGAAGCCCACTAAATGAGATGCACCTGAAGTGTAATGAATGTCGAAATGAGTAGTGCCCTGAATGTATCTCAAGATACGTTTGGCGGCCTTCCAATGACTCTCATGAGGCTCCTGTGAGAAGCGATAGACAAGTCCAACCACAAAGGAAATATCAGGATGACTATGTGTCAAGTACAAAAGACTGCCAACCAACTGTCGATACAAGGTAGGATCAACTATAGGAGTAGTGCAACCAGTAGACTATACAACACCTGACTAGAATGGAGTAGGGGCAGGCTTGCAATCAGCCATGCCAAATCTCTGAAGCAAATCAAGAGCATACTTCTACTGGAAAATGAAGATCCCCTCAGAAGTCTGATGAACCTGAAGACCAAGGAAGTAATGCAAAAGACCAAGGTCGGTCATATCAAACTGCTCCATCAATGCTCGTTGTGTACTTTGAATCATGGAAGTAGAACTCCCTGTGAGAATCAAGTCATCCACATAGAGCACAAGTATGAGTAGATCATCTCCATGTCTCTGATTATAAACTATGGAATCAAAATGGCAATGACTGTAGCTGGAAGCAAGCAAGAAACTATCCATCTTCTCATACCAAGCCCGAGGGGCCTATTTGAGACCATACAATGAACATCGAAGCTTGCAAACAAGTGAAGAATCATGCACAAAACCTAGAGGTTTCTCCATATAGATCTTCTCGTGAAGATCCCCATGCAAGAAATCACTCTTCACATCCATCTGATACACTGACCATCCCCGTGATGCATCTATAGCAAGGACAAGGTGAATAGAATCCATCTTGGCAATAGGAGCAAAGGTCTCAGAATAGTCAATTCCTTCAACCTGAGAAAACCCCTTTGCAAAAAGACAAGCCTTGTACTTGTCAATGGAACCATCTGTTGCATACTTGGTACGATACACCCACTTGCACCGAACCAACTTTCTTCCCTTAGGAAGAGGCACAAGATACCAAGTATGATTCTTCATCAAAGAATAATACTCATTAGCCATAGCACTATCCCACTCTGGAATACTTGAAGCATTTGAAAACTTCCAAGGATCATCTGAAACTGCATGACTCAAAAGACTGATTCCTGAAGTCTGAGAATGAGTGCGACGAGTGTCTTTGGGATCACCAACAAGAGGACCAGCTTCCTCAAGAGTAACTTGAGCCCATTGTGACCTAGTGGGTGAATGAGGAGGAGGTGAATCAAGACTATCATCAAAATCTTCCTCAAGTAACAAAACATCATCAACTGAAGAAGATTGAGTAGGTTGTGATGAAGAAGAAGTCGAAGGAGGATCTGTTTGGGTGAAGGACTCAGCAAACTGAACATCACATCGGAAATGAACCTCTCGTGTGTCAGGATCAAATAATTTGTATGCCTTCACATCCTCACAATAGCCAACAAAGATGTATCGCTGACTCTTCTTCTCCATGGATTTACATCGACCATCCAAAATGAATTCCCAAGCCTCACTACCAAATACTCTAAAGAAGGATACATTAGGCTCGCAATGAGACCAAGCCTCCTCAAGAGTCATATTCTGCACTGCCTTGTGGGGCATACGATTTTGAATATAGTTGCCACAATTGATAGCTTCGGCCTAAAATGGTGGAGCCATGGACCTAGACCGAATCATACAATTGGCCATTTCCTTGAGATTCATGTTCTTTCTCTCCGCCACACCCTTTTGTTGAGGAGTGTAAGGAATTGTGTGTTGATGAAGAATACCATGCTCACTGCAAAAATCCTGAAATGCCTGATTGACATACTCCCCCCCATTATCAGTGTGTATCTATCGAAGAGAAAAACCTGACTGCTTCTCCACAAATGTTTTGAAGGTCTTGAAGTCGGTGAGAAATTCACTCTTGAGCTTCAGAAAATAGACCCATGTTCGTCGAGAAAAATCATCAATGAATGTGAGCACATACTTAACCCTTGAAAAAGGAGTTGGGAATGACATGAGGTCACTATGAACCAACTCAAGGGGTGTGGTTGCACGTGTAGCTTGACCCTTAGGAAAAGGATCTTGATGTTGCTTGCCAAGAACACAACCTTGAAAAACACCATACGTGCAAGAGATCTTTGGAAGACCAACCACTAAGTTATGTGGTTGCATCTGCTGAAGATATCTATAGTTCAAGTGCCCAAATATTTCATGCCAAAGTTTGCTCATTGAATCAACATGAGCAACAAAACAAGAACCTGATGAAGACTCAAAGCCATCAAATTGATACAAATGGTTCTCATGATCAACTATCCCTGTAGCAACAACCTTCTCAGGATCCTGCAACTATCTAATAGTCACATTTTGTGGAGTAAACTCAACTGACTTCCCATCTCCAAAATGACAAATCTGATATATGGAAAGTAGATTTTTTGAAATATCAAGAACAAGAAGAACATCCTCAATACACCCATCTAGCATTTGAACGGACCTTGTCCCCAAAACTGGAATCTGTGAAGAGTTCCCAACTGCAATCTGAGAAGTGGAAGTATGAACAATGGAATCAAGAAGATCATATGAACTGGTCATGTGATGTGAAGCACCTAAATCTAGAATCCAATTGTCTGAAGATGAATGAATGGCTTGTGTTGAAAGAGCTTGTACTTTGCCCATGGAAGAAGGCTTAGACACTAAAATGTTGTGCTTATTCATAGCTTCCTCCAAGGACTCTAATCTCTTAAAGCAATGAGTTGCATCATGCCCAATTTTTCCACAAAATGAACAAGGATCTCCTTTCTTTTTCTTGGACTTGGAAGAAGAATCTCCAGAGGTAGAAGGAGATGGAGTGGACTTTTGATTATTCTTTGGCTTCGGTCTGGAGGGAGTCTCACTACTTGAAGATAATTTTGTCTTAGGCTTCTTCTTATTCTTTTCTTTACCCTTGGATGATTGAGCCATTAGAGCATGATTCTTAGAATTAGGTAGGGCATCCAACTGAATTAACTTGGCCTCCTCCCTAGTAAGATGCTCACAAAACAACTCAAATGAAGGCATTTTGTATTCTTTCCTCATGGCATCCATAGTTGAATAGAAAGTAGAAGAAAAAAATTGATAAGGGCCTCTCAACTTAGACAAAATTAAGAAGATACATTCATCATTAGATATATCATGCCCACATCCTTTCAATTGTGACAAAATCAGCTTGAATTGTGCGAGGAAATCTTGAATTGAAGGAAATGCATCTGGAGAGAGTGATTGTAGATCTACTTGAAGTTGCAAGACTCTAAACTAATTTGTTTTACCATACAATTCTTCAAGTTTATCCCAAACATTCTTAAGTGTTTTACACTCTGTAATATGAAACAACAAATTATCAGATACATGTAAGCCAATGAGTCATTTTGCTTCATCCATTTTACATCTATAGAAAAAAATTTCATAATCCCTTGTGACTTCAGGTTGTTTTGCATCTAACATTGGCCATAGACCCTTAGATTGTAACAATTGAGTCATTTTTAGCTTCCATGTATGATAATTGTGTGGAGTGAGTGGTTCAATTTGCCTTAGATCTGCCATGACACCAAAAGAAAGAAGATAATGTGGCACTTAAATTGTGCATTTTCCCCCCCAGAATGTATTAAAACTCAATTTGCAACCCCCCAACAAATTACAATGAAGAAAATTTGCAATTTGTACAAGTGACACGCTCAAATCAACCGTTTATAACACACGGTGATTTTTACAATTTTCAGAAGAAAAAAAAAAGAGTTTTCCAAAATTGTAAAAGAAGGTTACAAACAAATTCCTTGCAATTTTTTGAGCAATTTCAAAAAAAAAATTGTCAAATTTTGATTTTGTATGCAAAAGTTATGCCAATTACAAACAATAAATGCACATGTCTTCGGATTGAAAAATATGGAAAAAAATGTTAAAATCTGGAAAAATCACCTCCACCACTACGAAGTTCGTCGAACCAGCTTTCCAATGATATCTTGTTTGTAGAAATTTGATACTGTGGCCAAAAGTTATGAAATTTTAAAAAATGTTGAATTTAGTCTACAGGCAAACGGGTTTTCTAGCAAAAAAAGTTCAATTCTAATTTGATTTCTGAAAAATATACTCACTGTTTGTAGACAATAATAAAAACCCAGAAATATTTTGATGCTAGAAATAAAACCCAGAGATCATTTTTTGATCCAGCAAGCAGAAGATGAAAAAAAAAAAAAATTAACCTACAACTAGAAGGAAAAAAATGACGCATAACGCTTTTTTGACAGCAATTTTCTTCAGATCTGTGCAAGATATGAAAAATCTAAAAGATACCCAGTTTAGATTTCGACCCTGGCTACAAAACTCAAAAAATCATTTTTCCTGCAAATGAGTGGAAGTTGGATTTTTGAAGCAAAAATGGTGACGACTCCAATAAAAACAGTTTTCAACAAACCCTTGTTTGCCAAAAATGCAAATGGTGACCAAATTGAGTGAAACAAAAACCAAATCTAACTTTCTCGAGCCTCCTGGAAGCAATGGGACAACCAAAAACACTGCCACTGTAGTCAAAAGTGTTGCAATCACCAAATCTCACCAAAATACATACATGCAATATAGGATACAAGCAATTCAAATCACAATAGAAATTGATGGAAACTCTCTAATAAAAAAATGGAAGGGGCTTGCTAGATTCAAATCTTTGATACCATGTTGAAGTGAGCAACCCAAGATCTTCAATCTACAACACCAAATAACCTCCACAAGAAATAGAGAGAAGCAACAATGGAAGATGTTATTCCACCAAACAAGAATTGCAATATGATGCAATGATCAATATGATATGCAATAGAATACAATGCAAAATATGCTAGGGATGCCTTGCTTATAAAGGCAAGGATGAGAGATAGGGTTAGACAAGATCATAACAAGTGTCTTAATCCTATCACATGAGACAACTAACTCATAACTACCTCGAAAAGTGTAACTTCTAGATGAGACAACTAATGCTTATCTAGATAAGACAACTAATATCCTAAGTAAACTTAACATGTGAATTAAGTCCCCTAAGTCCCTAATAAAGAAATAAATTGGGCACAAGACTTATTCACACCAACAAGTATAATATAATGTTGCAACATGTAGAATAATTAATCAAACACAACATTAGATGAATGAATATATTATTTTTATTTGAGTAAGAATAGATGAATTAGTATATATAAGTTAAAAACAGAAATATATAGTCTTATAGATGAGAAAACCATAGAGCCTAACCTATTCATTGAGGGTTCATTCCAAATGGCCTTGCCTACATATCCCTTGAAGGTAATCAAAAATTTTGTAGTTCTAATCCATAGTTATAATATCCATTTACTTATGTTATAATAACTTTAGCCTCTATTCCTCAGCTTTGAAGCTAGAAATTTGTTTTCCCTTTTTTATTTTTTGTAAATCCCTAAACCCTAAGTTATTCCTCAGCGATTCATTCCAAATAGCCTTGTTTGTGTATCCATTTAATGGAATCAAATGATTCATAGTTCATATACATGGCTATAATAACCTTTTACCTATGTTGTAATAACTTTAGTGGTTATTCCTTAGCTTTATGGTTAGAAAGTTGTTTTTCCTTCTTAGTTTTTCATTAATCCTTATACCCTAACCTATTCCTCAAGGGCTCATCCCAAATTCCCTTTCATACATATCCCTTTAAGGGAATCAAAGGTTTTAGAGTTTTAATCCATAGGTATAATCTTCATTTACTTATGTTGTAATTACTTTAGTCTCACTTCCTCATATTTATAATTACAAAATTATTTTCCCTCTTTCAAATTTTCATGAATCTCCAGACCCTCAGCTATTCCTCTAGGGCTCATTACAAATGGCCTTTCTTGTGTATTCCTTTAATAGAATTGGAGGTTTTATATTTATCATCCATAACTTTATAATATTAATTCACTTATCTTCTAAAACTTTAGTCTCTCTTCCTTAGCTTTGTGGTTAGAAAGTTGGTTTCCCTTTTTTATTTTTTCACAGTGATCATATATAAATGGTGGAAATATTCTTAGTCCTTCCAATGAATTCACACAAGATATAGCTGCAAATGTTAATCATGTTCTTTATTTTTGTCTTATGTCAATTGTGGCTTCTAAAATAGTCGAACCTTATTATTTATGTATTGTCAATGCCCATGCCAATTGCAAGGGTAGTTTGATTGTGCCCCCACTTCGTATTGATACACTTGGAATTGTATGTGGAGTTGTATCTTCAAATTATTTTCTTAAGTAGCTATCAAACTCTACCATAACATATGTTGGTGGTGTAGGTAACACACTCCCAGATTTGTATATTATATTTTTAGTCATGTATTTAAAAGACCTACTTCTATCCAAAGATTAGAATTCAACATCACCTTGCATCATTTGCAATCAATATCTCCAAATTAAGTTCATCATTTTGACCAACTTTGACGCTACCTACTTTTGTAGCAATATTATGTGCAGTTGTTTCAAACAAATACAATTTTATTTTGTTATGACCATGGACATTATTGATTATGGAAAATAAATGAATACTATTATCAAAAATTTCATTAGTTTTATCTATGCCAACATTGGTTCTTATCATCAATAACTTCCAATCATTAATTGTTGGAGTCAAATATTTGACCCTCATAGCCCAATAGACCCTACAAAATAATGATAAACTTTATACAAGAGATTTTAAATAAGCCAAAATATGTAATATATTCATACAATATGTGTACATATAAAAAAATTATAATTATAGATGACCCCTTGATAGAAAAGGGGTGATATGAGAAGGTAGTTGAGGACTCCAACCACCTTCATGAGTGTAGGATGTGTCATATGTATGTGACGAGTGTGATAAAGGTATCATATGCACATAGGATAGGTGTGTCAAAAGGTGATTATGTATCCCAACCACATGAAAAGAGACAAAAATCTAAAATTCTCTAAGTGGAGACATGACTAGTGTAAATAGAACTCTCCTAAGTAAGCTAAAAAATAACTAGTTTGATAATGTCACTATGTACACTAACATTAATAGTTGGATTTGCATCTCTTTCTGTTGTGAGAAGTTCATGAAACCTTTATTGGCGACTACTTTCTCCTTCCTATCTAAATATCTTATTCAATCTAACAACTATTTTGAATTCTTCTCATGGTAATTTAGCATGTTTATTACTCTCATATGGTGGTTTATCACTAACAAGAGTCAATTATTCTAAATCTCTAACCAAAATCATAGATACACCTACAAATATTTTAAATAATTGGTTAGTATTAGATGACTAGGTACTATTAATGGATTAGTTTATAGTAATGAAGTACATGCAATAAAATAATAAACATTTTTGAGTGTACAACCAAAATCATAGATATGACTCCAAAGTTGATATTTTCATTTTCTAGGAAGGCTTGATGAAGTAAATAATATATTTTTTCTTCAATGGAGCTTATTTCATCAATCAATATGTATTTTATGTGGTGAATTTCTTCTGAGAAGCATGTAGTTCTCTTGTTGTTTTTAATTGAGAAAAAGAAGTTGTTGGGATTCTAAGTTGTGAATGGATTGTTGATGCTCTAATATTAAATGTTGCAACTCTAGTTGGTGCAAGTAAAAAAAGTGGAGAACATTGTGGGAGTGTTGCATCTTGAACAACTTGACAAATGACACCTATTAAATATGATTTTCTTGTTCCTAATGTTCCTTGAATTATCATTCATAATGGCAATGTATTTTGACCTTGATGATAATGTGTCATAATTATATCGAGTGGTTTTTTAAGCAACCCAATTTGCATGATTCATATTTGGTGGCATGTCATCATCTATGAAAAACCCATTATCTTTCATGATGCTTATTAAATTTATTGCTTTACCTGTGTATTTTTTACCTTGATATTCATTAGACCATGGTGTTTGTCTATCAATATCTTTTCTTCCCAACATATCTATTTCACTAACTTCCATAATTTGAGCACAATTTAGCCTAGGTAGGATTTTTCACTCATGTTTTGTTGTGTTTTATTGACCAAATTGATAATCTTCAATTTTAGAATCATTATTATTTTCAACATCTTCTAAAGTAGTTGTGTGTTCCACATGCCACGAATTATAATTGAATAGTTCTCAATTTGATATTATTACATTGTTATTAATTCTAATATCTCTTTCTATATCATGAAATGGAATGTAAAATAATAACTAAGAAAAACAAAAATAAACCCATTTAATTGATTCACATGTAAGGATGGATGAAAACCTTAAGAATAATCTCACAATACAATATCCCTTGCTTCCCTTGTTTTCTCTTTTTCACTTTGGAGTATATGTTTGTGATTTAGTTCCATCAATAAATAAAATAATTTGCATGGAAAAATTCATATTCTTATATCCATCAATGAAATATTATATATGTTGTTCATTGTCATCTTCATCATTTTCTTAGCTATATGTTTAGATATCTCATGTGAAACATTCAAATTTATAAGTTTTCCAATGCTCACTACTAATAGAAGTTGCAACATTATGTGACATGTTTCTTGTGTACTAATGTTTTTTCTATAATTATTTCAATAAGAAACCTTATGTATGCTATAGCAATTGGGTGTATTTACTCTATCATAATTTCTTGAAAGCTTGAACTTTTTTTCACCTATTTCTAATTCTTCATATAATTTTAATCCCTTGAGATTTAATGGTTATGGAGCATTATACCTATAAGTAATATACCATAATTTTAATTCTTAATGCTATATTGAATTTATGTGCAATAATTTGAATGATTGAACATCTTGCCTACAAATAATTTATCCTCTTTTCTTACATAGGGATGCACCCTCTCTACACATTGTTTGTCATTATATACAATTGAGGATATCTTCATAGTCATGTTACATATCTACCTGTGTAAGTTTGAATATCAAAGACATGGATGTTGTACAAAAAATTATAATGTCTATCATTCAAGAAAGATAACAATTTTAGTTGTGCATTGAAACATTAAATTCACATATAAAATGTAGATTTACAAAGGATTGATAAAATTGATGAACCTCTATGTTATCATTCATATCTAGACCAATATTTTTTCTTTCATTCATTTTTTGATAAATTCGTTTTAAAAAGTTATATGTTGTAGACCATGTGCATGAAGTGTGCCACAATATGAAGATAATTAATAATATTTTATGTTTTCTAAATGTGGGATTATCGAGGATTTATTGGTGATATTCTTGGCATTAGTGCATATAAATAAAGGCAATACATAATATATTGCACTCAAGTTTTAAAATATTATGCATGATCCAACTTGATGAAGCATAAAAATGAATTCAACTCAACATTTTGCTAAATATGACTTTTTGTTCCTTAAGGTTGGACAAACTACATCAAATGATCAACTTAATGGGAGTGGAACACATTTTCCATATGTATAGGCAGTTCATTGATGGTGATTGACATATTTTGAAAATATATTTTCACAATTAATGCAAATAAATTATGTGCAAGTCTCATAATCATGTTCATCATGTAATAACTAAATTGTAATTGTCAATAAAAATGATGATTCTTATATCAAAATATATATTTAACAAATTCATGTAAATGTACTCATCTCATCCTTGATTCTAGCCAATCATATTTTCCTTGAATAAATAATGTTGAAAATATCATATTAAGTAAGAATATTGTCGCATACTCATTGATAGGAGATTCCCCGATTCTTGGCCAAACAATCCATGTTGTTGGATCTACATCAAAGTTATTTACCCATACATGGATTAATTTCATCTCTCTTAGTGTATTAGGTGCTTCAATCCTTTGTAATCAAATATACCTACAAATACAACTTTATTTTTATTAGAATCAAATCCCATATGGATAGCATTTAATTGGTTAAAAATATTATCATCATCTAGTTGCACTAAAATGTATTGAGAGCATTTTCATCAATATCAACATCAAAATAAAACTTTTCATTTTCATTTTTCTATTTGTGTGCCTTATATACTCACTCTATATTGATTGTAAAGTTTTAATTTGCACAGATTGATCCCTCCTCCAAACAATAATGATTGGAATATCTTTTATTCAATGTAGAAAAACCTTAAAAATATCATTTACATCTTGTGGAAGTGTTCCTTTATATTTATATTGGCCTCTTGTATGTGTCACTTGTAAGTTTGGGTTTACTATGTGTTATCATCATTTCCTCTACTTTGTGTCAAGTTTGCATGTTTTGATGGTTTTAGACAAGGGTCCATATTGTTTAATGTTGAAAAATCAATTTTTCATCTCCTAACAACATCTAATTAGCAAACCATTAAATTAAAGAGTCCCTACATTTTTTAAATGACAAATAAATGTATATTAGGTTTTCATGTTTCCTTGCAAATTTAAAGGTTATTCAACAACAAATGAATAATCTTCCATGTCCATACAAATAGGGAGTTTACTAACAAGTTTTAAACTAATAAATAACTAAACACATTAAATATTTTACATGTTCCACAACATCAAATTCTTGCCAAAAAAATTTCATATAATACATACATACTCTTTTTAATTTTTTAACAAATTGTCTAATTTTTTAAATGCACCACAATCTAAATAAGCTTTAAATCTTTTCATTGTCAAATCCTACATTCTTACATTTTTAAAATAATATCATTTATCTCAAAATGTTTTGATTTAACTTTTCAAATAAACAAACAATTCTATATAAAATTATCAAATAATATAATATGAATATAATAATATAATTTTAGATGTCAATATGATTTATCTAAAATATAGGTTCAATAAGTTTTCCCTAAAAGAATAATTTGCCTATTTTCATTGAAGTTGCACTATACTTATTGTGATAGAATCAATGTTAACACACAAATAAATTATTTGATTTTAGGACCTCCTTGGCAGATGAGATGATGGGAAATTAGTAAAATAAAAGAATTCGATAGGAACAAGGAAGTTTATGCATTATTCATTATTGTGTTGCATTTACATCTTTAGGATGGCGAATGGCGCCCAAGAAGGTACCTAAGAGATTAAATCATTAAGCAAAATGTGGAAAGGTTTGCACAGTTATGATCTAACCATATAGATAAATATTTTGACATGGGTTCATATATCATTTTCAAGATTGTCTTGGAGTTATTAAAAATTAGGATCTTTCCGCAGCAAGCCGAATTGCATTGTTTCAATGAATTTGAAGGCAGTTTTGATTACATGTAGATAATGTTAACGAAGATATGAAAATTCATATAATTATATGATCAGTGGCTAGATTTGAGGAAGTGAAATTTGTATTTCATACTCCACTTACAAGAAAGCTCTTATAGCGGACTCATAAGCTTTTGATTACTCACAAATCTGAATGTTTATTACTGTGTATAGATCAGCCAATGGTCCAAGGATGCCATTATACTTATCTCGGAGAACTAACATATTCATTCACAGTTTTGATTCAAATAAACGACGTATGCGATTTATCTGTCAAGGGCTTATTGATTTGCGAAATTTGTTTTATTTAATTATTGACAAAGAGGTTTCAATTCAGAGGTTCATGTTTTTTATCGGGTAATTAAAAGTTGTTTGTGGATGATATAAAATCTTTCATCAAAAAAATATTGAAGACATCATATTATGAAATTTTACAATGAATCTATTGGAATTATTTTAGATAAGCATACAGATGGAGAGCTTGTTCAATCATGTGAAAGCATAAGTTAAAATCAGAAATGGATAGAATAGAAAGACAGTTCAATTAAATTAGTATTGGTTACGTCGATAGAAAATTATATGTAAGTTAATATGTCAGAGAATACAATTGAATTTGTGCATAGAAAACAACAGTGAACAAGAGAGCAAAGTATTAAAGTCAAATTTGTACAAAATTATGTCACTTATCAAAATATACATGTATCAAAATACTCCCTTAAAATAAATACAATTAAATAAAAATAACATAAATATACAAATTTCACCATTATAATACTTGGATTTTCCTTGACTACCAATTCAATAACACTAACTCTTCAATCACCAATACAAAAATTGACAAACCCTAAACATATATTTTGTTTGTTTTCCTTGAAAATTTATAATTACAAATAAATTTTATTTAAAAAAATACAAAAATCACAATTTAATGGTGTATTAGATGGATTAACCATTAGAAACTATATAGTATTTATACTTTCCTATTTAATACATCCTTAAAAATCAATAGATTGTCTTTGGATAGAAACTGGAGATTCTATGGCTAGATAAGGTCCCAACTAATTGTCAATTGATAGAAAAAATCAAAAGAGCATATACATTTCTATTGTCAGTCAACAAAGTCTTCAAAATATAAAATTTCAAAAGAGCATGTGGCAAAGTGAGACATAATTCATTTTTGTCCCTAACAAAAAATCATTAAATGACAAAGGATGAACTAGTAGGGCCTAAGCTAAAGAAACTAAAACAAATGTCTCACATTTTTAAAAATAGTGAAAATTTTCTATGGTTGGAGATGTTGTCATAGAAAGCAAGGAAAGTTGATGAAATTGAAACAAATCCACCATATTTTTATAAATAGTGCAACTTCTTGTGGTCGAAGATGGTAATATGAAAATAAAAGAAAATTGGTTCAAACTATAAAATAATTCATGACTATTCAAAGCTAATATCAAGTTACAAGATAAAATATAATTAATAGTTCTATCCACATGCCTCAATCTCATTTTCCTTTTCTATTTGAAAAATCTAAGAACCCAACCCAATTTGCACTTGAGACCATAGTTGCCCATTAAAACATCCCTCATAATTGAATCCTCCCACTTGGCTTTTAGGAAGTTTATCTTCATTAGATATGAATGCACTATCATAAAGTTGTATATACATGTTGAGTCTCTGTCAAACTATAATCCATACTAAGAATTCCTAAATGTCAGAAGAAGAAACATAATCATCTCAACATTTTAGAGCTCACTGATGTACTACAAACTAAATATCCTTCAAGCATGCTATTGAAATTAGTGGAAGTAATAAGAGCTTCAAAATAATCAATTGCACTTACAGCCACTTCAAATCAAGATCAACAACTTCAATCATTTTTTAAATTTCAAAAATAAAATATTATGATTCCTCGTTTTTCCTTCTCAAAGTTGAACCTTATACAAGAACACAATGTTTTTCTTAAACATGCCCACAATTACTAGCTTTCAAGGATAAGATGAGCATCTAAGTTGAGTTACAAACATATCAAGCATGAGACTTTTTAAAAAAATATATAGAATCAAATAATTAAAATTTAAGAAAATATTCTATCCTGCATATCAAAATTTGTTGAAAAAGAAGAAAACTTTATGGTCTCATTGCGAGTTCAAGCAACAATTTTATGCGCAAATCAATAACTACGCTTGTACTTTCCAAACAAAATAAACAAATTAACTTATATAATGTTGCTACAAACCCTCAATTCCCCATCACTAGTTGGGTTGAAGATTACTCTTCCTAAGAAATCACTACCCCACAATTTTATTTTTAATTTTTATTATTTATAATTTTAAAATTCAACAAGTTGCATTTAATATATAAAAATATCTTTCCCCATCATTTATTATTTGACTTCTTTTCTTAAATTAAACAAATTAAATTATGAGCTAGTTATACCAAAACTTTTTCATGCAAACAACTTTTGCACAAATAAGAACAGAAAGACTAGTGAAAAATGATTATTGGCCCCTCTTAATTAAATTATACACAACATTTTATATTATTTTTATTAAGTAGTAAATATTTATTGATGTAAATAAAATGGCTTTATTTTCCACTCTCATTAGGTGAGCAGTTTGTCATATAGAGCATAAATCGAGTTTTTCTATGTAATCTTAATTTTAAAACATCTATTCTTTGGAATGAAGTATATCACAAAAAGGTTTTGTAGAGAGTAATCATGGGGGGGTTTCAAGCCTTGCATTGAGGCAGCTACTACTACTACATGATTGATGATCATGGACTTTGTGGAGTAATATGAGATTTGTTGAGAGACAAGATTTAGCAAAGCTATAATGTTTGACATACTTTGGAATAGAGGATTATGAGATTCTGTCATATATACAAGCGAAATTGGTAAACTTGTTCTATCGTAAGAACACCACCCACTTGATCATTGTATTGTGGTTTATCATAATTTTTAAAATGAAAATCTAGGAGCCATTTTGCAACCAACACCCTCTAGCTTACACTTTGTGATGGCCAAGAGAACAACTTCTTGCCCACCACTAAGGCCCTATGGTTTGCAATCTATTTTACATAACAATGATATTTCACACCCATTGAAAACAAAACTTCTACTCAAGGTATTACATTGCCTTCCTAAGTTCTCCAAGTGCAATGATTTAATGGTTCTCATCAGACTTAGCAAATTTCCACATTTCGAGGACAACTAAGCAAATACACCAAACCAAAGATAAAACTGAAGAAGCTAATGCTCGGAGACATTACAATGACATCAAGAATAAACAATGTTGTGCACCTTTGTGCAGCGAAAAGCAGCTAAAACCTTTTAGGGGTGCATAAAAAGCAGATTGTAGGAGAACCTTTGTGTGCATTGCAATGGAAAACAACACTAGGACAAGAAATCGGGACAATTGGAAACCAGAAGAGATAAATGCCAATCTGTACAAACTTGTTGCTTTTGTTAAGACTTGAATCAAATTTTTAGAGAGAATTCTTCTTTGCATTTACAGAAACCTAATACTTTGAGAGGCCTGCCAAACACAATCAAGTCTAGGATTGCTTCTAAAAGGATGTTGAATCATTGCAAATTGGTGCAAAATCAGAGATGCTAGCTCTATTTGTTTGTGAGAAGATGATCTCTTAAATGTAGCACCCTTGTTTTGGTTGAAGTAACATAGACATGTGGTTTTAGAAAAGAATATAATAATATCAAAAGCATATTGGTACCTAATCGTACCACTTAGTCCTAACCAAGTAACCAACCATGGGAGAGGATGTACCCATCCAAACCAAGTTCTGTCACTTACAACACAATCTTTTAAAATTGTAGTGTCATGCCAATCCCTTGCTTTCTAAAGTTTGGTCTTTAAAATACAAGAACCAGTATAATGACACAAAACTGTGAAGAAATAAGTTGTACAATGTATAAAGTTTGTGAAGAAGAATGTAATAAGTCTAACATATGAAGATGATCCGATCTCTACTATTCACTTTATGTGAAAATAGCTCTGGCAACCGTTTCATTTACAGCATCAGCAGTAGCTGGTATCCATTCAATACTAAATAATTTTGTTGGAAAAAATGTCACAAAAATAACCTCAAGAACAAGGAAAAAATAAATAAACAAAAATTTAAAACCGCCAAATAAACTTAAAATTCATTTCACAGTTCAAAATATCTAATATGAAGAGACAAATAGGAATCTAGCACTGGGTATTAGAATAATATCATATATAGCGTGGTGGGCCTAGCTCGATTGGCTAAAGCATCCTATTGTAGGCAAGAGGTCACGAGGTCTAGTCTCCCCACCGTCCTCATGGTACCGGAGGGCATGTCGCACCAACATCACCAGTCATGTGAAAAAATTTTACCAGGTGCACTGCAGTTTATAGAGGGATGGATACCCGACCGATTCCTGCAGTCTAAAAAAAAGAATAATATCATATATGAAAACAGCCATAGATGATATCACAGAACCAATGCCTTCATTTAAAAAGGTAACAACCAAATTGTTTTAAAATGAAATAAAATGCAACAAACAATGATCCAAATTCATACAAATTTCCACAAAAAAACTCATTGAAACCATGTCAACTGACTTACCTCAAGATTCTGCACAAATTGTGTCATGCTGTCAACAATGTCGATGAGAAAAAATGGGCAGAGTTTGCAGGAAAAATATTACAAAACCCATCCAAATCCGATTTTTTTTTAAATGAGGCAGACCAAACCAATCTCCCAACTGCTGCTTCAGTCTTTCACAACAATCGAGAAGTAGATCTAAGAATATAAGGGATTTTGAGCTATTATCTTGAGCTCGAGACAAGATTTTTGCATCCTTTTAAACAAAAAACTTGGTTGCGAGTTCAAATTTGTTTTCAGGCATGAGGTGAGAAATGTTTCGACTACCTGAAGGTTGTTTTTCCCAGTGTTAGACAACTTTCCGGGTGAAAGCTGCTACAAAATATAGGCCACTGGCTAATCAAATTGAATTTATCTGATCGTATGCACAATCTACCGTATTTTATTTTTAAATGATCTCCAGCACTGTATATTTCTTTCAAGGTGAAACTTGTTTACAGGCAGGAAGATGACTGTACACTGGCAGAAGAAGACTATTTACCGGCATGAGAATTGTTTCCGGTCAAAACCTTGAACATAATATAGCCTATCGGCTGATAAAGTCAATCAAACTTTTGCTACATTACCTGCCACCTACTTATCTATTAGCTTAAATAATAATCATCAAAATCACAAACAAACTACATAGGAGAACCCTGCCAAACTAATAAGACAGTTGAACACAAAAAGCATAACATATTGTCATTCATTATACAAAAAAAACCACACAGAAAAACATCCCAAGTATTTTTATCTCCAGCATATGGGGTTTCCTGATTGCAAAATTCCTGTACCAAAAAAATTACAGACGATGCAAAATAGCAGATAATAGGCATTCTACTAGTTATAGATTTGTTTTGTAGTACAAAAATGCCAAACATCTAATTCAAAATTCCATAATGCGTCTTAGTAAGGATAATCATAGAGTTCTGAAAGATCAGTCGAGTGATAGAAACATACATGAACTACTACAATCTCAAGAAGAAAAAATGATTTAATTGTAAGAATGATATAATAAACAGCTCCCTTGCCTCTTTCCATGCACATGACACGGCAACATTAACCTCAAAATGGATTGTGGCAATTAAAACATAAACTACTGAACGTGGATCATGGGACCATATCGTTGGACTGTAGACAAAAATGCCTCCCTTTAAACACACTGCATATTTGTTGAATCTGGACTGCATAATATTGAAAATTCTAGCTCCTTTCTCTTGAATGTCCTCACTCATCAAAGAGACTTTACTCATGCATGAAACTACCAGTATATTGGAAGATACTTTCTGCTTGCATCTTCCCACTGATATAACTTAAGTGTAAACCAATGATTTGTGCACGTGCTGACACAACAGTTGGCATCTTGACCAAATTCCACTGTGCTTCATCACATGATGTCAAACCAAAAAAACATACATCTTTGACTACCAAGAACCTTCTCCCCAGTTTGACATTATCAGCTATGAGAGCCACCGATGGTAAACCCAGCATCTTCAGACTAGTATTAAGTTCTTGTCAATAATGTTCGTTGCATAGTACAAGACTTGCCTGATGTCTATAAGATGCCTCCATTACTTGCTATGCCATCTTCAGATTTGACTCTTCTGTAGAAAAGCACATAAGCAGCCGATGACTTTATCCTGTCTTCACTAACGGGAGAAACATGGCTGTCATCGAAATTATACCACCTGTTCTCTTCTATGAGCTAGCCAAGTGAGAAGAAAGCGGCAGATCAAAAACAAAAAAAGATTATTATCTAATCAAAACAATCCCACTTCAACTGGGAATTTTAGTACAGTAAACAAAACCTAAACACATAGATACTCTTAAAGAAACCTTTACTTAGACTTTCACATGGAATTTAAAGAAACATGGAAAATCATGCTAGCATGAATGGCATTTTAAAATATTTTAATATGAAAATGGTAAAATAATTACCTTGGCATAAGCTGTGTAATGACCGCCTCCCATACTTCCATAGTGGTTACTGACTGCATACAACTCATAAAGATTTGATTGAGGCCCATTCTTGTGAGAAACATATCTTGTCAAATCAAGATCATGAGTAGGGAAGTTCACAAATGTATCCAGTTTGTTTTTCAAAAACCGGCTATATGAAAATCTTTTCAGATGAACAACCAGAATTTCAGGCAATCTCCACAAATCCAACTTTTTACTAGCCTGACGATGTTCTTTGCAACAAGGACAGTACCTAGATTACAAGCACAAAAAACCATGTTCATAAATGGCACAAACTATGGAAAAATCTCTAGGATTCTGATAAACCCTTCAAAAAGTAAACAAATCCCAACTTGGGCCATTTATAACAGGGCAACAGGAATGCTATCAAACTTACAAATATCAATGGTAACTGTTAATAACAAAATGCAAATTATACTGAACTCACCACATGTCATCTGGTCCTAATGGCTCCTCATTTAAGAAAGCCTCCAAGCATGCATACAAAGAGATTGAATCCTGACTCACTCTCTTTGTAGAAAACCCAAACTTGAATACTTCAGATAACATGTCAAGCTGATGTGTATCATATTTCTCCAGCATTTGCTCGGACCAATATGCTAAGATTTGCAGTCGCTTAGAATTTTTCCCCAATGGAATTGGCTCCTTTCCTTCAAGAGAAACCTCTTTCTTTATACCCTTCTCATCTGTCAGGCATAACCGGAATGAAGGTTCACTGGATGTACAACTAGTATGGCCATTAGGTATGGTATTATCAACATCATTTAACAAGCTTTCAAATTCATCATCTAGAGTTCCATTGCTTAGACTTGGTTGATCACTAAATTCTTCCATCTGCACATCTTCACTCGCCCCTGTTTTATATCCATTTTCCTTTTCTGTCACACATTTTGTTCTTGACATGGGAGTGAGTAGGGTCAGAAAAAGTGCATGAGTATCAGCTCCAGTACAAACACCATCCAGAAGGCTTGTTATGAGAGGTGTGCCAAAAGGTTTCCAGTAACCAGTACTTTGACTACTGAAATAATCACTAACATATAAAGATGCTAGTTAGTAACAATGATGGTCATTTCTTGAAAGCAAATTAATATCGATCATTATCAGAATGCAACAACTGCCATTAAACAACCAAATGCATGACAAATCCAGTAAAAATGGTAGAAATTGCAAAGCAAACCAAAAAGGCAAAAAGACTACTTTGACATATTCAAATTTCAAACCATAAAATATCAGTGTAATGTATCCCAAACAGTTTGTATAAGATTAAGATAACTAAAAATAATGTGAGCTTGTAGGCTAAGTATCTGTCTGAGAACCAGAAACATGACACTTAAGCTAATGTGAAATGGTTCACAACCTTAATGTCCACTCGTTAAATTGTCATCAGAAAAACACCCCCAAAACAAAAAAAAAGTTCCAGAAGTGTAATTGCCATATAAACAATGTAATTTTATTTTTATTTTTATGAGCAAAACAACATTAAAATGTTGCCTAGAATGAGATATGTGAATCAAAAGGTCTACATATGACTCAAAAGTCAAAAAACATGAATTAGATGGTTAGACAGTACATTTATGACCCAAAAAATATGAAAAACATACATAAGAAAGTCAAACACGATCTAGTCAATTAAGTTTCAGCCCAAAAAAGAAGCATTTGCATTATTGATCTTTGACATATGAGCACCCAGATTAAATGTGTCATAAATGAAATTGAATTATGGAGTTGATAAAGCGCAGAAAATTATTTAGGTTGCATTAAACCACAAGATGCCAGGGAAATGTCCCTCCACCATGTCCCCACCACCACTAGTAGGCAAGAGATGTCCCTGGGATGTCTCCCTGAAAGGAGACAATTATGTGGCATCCCCCTGATGGAGACATTTAGGGGACTTCAGGATGTCCCCTAGGCCTTCAAGAAATTTGTCAATGTCTGTTGCACACACCCAAAACACTCGCATGTCTGCCACATCAAACACAGAAAAGCATTTGAAAAAAATCCTTGTTTCAGAAATTCAGACCACTAGCTCTAACCCTAATAGTTTATGGGCCCCTAACACAAGAGCACCCAGATTAAATGTGTTGTGAATCAAAGTGAATTATAGAGTTGATAAAGTGCAAAATATTATTTTAGGGTGCATTAAACCACAAGATGCCAGGGAAATGTCGCTCCACCATGCCCCCACCACCACTAGTAAGCAGATGTCCCTGGAATGTCTCCCTAAAAGAGGGAACATTTATGTGGCATCCCCCCTGATAGAGACATTTTGGGGATGCCTTGGGTAAAACTTGTCAACGTCTCTCAAACACACCCAAAACACCCACATGTCCCCCACATCAAACACAGCAAAACAGCATTTAAAAACAAAACAGATTTGTTTTGGAATTTTGGGCCACTAGCTCTAACCCTGATAGTTTATGGGCTCGCCCACACCCAAAGCACAAAAAGAAAATATAAATATGGATCCCACCTTTACTCCAAACCACTGACAAAGTCTTGAGCAAGGCTTCAAGTTGCAACACCAGGTGCAAGAGTGAGAGCAAGACTGCAAGAGTGAGATCAATGGCAAGTGTGAGAACAACAAGAAGCAAAAGAGCAAGTGCCAAGTCTTAATCGAGCAATTTCAAGTTTCGACATATTCAAAAAGTCTTCAAGTATTTAAGGTAAGCCTTGGCCTTCATACCTTGAGGCAACTAGTTCTATTGGGAGTGCACATTTTAATAGCCCAGGTATTTGAAGATTTTGCCAAGGGTTGCTTTGATAAGAAGTTTCCTTTAAGACGATTTGTAACCAAACTACACGCAAAACCTAGGGCAACGAGGGGCACTAGGTTGTGGAAGTGTCATTTTTGTCAACTGGAATTTCAAGGCAGCATTATAAGAGTTGATGCACACCCCCTTCATCTTTGAGGCAAGGGTGCAGAGGTATGTGACAAGTTGTCACTCAAACAAAGCACTGAAATAAATAAAATTGTGAGGTTAAGCTGACAAAAAAACACCTGAAATGTCATGTCCCCGTTTCCTTTAAGACGATTTGTAACCAAACTACACGCAAAACCTAGGGCAACGAGGGGCACTAGGTTGTGGAAGTGTCATTTTTGTCAACTGGAATTTCAAGGCAGCATTATAAGAGTTGATGCACACCCCCTTCATCTTTGAGGCAAGGGTGCAGAGGTATGTGACAAGTTGTCACTCAAACAAAGCACTGAAATAAATAAAATTGTGAGGTTAAGCTGACAAAAAAACACCTGAAATGTCATGTCCCCGTTTCCTTTAAGACGATTTGTAACCAAACTACACGCAAAACCTAGGGCAACGAGGGGCACTAGGTTGTGGAAGTGTCATTTTTGTCAACTGGAATTTCAAGGCAGCATTATAAGAGTTGATGCACACCCCCTTCATCTTTGAGGCAAGGGTGCAGAGGTATGTGACAAGTTGTCACTCAAACAAAGCAATGAAATAAATAAAATTGTGAGGTTAAGCTGACAAAAAAACACTTGAAATGTCATGTCCCCGTTTCTTGATGGGGTCCTATTTTCAAACTTGGTAGCAAAGAGTGTTCTTCAACACTATTTTGAATTTAAAAATAATAATATAAATTTAAATTATTTAAATTATTAATAATAATATTTAAATTTAAATATCTTTGTGGCCGACCCATTTGGGGAGGCACTCTTGCTCGGGCATTTATCTTAGTTCATTTCTTTGTTGATGATCATCAAATCACAGAAGGAGCATCGGATTTTTGGCGAGTGTGGGGGGCGAAAACACCTTGTAGTCGACGACTTGGGTGGGGCGACAATTCCATCAAGTCTCGTGAGTCTTTTGTTCTCTACATTATGTCCAACGTGGCATCATCCATTCCCCGATATCGCTAATTCAGGATCGACCGAGCATACACGATGAGTGGTAGGAGTCTAGCAATCATTTGGCAGAGCCTCATGGCTCTCGCCATCGTCTGTGAGCATTCTAGCAGCGGTATCAGCTTTTGTCTCCACGCATCCTTCGGGAGATAACCATTCTAACTCAAGAGATCGCGGGTACATCTCCATAACTACTACTAACTCTATATTATCCGATTTACATTGCACTCCAATGTGAGAAGGTTGAAATTGTAATACCATTTTTGTCTAAATCAGATTTGTGGAACACCTGTTCGGATTTGTATTGTCTCCCATTGGGGCTATTACACTACTATCTGCCCACAGTCAGTGTGTTTGTATCTGAAAGGTGAATTGAGCATAAATAATCCCGATCTAAGAAATCTGTATAATTTCTAGAGTGGTGTTAATCTCCAGTACTGCGGCCTCTTCTTATATTCATGATTGCTTTGTTGTGTAAAAGCTAGTGTCGGGTTTCAATCAAAATTCAGTGACTGCTAAGTATATTTAGTGCTGATGTTCATTTTCTTTCATTATCCTGTGCAACTGTGCTGAGTGTCTTACATGAAATTGCTACTATGCCACCAAGGGATCCTTCTACTACTAGTACTAGAACTTTCCAACACACATGACTTCCGACTTCTCCATCTATTTGGGGGGCAATAAAACCTAAAGGGAAATTTAGAATGACTGATAGTAGTGATGTTGCAAGCACAACTGCAAAGTTATTCAATGTGCAAAGTAAGAATGAGGCAGATGATACCATTACAAATTCTTCTTTGCCAATGACATTCCACTCTATGTGACTCGCTCTCCTTATTCTAAGGAGGTCATGGCAAAGATGATAAAAGCAAGACCATCATACACACCACCAAGGAAAATAAAATTGAGGACAACAATCTTGGATGATAACTATTCCAAGATTAATATTCTATTGGAGCTTGGGTCTATAGCGGATGCTACCTAAATATGGATGGGTGGTCAAACATTAGGCATCGTCCACTCATCAACATCACGGTCGCATGTACAGAGGGCCCTTACCTTCTTAGAATTGTTAATTGTTCAAGGCACCACAAGGATGTCAATTATGAGTTCCAAATCCTTAGAGATGTTGTTGGGGAGGATGCAAATGTTTCTCTGCAACCACCACACTTCATATGCACTATTCCTTACCTCCAAGAAGGAATTTTTAAAACCTATAGAAACTAAATATGAATCATACTTCATTCTCTTGAAGAAGATGCTCGAGTTGCAAGAGGCATTGCAACTAATGGTAATGACAAGGTGGAATTGGTGGCCCACTTCTAAGTCAAAGCAAGGGAAAGAGAATGAAGGAGGTAGTAGAGAGTGACATTTTTGGGGCTGATGCAAAATACATTGTCTCTATCATTGCTTCAATCTTCATAGTCATCAAATATGAGGATGCTAATACACCTAGCCTTGGAGAATTGTATGAATGCATTGTTAGTATGCTTGGCCAAATGAAGGGCATTGTACAAAAATTACAACTAAACAAACTAATCTATGAGAGGAGATATGTGCAAAACTCAAACTAAACACACAGTTACAAGGAAATAACCGCAAAAGCACTATATTATAACAAATTGACTTACATAGGGAAAACCCTTTTGGGAGAAAACCCCACTCGAAAACACGTTGATGTAGTATTCTATAATCAGATTGTTGAATTATGGTAGCTTTGGTCAGATAAAGATATCGATGATCACTTATCTGATCGAACTACTATTCCAAGTATATTATCGATCTGCAAGGAAGAGGTTATTACTTGCAGATTAATGGTTTCTTATGTTTCATATAGGATCCCAATCGAGCATCATTATCGGTGATCATTTCCAGATTGGATATCATTTATCTGTGCAAGATAAATACAGATCGAACTTAGTAAGAAGTTATGTTTATTAAGTAACTAACCCGATTAAAGATCAGGTGCTTAGTTAAAATGGAAAGGCACATCCCATGAACGAACATGCCTCCACTTTGTGGAGACATGTCCGCTCATGGGACGTGTCTCCTTCTTACATACTTAATGCAGATCCGATCCACAAAAGCAGATATTGAAATCAATAAATGTTCTGCTCTTGTAGATCGAATACCATTAAGGAAAATTCAGACTTGTGAATTCATGATAAGTATTCTTCAATAATGATGTGGCATCAACTTCATATTTATCTGATCATAAAGAACTTAACATGGTATCAGAGCGGGTATAAGAAAGATCCGATCAGATTTGCTTCAGGCTTGTTCGATCCTCATGTCTCCAGATTCGATCTAAACATTGAATGTGTTGTTCGATCTGGACATTGGGCTAAGGCGTCATGTTGGGAGAATGATTTTCTCTGTATTTGGAGAACCCGATTTCGGGTCTGATCATGAGAGTTCGGAGTCTCTTATCAAATTGCGCACGACCAAGTTCGGGAGGAAGTCGAACTCAGTATTTTCACATATCACAGATCGAGCTCCTCTAAATCTGTGAAACCTTTCGAGCTCTGTGTCTTGCGCAAATTGCGATATCACTGCGTATGGTAGCTTATGCATTCTGGAGTTTGATTGCTATTGAAACTTTCATCCTTAAATATTATTGGCTTTCGATAAATCTGCTCCACTGCCAGTACCGAGCATGTAACTCTTCATCGCAGACATATGAAGCGGATTGTGTATGAAAGCTCAATCTTTGAAGTGTCCGCTAATACACAAGAATGCAATATTCACCATTAAAAAATCTAAAATAATGGAAGAGAATTTGAAGGAGCACCTACTTTCTCCACAATAGGCTAACAACGAACTTTACAAAATATTAGCCGATCTCACACAAAGAAAACACGAGCAATGGAAAAATTTATTTATGCAGATAACTCACGAAAGGTGAATGGCGAGGCTCTCAAAATTTGAAAAAGCGAAGATCATTTGCAAGAAGGAAAAGTCGTGATTTTCTGTTGTTGCTATTCATATTTTTAAGGAGTCGATAATTATTTTTTAAGAAGTTATCACTTATGGAAATGTCGATGTTATCGCTTATGGAAATGTCGATACATACTCTGGAGGAGATGATTCAACTTCTTTGGTGCCGCTTCACATCAATAATCCCTAGAGAATGAGCATTGTCAGTTTTGCCAATATTTAGTGATCGCATTTGGTTGATAGTCGGGAGGCTTGAATAATAGCTCTAGTTGATGCCGCCAATAACTGATGGCTTTCTTCATCGAAAATGCTTCACATGGGTCAGAGTCCCTACAATGCGTGTTTCCTTTGAGGATCAATGGGTTTCAAGAGCGTCCCCCATTAGAGTTCTGCCGTGTCTATAATTTGAATTAAATATCGGGATTGTAACTTAGTCGAGGATAGCGTACATCAAATGGAGAAACTCCTGACTGGTGTATTCTATCAGGAATAGAGATCGTTGCTTGGAGTGATTTCCGTTTGGCTTGTGGCTGCGTAGCCTCTGGCTCTCGCCACTCTCCACTAGCATATCATTCTGACAACACCTTCAGAGAAACGCGATTGCAGTTAAAGAATTCACAACATCATCTCTAGGTTATCTCATCACAGTCTCACTGGGCGCCAATCACAAGTGTGGTTACCTAAGGATGCAACAGAGTATTGGTGGCATACAGGCGAGCCTAAAGCTACAGAAGGAACGAAACCAAAACATATGCGAATTTGTGTTCAGCGACCGGTATCTATCGGATGCCTTTCATTCCGAGGTCAACTCGATAAGCCTGTAGCGTGATTGTATTGGAGAACGATGAAATCTATTGTATTGGCCAGCTAGCAAGTAATATATATGAGATTACTATGAGATAGTTGAGTCTCTTTCAAGAGCCTACAATAAGGAAAGGTGTCCGCTACATTGAAATCTTCTTGGAATCGGAATTCCCCAACTGTTAGGCGCATGTGAAGTGGGCGGGTCAATTAAAAGGATTTCTAGAGAATAGCTTTAAAGTTGGGAAGCTTCAATGGTTCAGGAATAGTGTGGCTGCTTGGAAATAAGACAATAAAGATTATGATTGCCAATGTATCATGCTCTATTCTCTTGTCCGATTGCAGACAATGATCTCATATGCTGTCCGGAGAGACCTTTGGCGCTAGGGAGGCTATCGGGACATTAATATCTCACAATCGTGATCTCTGAAATGGCATCGATCATATTCATAAATGGTAGCGGGAGTTTCTTCACTATCCGATAACGGATTTGGAGTATATGTATGTTGGCATCACAGTGTTTCAATCTCCAGAAGTTGCGATTCAGAAAGAAGTATCGTATGAAGCAAGAAGTCACAGGAGAAGTGCTGGAGTGATCGTCTGGTATGCAACCCAGTGATGGAAATCTTCAATGAGTGCCGGCCAGAGCCATCGGCTCTACCTAGACGGGCAAGGCAAATCTTGGTCTCGATTGGTTGAAATACGCCTATCTTCAGAAGAATTTCATACTCAGAGATTTGGAGGTTTCACCTAAATATATCATATTGGAACTTTGTGTTTGGCATAACTGGTATTTGGTATAGTCCAAAATTCATCCTTCAATTATTTGCTTCGATGTTGACTATGCGTATAAGAAGCCATTAATATATCGAAGGGAAAGTTATGGAGATTGAAATCTGACAGGCATCTTTTGATTGAGAGATAAGTGTTTCATGTCCTTAATAATGCTCATGAATTTTTATGTAGTCATTAATTCATGATATAAAATTGGATAAGTGAATCTTGTATGCTTCTAGCATTTGTATTTCTCTTCAGAATAGTTGACTCATATGAACTATTAAGGAATCTCTTCTTAATGTGCATTAGGATGGACTAAGAAATTGCTCTCAAAAGAAGAAGAGAATAGAGACACTACTTGCAGCCATGAGACTAAATAAATGGCTGAAGACATCTCTTCAAAAGGGAAAAATTAACCTTGAGAGGGAGCTCTATGATTCTATAAGGGTTGCAGTGTTGATGCTAAATCCTTGAAGTACCTCTTCAGCAGTTGAGATCAGAATTACTCAAGTCAGTCAACCTAGATTTAACATTGGTAGCTCCGCAAACCTATTTATAATAGAGGGATCTGGGATGAGGTTGAAAAGGACAACCCTGAATCTCCACAGAGGTGTGCGTTGGAATCCATTTCTCTAAAGCAAGTGTTGCAGGCAATCTTGGACAATAAAGTCAGGAGGTTGATGCAAGTGCTTGAAGATTCAGAGGGAGCTTACTGAACCTAAAGAAGATGATCGAAAGAGTACCTCTGGATGTTGTTTTAGGTTGATATCCTGGTGTAGCAGGAAGCAATCTTCTGTGGCACTAAGTACAACAGAAGCCGAATATATTTCAGCCTCTATGGGAGCAAGAGAAGCAGTATGGTTCCGGAAATTGCTTGTGGGATTATTTGATCAAAAGCATATAGAGATTCCTTACCACTATGTGAGAGACATGGTAGAAACGAATGTGATCCAGTTGGAGTATATTAGTACAAGCGATCAACCAACCGACATCCACCAAAACTCTCTCCAGAGTCAAAATTGAACACTTCGGGAAGAAACTTGGTATGGTTGAAATGTAAGTTATTTTTGAGATTGAGACTCAAATTGTTTATTTTGTACTAATATGTTTAAAAGATGTTTAATGTGTAAACTCTTTTGTCTAAGCCTGTAATGTCCCCATTTTAGCCATATGTTCTTCTGTGACTGATAACCTATTTCTGAAAGCTCGTAGGCTCGTCAGAGGTAAAATTAGGGTTTCCTATTTTATAGAAGTTTTGAAGCATTTTTGAAGGTTTGCTTGTAAGAGTTTCTAATAAATGTCTGGTGGAGTTTTCTGGGTTTTTGGAGAGCTTCGGAATGGTGTAACATGCATCTCCATCTGACAACCTTTCTTGAAATTTGTTATTTTTAGCTTGTACATTGGAGTTTCGAGATTTGGATCGCGGAGTCTTTCTGGGTTTACAGAGAGCTTCACAATGATATCACATGCAGATTCATAGGGCAACTTTTCAGAGTTTACCATTTTTAGTAAGCTCCATTTCTGGCAGTGCTATCTTGGGCAGTAGCATCAACAATCATTTAGTCTCCATTTCAAGCAATGCAATTTGGAGCATATTTGGCTTTCAGCATTTTGAGGCTCTTTTTGGTAAAATGATTTATTTAAGTCATTTAATTGTTATAATGTGATTTTGACCCCTTGGCCTAGCACAATGACTTAATGTTGTTTTAAAAAGGGGGACCATGAGGGTGGATGCCTCATTTAGAGGTATTTTTAATATCTCAAATGTTAATTATCTCCTCATGAGCTTTGGACGCCAAAATGGAGGAAGGAAAAGTGATTTAAAAATTAAATAATTGCAAAAAGGAGTTGGGTGTCCCTTTGGAGAATAGATGGAAAGCCAACAATCACCTTCAATTCTATAAAAGCAGGCCATTGGTCATTCATTCATTCATCATCTATTGTTTAACCTATCGAAATGCTGCTGCATTGATTTCAGAACCTGGCTAAGGGGGAGCTTAGCTATTTACACCATTCTTCAGGCCTAAAACTATGGTTCCCTAGATGGTCAATTGGGAGTGTGCTTCATTCATAAGTGCATAGTGAGCTTCAAAGTTGAAGATATTGGTGATTTTTTATCAGTTTATGTTTGCTGGTTCATACTTGGCTGAAAGAGATTTTCAAACCCAGTTCATTGAGTGATTTTCTTTTGTTTGTGGGTATTGGTTCATTCATTTCCTATGCTTAAGGCATCCCCTCTTGTGCAGTTTCAGAATTTATTTTGAAGGCTTTAATTTCCTAGGGAGGTCGCCTTACTACTTGGGCCATACCTTTCATTATCTTGCTGCCTTGGGTATTGTGCTAGGTCAATTTGGAGTTATTGTATTTTTCAGTTGTATGGGATTGGGTGAAGATTGGTGTGAGGAATAAGCATTTTGGTGATGTTATTGCTTGCTGGTCTGTACTTTGGTTCATTGGAATTTTATATCAGACTGAACTCTTTCTAAGTTATGCTAAATTTCTTAGGCGTATATGCTTCTAGTTCATGTGCATTCAATTTGAAGGAGAAAGAAGCATTTTGGAAGAAGTTTTGAACAATTTTAGTGAAGGTTTAGTTGCTGGTCTGATTATTTCAGTTTGCTGTTCTTTATATCAGACTGGGTTATTTCTCTTTTCATGATATATTTCTTGGTCTTTCAACTCACATTTGTAACCAGAGATACAGCACAATCTTTGCAGAAGTTTGGAGCAGATTTCTATTGCATATTCATTGTAATAAACACTTTGTTACTTGCAGATAACTTGCATTGTAAAGCTGAAACAGTAGTACTGTTCAGTCATTTATATTACTGCATTTACTTGTGTTTAATTCAAAACATTGTAACCCCTGGATGGTTTACTGCTAGTGTGGAAGAATAAAAATTTGTATCTCTCAATTCTTACCCACTGTTTAAGTGGAGAATCCCCAAGGCTATGTGGATGCCTGCTAATAGCAGATGAATTGTATTTCATTGTAATTATCTCCCCCCCACTGAACAAGTGGTAGTGTGGATTGCTCATGGTCGGATCACCGCCTACATTTTATTTCCAGCTTGTATTTCAATTCAGTTGTTGCTAACGATCCCTTCCCATATGCTATCACCTTGCCTTCAATAGGATCTTGGTGAACATTCTTGGCGAAGGTTACTTTCAGCTGATTTATATTTTGGGCTAATCCATAACGAGCGCTTCTTGTTGGTGAAATTTCAAAGAAAAAATTAAGGGGGACATTTCAAAGCCTTTACAAAAGTATCACCAACTAGAGATCTGGAGTAATGGCAACATAACAATACCTACAAAACCCACAATCAATCCTCCATCTCAAACACTCAACAAATAAGAGATGCAATACATGAAACCATCCAATGGTAATTAGAAAACCATGAGCTACAACCACCTAAAATGTGGTGCCCCCACATTGTACTTCTATCATGAACATTTATAGCCAATCATTCAACAAAGATGGGAGAAGCTAAACACTCCCTTACACATGGTTGCTTATGCATCGAACCCAAAGTGGTGTATGTAAAGGCCAAATAATGTTATCCCTACAAAGGGTGATGAGATGAAGGCAGGCTTCATGAAGGCTATTTAGAATATGTATAGTGTTAAGGACCCTACCACCATTCATACTAAGTGGACAAAATTTTCCAATCTTGGGGTATACCCAAAAGAGGCCAAGATAGATAACGAGACTATCACATAGGAGGACCCAATTTTTTGATGGACTATGCATAGGTCTTCTTCTTTGACAACCACACTAGCCATTCCAATATTCTAAATTTTAATTTTGGTGGGGGCATGACAATATTTGATTTGGACCCACAAATACTTGTGCTAACGATTATTACCAAGACCCTATTTCCATTGTATGTTTTGACACAAGATCGAATTCAAAAGACTATTGAAGTAGACTTGATAGAAAAATAACAAAAAATGGGAAAAGTACAGCACAATGGGCGAAAAAGAAACATACAATGAAAAATAATGAAATGGGAAGAGGAAATAAAATATGAAGCCCACAAGGAAAAGAAGGAAAGAAGAAATTCCAAACGTTAAAAGAAAAGGTGTTTTCATATAATGGATCCCCAAAGAGCAAATTAAAAAAATAAATCATTGGGTTCCTTATTTGCCTATCATACGATCTTCAAAGAATTGCAAAAATGTCTAAATTTTACCATATGGCAATGCATTATTTAGCCAATGATCATACAACCGAGTAAAGAAGTTTTCACTATATGACATGTTCAGAAAACTTCCATTATACATCTTCAAAAAGTATCAACCATACTACTTATTTTAGACATTCTTCATATTATACACCCAACCACTATTTGATCCATTTCAATAGTTCTTCCTCCTAATATACAATTTGTTTCAGCCAAACACTATTGTTTTTACCTAAACCATATGGCCCAACAATAAAATTTTATCTATTTTACAATTTCCTAGAGTCAACTAAAAGGGTATTTCATTTATGTCATGTGGAAAAGGTTTCCACCATACAACTAGCACAATTGGCTTATTCCTTCAAACATACACTTCAAGCTCACACATTTCCCCACTACATAGCCTCAATCCTTCTACTAAAAAACTCTCTTTTTCTATAATATCATTTGTTTCCAACCGTACAAAACTATGTTGATCACCCCTCCACCATACGCCCTCAAATGTTTTACTCTCATCCTAACCTTACTATACGGTTGTCTCTAAAATAATTGGTAAAAGCTTCAATTCAAGTCATATGCTGATGCAGAGCTGGGTGAGGTAGGCTACAACAATTTCAACAAACAAGGTTTTCAAGTCTGCAAACCCTTACAAGGATTGGTGCCTTCACAAACTGACCACCATGCTTGTAGTAGTCCACATCGCCTTTTCTTTTTATATCTTTTAAAGAGGCCTAAATAGGATAGAACCTTCACACTTTCAGACACCCATTATCTTGCTCTTCAACATATCAACCTGGTTCCTTAGGTTGTTTTGGAACAATCTCCCCAAACTAAGCCTGCAACGCTGGAAATAGGCCAAATTAGGCCACTTTTACAAAGCAAGCACCTCAAATCCAATTATCAAACACCAAAACTCTTCATCTACAGTCTCCCTAGGTCACATAGGGTCGGATTCCACCATTAGTTTCTCCAAACTTTCACAAAAATTTGCTGTCCTAACAAATTCCTACCAAACTAAGCCTAGCACATGGAGATGCTAGGCTAGGGCTCGAGCAAAAACCCTGCAAACACCATCACCCTGCCCTAAAACTACCAAAAACATTAAAAGCACACCTATGAGGTCCATTCCACCAGTTTTAACAATTTTCCTACAGTGGAATGGCCTGTTTTTACATGTTTTGTCTCAAAACCCTTGGAACCCTAACAAGTCAGAGCACTTACATAAAATTGCTTCAATCTCCCACAAATTTGAATGAAAATCAACAAAATTGGATTCAAATGAAAGTAGACACCAAGCTCTAACAATTCACATGAGTCTCAGATGATTATGTTGCTGTACGGGGCCGTACAGAGTCAGAAAACACAAGAAAACAAAGAAATTTCACAAAAACAGACTATCTCCTTTGTTTGCTCGCCACAAAAATTATCAACAACCTTGCCTCGAATGTCTTAGAGGCTTTTAAACATGTTCCCTTTAACTTCCAACGGTCCCCAACTGACTTTTGAATGGGTGACCGTTGGTATTCCAATACAAGCCAAAAATTGACAACATTACTATGCAACTTTTGCATTATTCTTGACAAACCTACAAGACCCTACATGACACCAATTACATTGAGATTGGTCTGAATAGACCTTATTTGCAACACAAAAGAACAAAACTCAAACATGACTCCAAAATGCATCATTTGAACAAAATTGTCAAGGTGCTCCTGCACCATATGCCCATCCTATCATACTACTCCAACATCATCTGCTACCATACAAAACCCTAGTCTTTCTTCAACCATTATATAGTTTGATAAATTTGTTCCTCTTGTTGTATGGTCTTTTTATTACAAAAGGCTTGTGATCTCGATCGAGGCATTTGGAAAAGTACACAATTTTTTCTTGATGGGGATACATTAGAAATGCTAGAAGTATCATCTATGTATAGTAATCAACGTGTTGAAGCCTTTTTGGAGTTAAATAAACATTTAGACTTGGTTGAATGAGGGAAACATCAACTCAAAGGCCCTTGTTCCTCTACAATACCATCACAAGTTTGGAAAACTTCACTCAATATTAGTAATTACCAATCTATTGCTTTGTTCTCTACTTTTTGGCTTAGAATACATTTTTTTTTTTTGGGTAGGTGATGTAGTTGGCATAAAATACTTTGGTAATGTTTCACTAATTTGTTTGTATCCACCTATGTACTATTTACTTTTGACTTGTGGGTAGTTGTTAGGAGTTAGTTGTCAGTGGTTATCGATGATTGTGTTCTACTTGGCAACAATTGGGTACTTTAAATAGGCTTTTCGTAGTCAAAGAAAGTGGTTTAATCCTTGGTTGACCATTTCTAGTCTACTTCTATTTAAAGTGAGAAGATTCAAAATGTTTGTTACAAACCATCATATGTCCCAAGGCATCTTTAGGACTTCATCAAATTTGGAGTTGTTGAAGGTAAATTCATTTTAATTTGTCATATTTACTTACATGTTAATGTGTTATTAACTTATTTTTTACACAACATAAGGTTGCTAAGACCCAATTTACATCACACACACTGTTTTGAGATCACTTATGAAGGTGTGAAGCATTGAACACCATGGTCATTAGCCACCAATGGAGTATATGGAAGCAATCAAATTTATAGAGGACCCAAAAGATCAAGTCATTGATCTTGGATGATGATCGATGGGCTCATTTGGACTATGTCTTGAGTTTCACCAAGCCTATCTTAAGTCTGATCAGATTTGTTGATACAAATTCGCCATGTTTGGGAAAAATCTATGATAGCATTGACTCCATGATAGAAAAAATAAAGATCATAATAGCACAAAAGGAGAATGACCATGAATAAACATTTCCCTAGAGCATGGAAATAATCATTCATGACCACTAAAACAAGATGAACACGCCCTTGCACTTCCTTGCATATGCATTATCCCCCAAATATTACAACATAGAGATACATTATTTGCCAAGGGGAAACATACCATATAGAGATAGTAAAGTTGCTAATGGGTACAAGATAGCATTCCAAAGAATCTTCTCATATGGTGTATAATGTTAGGAAAGAGTTTGGCAAATCCATCTCAAGACAAGATCATAGCATTTATGCTCTTTGAAACCAATACAAGGAAGATGATCCTACATGGTGGTACCTCTATGGGCAAGATTCTTTGTTCCTACAACATCTTGCAATCAAACTTCTATCACAAGTAAGCATTTTTTATATTTTAACATTCTTCGTACTTAAACATTATTTTGGATTTTTTATTTTTAAGTTGTATTGACATTCTCTCTGATTTCAATAGATTGCAAGTTCTTTGAATGAACAGAATTGGAGTAAATACTCCTTTATCCACTCAATGAAGCATAACTAGTTGGCTGAAAAAAAAAAAAAGACTCAATCTGTATCGATCCCAATTTATGTCTCATATCACGTAAGGAAGTTGACCTAAAATGAAGGGGTAACAAAGAACTGAGATATAATCCCTGAGTGTGCCAACTTGGACGCATCTATTGTAGAGCTTGTCAAAGTCAATGTAGATGATGACGAGGCTCCTACACATTATGTACTTAGTGGGAGTGGCACTCCATTAGATTGTGGTTCAATTGGTGCTACACCAAGTGATGACTTCAATCTAGATGTTTTCAATGAAGATTGAAGACCAAGATACAATTTTTTATTGTATTGTTTTCAAATTTGGTAATTGTAATGATTTTCCTTTGAACCTTGACTTTGGAGTCCTGGACATTTATGATATATGACATAATATTGAAAATTTGAACTATCAATTGACAATTAATATTATCTTTATCACTATCATTGACCAATGATGAAGTATCATACTATCAAAGACTCAAATGTCATCATTATTATATGATATATGACGTGTATTTTCAATTCTATATATATTTTTTATTTTTTGCATGTATATATCTGCACAGCAGTCAAGAAAAAAAATTGTCATACAGGTGTACCTATACCAAAACCTGCAACTTAGGAATACAGTTATACTCCTATTACTCTATCTGGCATGCATTGTTATTTATGTTCAATTGCAAGTACTAGTCTTATTAGATAAAGGAGTAACAGACAAAATCTGAGGCTAATGGTGAAAACGGCATATGGGACCAAAGTAACACCATTGCATTGTGAGTCAATCAAAGCCACAAATACTCCTCAATTGGTCACCGTTCCTTGAGAAGCAATGGTCCCCACTGCATTAAACTATATATTTGAGAAGACACATAACTTTGCAAATCAAATTTTTGTGATCTATTTCTTTGAATGGTATTCAGCCTTACTCTGATAATCTAATAGATATGTGTCTCTTGACGCCTGTAGCATCAAACTTCTGTTGGAACATTGTGGTCATGATTAATTTTTTCTAAATGGCATTCTTGAGCAACCATCTACTAAAGTCCACGGTCCAACAAAGGTAGAATGTAGGGAGTGATAGTTCTACATTGAATACTGGATACAAACCAAGATAATTTGGATGATATGAGCTTGAAAGCATTGTCTCCAACTTTCCTAGTGATAGTTTATGGTCATACCAAAAAAACTGAATATCATGTTGTTCGTCTAACACAGCAGCTAAATATTTTGTGTAGTGTCATGCAGTGGTGTTGGGAAGGTGCAAACCTGACCCTAAGATGCTCATGCTGCTCAACCAATGCTTTGAACTACAAGTCTTGGACCAACTGTTAGTTTTAAGATGATAGTAAGCAGATTCTGCACTCAGAAAAGTAATCCTAAAACTAGGTAGCTTAAAACACTAGAACTTCAATCAATGCAATAAAATCTAAATATGTTAATCTACAAACACATACCGCAGAAAATATGAACAGCAAATACACAGTATTGAACTCTCAACTGAAACTGTCTTCTCATTATATGTGAAAATAAATACACTGCACTATCTCCAAAACTTAAAATTAGAGGTCCAAAACCTTTGAATTTTCTCACATCAATTGTAATATTGGGACTTGCTCCCTCTTTTTATGGTAAAATTTTTCAACTTTATCAAAAAAATACTTAAATTAGAGACTTACAAAACCACTTTAAATACACAAGTGCACCAAGAATTTGTTAAAAAGAGAAACTAGATGAGGTGTCAAGTAAAACTCTAAGTTAAGCTTACAACTCACTGGAGTGACAATTAGACTGTCAATCGACCTAGTAAAACAACTAACTCCTAATCAAAGTAATTGAAACTAGTTACATCAACAACTTACTCAAGTCTCAAATAGTTAATTGGGAACTAATCTCAAAGAAGACTACTGCATCCTACATAACTGGGCATTTTTATCCTACATTACTGTCTCCTCTACATGTTGACCATTCTGCTGCACACAGATCTAAATATGCTGCTGTCAGCTTTGTGCCATCACTGTGAGAACACTAGCCAAGCAACAAGGTAAAAACTATAACACTTCCTTCTTGCAAGGAAAGTGTTCTCCACCAATCCACATATTGGGAACTAATCTCAAAGAAGACTAGTGCATCCTACATAACCGGGTATTTTTATCCTACATTACTGTCTCCTCTACATGTTGACTGTTCTGCTGCACACAGATCTAAATATACTGCTGTCAGATTTGTGCCATCACTGTGAGAACACTAGCCAAGCAACAAGGTAAAAACTGTAACACTCCCTTTTTGCAAGGAAAGTGTTCTCTGCCAATCCACGTTCCTCACTTAGAATCTCAAACTTTCCCTTGATTTGGGGATTCGTCAAAATAATTTGAAACTTGTGAACCTAAGGGAACATACTCAAGTGCCATGGCTCCCTTTTAAACTTGGTCCTTGAAAAACTAGTACCAAATGTCTATATGCTTAGAGAAAATGTGAAACTCTAGATTCTCAAAGAGCTTGATGCAACCCTGATTGCCACAGTACACAATTTTCGGCTCCAATATCTGATTGGTTACTTTTGTTATCAACTTGCAAAGCTAGACAGTTTGCAAATAGCAAAAGAGGCTGCCATGTAGTCTGCTTCTACTAAGCTCAATATCACTAATGCCTACATCCTGCTAAACCAAGGCATCATACCTAACCTCAAGCTGAAAGTAAAACCTGAAGTGCTCTCTCTAGCACTAACATCACCCAATCAATTTGAATCCACAAAGCCATGCAAAATCAACTCTACATCTCCAACATACCTCAATCCATAATGAATGCATCCTTTAAGTATCACACTGCATGCTTTGCAACAATCCAGTGAGTCCCCCTCAGTTCAACATTGAATTAGTTCAATGAATTCATTACAAAGCAAATATCAAGTCAAGTATTCACCCAATACATGAGGGAATCTATCAAGTGCCTGTATACTAAAGGATCCACAAAATTTGAATCCCCAGCTAACATTAAAGTTACAACCATGTCAGTAGCTAGGGGCTTACAATTCATCATGTAAAATCTCTTTAGAATCTCTACTATGTACTACCCTTGACCAAAAGACCTCCCTTGTACCCTACCACATCTCAAGACCCACAAAATAGTGCATGAAGTTGATGTCCATATTAAACTTAGGCTAACTCTTGCTTGCACCATGCTAAGAACTTCTCACTGCTATCTATAAGGATCAGCCCATCCTCATTCAAGACCAAAACTAACAAAACAGATAGTAAAGGTTAGGATATGCAAATAGTTTTGGTGAAGTCCAAATTCAACCAGTACTCATCAATTCATGAGTCCCAAACACTTGGCACTTGCTTCAACACATTCAAGGCCTTCTTCGACCTCCACGCATGGGTCTCATGTCCATGCACCTCAAACCCCCTAGGTTGATTAATATACACTTCTTCCTCTATCTTGCCATTTAGAAAAGTTGTCTTTCCCTCTGTGTCATATAAATAACAATTAAGATAAGATACAAGAGACATAATTACCTTTATAGAAGTGTATCTTGCAAAAGGAGCAAAGATCTTGTCTTAGTCAACTCCCTCTCTAGCCCTCATTCAACAAATCTGACCTACTACCTTTCTATACTCCAGCCTGTCAAATGCTTCATCTTGTAAAACCGCCTAGAATCAATCACTCACTTCCCTTCTAGTATTAGCACAATCTCCCAAACATCATTCTACATATTGCAATGGTACTCCTCTGCCATGGCATCTCACCACACATACTCTAAATTTGCTTCCTAAAAATTGGAAGGGTCTACATCAACAATGGAAGGCATTAATGCAACATAGCTTGGAAACTTCTTGGGGGGACATATCACCTAGAATTCATTGGTGCTCCTATTTGTTCATGTGCCTCCTAGAATGGCTAAGCCATCTAACCTTCCTAGTTGTATTGAAGAGTAATGTGGTATTTCCCCTTACATTGGAACTCGGTTGAACTGCATCTAATATTGCTTTATTTTGCATATCAATACTTGGTACAATAACTTGTTCACCCTCCTCAACCTCCATAGGAGGCTCCTAAGACTTAGAGGACCAAGTATCCTCATCAAACTTCACATATTGACTCATTACTATCTTCTATCATGAGCATTGACCCTATAAGCCTTGAAGAAATCACTGTATCCTACCAAGACACTATAAGCCTTGAAGAACTCATTGTGTCCCACAAACAAACTGTAATATCCCCATTTTTAGCCATACGCTCTTTTGTGCTCTTCAGCCTATTCTAGAAGTCCGTAGGCTCGTTGAGGTGAAATCAAGGTTTCCTTGTTTGGAGGTCTTTTTGGTATTCTCAGAATTTACTATTTTTAGTAAATTCTATTTTTGGCAGTGAACAATTGTCAACACTTCAGTAAGTCATCTTCAATTGGAGCAATTGCTTGGGTTTGATTTTTGGCTTTTTAAAAGCATTTTGGTGAAATAATATATTTCAAGGCATTAATGTTTTAATTTCAAGTTGACCCCTTGGCCTAGCTCATTAACTTTAAGTTGTGTTTAAAAGGTGGCCATGAAGGGGGACGCCTTCATGAAGGAAATATTAAACATTTAATAAAGTTCATTTATGCCTTGAAGTGGACGCCATTCTAAGAGGGATTTAATATTTATGAATTTTAAAATATTTCAAAAAGGGAACTTTTGGCATCCCATTCTTGGAGGAGTTTTGGGAATTTGAAAAGTCACCTCTTTTTCTATAAAAGAGAAGTTTTGCTCCAGTTCTTATCATCCATGAACTTATGCTAATGTTATGATGTCAAAATGACATCTTGGTTGTTACTTCGAGGGATGCTTACCTCCTAGTTTCAATCCAATTTCATGTTTGAAAGATAACACCTAGTTGGTCTTATTGTTGCTTCTCATCCAGACTAGCAAATTGAGCTTCAAATTTGAAGAATTTTAGTGATATTTTCAGTTTGTATGTTGCTGGCATTTATACAGCTGAAGTTGATTTTTGCGAGCAGCTTTTTGAATAAATTTAATTGTGTTTTGGGCATTGAAGATTCATGTTTGTTTACCTTGGGCAACCCTTCTCATAGAAGATGAGATTTTATTTCAAAGATTCTGAATTTTAAGAGCCAAATCGCCCTTTCAGCCAAGCCGTAGATTCTTGCTTGGCATTGAAATTCGTGCCAAATAAATAAGGCTGTTTGGATGCAGTTTCGTGATCTGATCGTGGGCGCCATCCTCCTAGAAGACCTTTGCACTTCGTTTCAGTTAATTTGGAGGTAAATTCATGAAGTTATGAGCATTTCATTGATTTCCAGTTTGCTGGTTCACATTTCAATTTGCTGGTTATTATTATCAGACTTCATTAAGATCAGATTTTGGCTTCATTTACAGTCCTTGGGAGTTCTAAACATTGCTATATTCATCCTTCTTATATTTGTATTCATTCTTTTGTTGTAACACTCATAATTTGCAGCCTATTTCAATTGTAAAGTTGAGAATTAGTAGTACTAATCCAACCAATATTATTATTGCAATTACTTGTGATTTCTAATGCAAACACATTAAGCACCCCTGGATGGTATATCGCCAGTGTGGAGAAACGAATTGTTTAAGCTTTCTTGTACCCACTGTCAAGTGGTGAATCCCCACTCTTGAGTGGATGCCTGCCACAGCAGATGAATTGTTTATTTGTAATTTCTTTCCCCCCACTGTTTTAGTGGAAGAGTGGAAATTCTCTCATGGCTGGTTATCCACCTAAGTTCTTTCAGTTTTGTAATTAGTACTCCGCCATATGATAGCACCTCGCCTTCTAGAGGATCTTGTGTGCACATTCTTAGAGTTGAGTTTAGTTCTTCTCTCTCAATTGTAATCAAGTCAGTTATTGAGATAATTAGATCCTAGGGATCCTCTAACCATATGCCCGCCCCTCCTCCCATATCGGATCTTAGGGCGCATTCTTGGTTAGAGTTACTGTTCTGCATCATGTGGTTTGAAGCTAACCTTAACGGGTGCATGGTTGCATTGTATTTGAAATGAAAAATAAAGAAAAAATTGAGAGGGTATCTTTCACAAACCCTTCAAGCTAGACGATTCAAGCTTCATCCTCTTCTTTGGCACATGAATGTAGATAGGACTCCCAAACACCCAAAAACGACAAACACCAATTTTCTCTCCCATGGAAGTTCCTATTGAAGTCTTGTCCTTCAACACCCAATCAAAACACGTTCAAAGCATAGATATCACAATTGCATGCATCTACCCAAAGAAACATGGGCAAATCTAAGTCATGGATCATAATCTTTACTATCTCTATAATGATAACCCATTGTTCCTCTTTGCAGCACCATTCTATTAAGGATTGTGAGGCACACTCAACTCCCTCTTGATCATTGCATCCTTGCAAAAGGCATCAAAGTTCTTTGAGGTATACTTGCCTCCACTGTTAGACCTCAAAACCTTAATCTTCCTAATTGTTGGATTCTCCAAAAGAGCTTTGAACTCTTGGAACTTCCCAAAAACCTCATCTTTGGTCTTCATGAAGCAAATCCAAGTTTTCCTAGAGGAATCATCAGTAAATGAAACATAGCAAATGTTACTTTCCAATAAAGTTGTTGGGATAGGTCTGCACACACCTAAATGAATCCAATCAAGAATCACTCTCGACATGTGCTCATTGCTAGGGATAGTAGTCTTGACATGCTTGCCAAGTGCATAGCCCTTGCACACTCATGTTTTCTCTATCTTGAAGTTCAATAATCCCTACACCATGTCCTCTAAAAAATGTAATACACCGTAGTGCATAGTGACCAAATCTCTTGTGCCAAAGCTCACATAGTTGGTCACTTTCATTAAAAAATTTAGTACACCATAGTGCATAGTGACCAAGTCTCTTGTACCAAACCTCCCATAGTTGGTCACTGTCATGCACCAAGGCTCCATGTATTATAGGATCACCAAGCAACCTATATAGGGCATTCTCTTACATGCCTCTAGCAGAAACTTAAATAAGATCCTAGCTATGATCTCTGATAATGATTTGTTGATTGTCAAACTTAGCCACACACCTAAAACCTGTCATAACTGACATTGAATGCAAGTTCTTAGTTAATCCAAGAACATATAAGACATTAGGAAGCTCAAGAACAATACCTCAAGGCATGTGGAATGAAAGAGATCACGTCTTTGTAACTACATATGTAGCATCATCACCAAGCTCCACTTGTACACTTGCCTCATGTTTATGAAGTGCATTGAAAGCCTTCTTGTTGAAGGTCATATGTTTCAATGCTCCACTATCCACATACCACCTTACACAAAAACGATGATAGTGCAAAAGCATGGCACCATGGATAGGGTTGTCTCATGCCTAGATAAAAACGCAGCCACCACTCTACACTCCCTACAAACTAATGTTTAAGCTATCTTACATGATGTTTAATCCATCCTCAAGGCCTTACCAAAATTAGGCCAGGGAAGTTAACTTTAAGAAAATCTCAATATTTCATCTTTTGATTTACATGTTTTAAAATTCTAATCTACATTTTTTTTACTTTACTTTTTCTTTTTTGGCTCTGTTTTTTAAATTTAAATTTGAATTATACTTAAATTGGAACATAATTATCTTGAAGCTCAATTTGCCTCACACACAATCATCTTGAGACTACTTGTGAACGTGCAAGAGGTGTTGATTGCATGGTAATCAACAAGTTTTGAAGTGTATAGAGGCAATCTAATATAGAGAGGTACCAGACAGCGAAAGGATTGATCCTAGAAGATGATTGACAAGATCATGTGGAATGTGTTGAGTTTCATCAAGAAAATTATGAACATGATCATTCAATGACATGAACCAGCCATGTTTGGGCAAAAAATATGATGGATATAGAGGGGTTCTAGAAGGTGAAAGCATTAATCCTAGAAGATGAGTGTTGGGTTTCACCAAGCAAATCATGAGTATGGTCAATTTCAATGACATGAACCAGCCATGTTTAGGCAAGATATATGATGGCATTGACCCCGTGATTTTTAAAAAAAAATCAGGGGCATAATAGAAGCTCAAGAGCAAGACCCTTTTGAAACATTTTTTAAAAAAGTGCAAAAAATTATAGTTGAATAATGGAACAAGACGGCTATTCCATTTCATTTCCTAGCATTTATTTTGATGCCTAAGTGTTATAGCACAAAGATACTTCCTTTGCCCAAAAGGGTGTTGTTGTGACCTTTTCACACATCACCCCATGCTAGATGGGGACCCCCTAAATTTTGCTCCATTTTGGTCTTTTGGCTTTAGTTTTGCGTCTCTCTCTCTCTCTGATCTTTTTGTCCTTTCGGGGATGTCCCTATCTTTGACCTAATTTGGAATTTTGGTTATCTGTGAAATTAGGGCTTTCATTCTTCAGGCTTAAGTGAAGTTAAATTGAGTTGACTAATCGACAGCTGAGCTTAACATTGCTATCAGGAGGCTTCCAGCAAGTTCCCACTGAGTTTTCATTGAAATCTGACAACTTGCTATTTTTAGTAAGTACTCAATTTGAGGTCTTTTCCTCAGAGTTTCGGGATTCTAACTGCATCAGCACATTCAGGGTACTTTCAGGTACTTGCACGCAAGAATTGAACAAATTCTAACAATTGGCTATTTTTAGCAATTTAGCCTTCGGAGGCCATTTTCAAGGTTTGAACATATGATTTTCCAATACATGATTGGAGGATCGATCTGGGTTTTTCAAGACCTTCGCGATGGTATAACATGCAAATCGAGATGGTGACTTCCAACAGTACAGCCTTCCGAAGCTATTTTTAGGGTTTGCATGCAGAGTTTTTCAACGCATGTCCGAACATTCCTTATGGGTTTTGCGAGAGCTTCGCAGTGGTGTGACATGCAAACAGAATGGATCAGTTTTCAGGGACTTACTATTTTTAGCCAATGCCCACATGTTGACCAGTTTTCTGGGTTTTTCTAGGTTTTTTGAGATCCCACGGGCACTATGACATGCAAACTCATCCAATATCAGATTGACCACTTTCCAGACACTTACTATAAATAGCAGTTTCACTCCGACAGCCACCCAACACTTCAGTATCACGAACAGAGCAGCATGCAACAAAAACGAGGTCAAACGAAGACCGTTCAAGGCACATGCAAGTCATATTAAGGTTTCCAACTTCGATGCCTAAAAAGAGGGGTAAAAAGCCAGAATTTCGAAAAACGAAGCTATCCCATTGCGATCAGCATCCTTCAGGAAATCTACTAGTAAAATTTGGGCGCAATCCGAGCACTTACTATTTATAGTAAGTCATCTACAGAACAAGGCTATAAATAGCAGGTCAGCACGAGGGGCAGGTGTGAACAGGTTCACCAAGCGATGAGGACCACTTGGTGAAAATTTCAAGTCAAACGGAGCTGCAGAAGTCAAGCAATTTTAGGGTTTGCTAAAAATAGCAGGCGGGCTAAAAATAGAAAATGAGCTTGGGCAACAGGTATAAACAGGGTGGCAAGGTCACGAGAAACATATCACGCCAGCTCCAGGTTCAGAACGAGTGAAAAACCACGAAGAGTCACACTTCTCCAAAATTTGTTAAAAATAGAATGGCAAGAGGTAGCTGAGGCGTTGAAGGTCTTCAAGTTGAGACTAGCATCAAAAAAATTCTAAGTATGAGAAATTCCTCCTCATACCCTGAAATGCGCCCAAGCAAGCATGGAGGAGGCTAGAGAAAAGTTGCTAAGTATTTGAAATATCCTCCTCACCCCCCTAAATGCGCCCTAGGCATCAAGGTGGAATAAAATTATCTCTAAGACAGGAAATGGAAGTAGCACCCTTCAAATGCGCCCTGGCAGAAGAGTGCATGAAAAAGTTTCCCAAGTGTTTAAAATTTCCCCCACCCTATGCGAAATGCGCCCAAGGTGTGAAAGGATGCTAAAAAAAATGCTAAGTATAAAAATTTCCTTCACACTACCTCATATGCGCCCAAGGCGCAAGAAAGTTCCCTCACATACATGAAAATGCGCCCAAGCATGGGGAAGACATGGCATAAAATCTCAAGGCGTTGAAAATTCCTCCACACCCCCCTAAATGCGCCCATGAGGGGGATGAAAGTTGAAAAAGTTTCTAAGTAAAAGAAAATTCCTCCTCCACCCCTCAAATGCGCCATGTCTTGAGCAAGGATGTTTAAAAGTTTCTAAGGCATCAAATGGAAGCTTGCATGTGGAAATGCGCCCAAGATGAAAGGAAGTGTTAAGAAATATTCTAAGGCAAGTGAAAGGAAAGTAGACCCTATGAAATGCGCCCTTGAAGGAGGTATGAGGTGAAAAGTTTTCTAAGTAAAGAGAAGTGGAAGTTACCCCTTCAAAATGCGCCCAAGTAAGCAAGGGTCTAGGAAATTTTTCTAAGATTAAAAATGGAAGTTGCTGCATGGGTATGCGCCCAGCTTGCAAGAGGAGGCAAGGTAAAAATGTTTAAGTGTGGAATTCCTCCTCACAACCCAAAATACGCCCAGCAAGGAAAGGATGTTGGAAAAATATTCCAAGTGTTTGAAATATCCTCCTCACTAGCTAAAATGCGCCCAAGTTGATAAGAGGGAGGAAGTGACTTTAAAAAGTTTCTAAGTATGAAGGGAATGAAACCTCACTAGGCAAAATGCGCCCAGGCATGAAGGGATTAGAGAAAGGAAATTCCTAAGTGTTGAACATCAAAGTGACACATGGAAAATGCGCCCAGCTCATATGATGTAATAAGAGGAAAACGCCTAAGTATGAGAAACAAAGACTCAAAGGGGTAAGTGCGCCCAGCTCCAGCAAGGAATAAAGGCATGAAAATTTGCCCAAGTCAAAATGAAAGTGGACCCTTCAAAATGCGCTCTAAGGAAATTGAGAAAATTGCTAAGTATAAAACAAGGAAGTCTAGGCGTGGAAAGGTAAAGTGAAAATAAATGCATGGGGTAAGTTGATTAAAATAAATTTTCTAAGGGATTTTCTAAGGAGAAAATGAAAATACGCCTAGGGGGTAACATTAAAATTTCCAAAGGCAAGGTGAAAAGCGCCCATGAACAGGAGGGAATTTCTTCAGGAAAATGAGGAAAATGCCAAGGCATGAAAAAAAATGAAGACTGCAAGTGTGGAATACGTCCAGAGTAAAATTGAATCAACCTTCGCAATTTTTATTATTTTTCTCAAAATAATAAAAAAATTAAACTTACCCCTTCGTCTGTATACACATGAAAACGATGAGTTTTGAAGAGAATTTTCTTCTGGGTACTAGACATTTCCCACTGGGAGATGATTTAAATCTTTTCCAAACCTTGCTCGTGTTGTTTCGACAAAGATTCTTGCCTGGCACCAATTTAATGAATTTCCTAGGCGAAATAAAAAATTCTCTAAGGCAAATGCGAGAAATGCTTCTACGAAAAATGCCTTGGCTTGTGATGTCAAAATAGGTGCCTGGACTACAGTGGGTGAAATTCATAAAACAGATAAGGTTGTCTAAGGAAAGAGAAAATGAAACAACAAGAAGTCAAATACACTCACGAGGAGGGGGTGAAATTTCTCTAAGGCATGGAGGAATGTGAAAATGAAACGAAGCTCGAACATCAAAGCGTTCAAATGCGTCCTCAAAGTGAAATATTTTCTAAGGCACAAACTCCAGGCACAAGATGGTGGATGCGCCCTGGAAGAAGACTTCATGAGATGAACACCATGCACCCAGTTGTTGATAAGTTATGAAGATTTGCTAGAAAGATGATGAACTCTATCACATCCGGAGATCAATCAATCAGAACATGGAAATCTGGGTAAGTGAAGAGAAGTTATATTATAAGTGTTCTGATGCTCTTCTTTTGTTTGGCGAGATGAACACCGGAGCCAGAGCGTGAGGACTTGAGGTGATGAAGATGGACAACATTACAACTTTGGAAAAGGAAAAGGCATTGAAGATTTGTCTAAGGCATTGGGAACGTGGTGCAAAAGGGGGCTAAGTACACCCAAGGTAGTGAACTGAAGAAATGTGAAAGTTACAAGAGAGAAATGCATCCAGGAATGAAAGCAACAGGAGGACTTAACGAAGAACTTTTTGCAAGGAGGATTTGAACCGAGTGTTGTTGCCTCCTCCTAACGCAACAAAATTGGCAGAGAAGAACAGTGGGAACGGGTTTCTAGACTAGAATCTTCTGGAGGAAGATAGTGGGCATTAATTGCTCGTAGTGGTTCTTGCAGAGTGGAGAATATTTTGTGCATTTATTGCCCCACTCTTCTCTATGGCGGTTTTTAGGGCACAAACCCTAATTAGGGCATATGTGGCTCGATCTGAGCCCTTCTTTGTAATTGAATCTAAGTCGTCCGTTGGACTGGGCCAACTATAAAAAAGGGCATCCCCCCTCATTTGTAATATATATTAGACATTAGATCAAGAGTTGAATCAGAATTATAGAGTAGAAAGCATATAACATTTAGAAGTTAGCTTAGTTGAAAAGGAAAGAAAACTTTCCCTTTGAAAGTTTTGTAAAAGGTTGTTGTGAAAGACTCATAATATAAGGATTTTCATTGATTGGTGATTTTATCTTTCATTGTGGGTAGTAAAAGGTTGTTGTGAAAGACTCATAATATAAGGATTTTCATTGATTGGTGATTTTATCTTTCATTGTGGGTAGTTGACAAGGCTTTTTCGTCTTTCCAATTCAAGTAGAGTAGAGTAAAGTAGACTTTGTTTTATGCAAGTAGTTGTTAATTGTGGAGTGTGGCGTTTGGTTTGGACAAATCTTCCTTTATCCATACCACTAGTGGGCTTGCTGATGGTAAGTTTGCCCCTGCGTGGTCAACTGGAATATCAGTACCTAACTTCGATTGTGATTCGTGTGTTCACTTGCATCGTTGTGACGAGGTGCGCATGTTGAATCACAATTTGAACATCTTATCCATCCTTTGAAGATTGCACCAACTTTGTCAGAGTTGTCCGAAGGGGAGGCGAAATAAAGTTTGGTTTGAAGATTGTCGAAGTTTGTCCTTGCATTCCACCCTTAGAAATAGATTGTAGACTTCCTATCCCTATTCCTTTTCAATTCAGTATTTTCTCGGTTAACTTAGGAATCAGAGCCACATTGTCAAATCATTCGTGTCTTAGCTACTTCACAGAGTTGAACAACTACGTAAGTCCCCTTGGAATACTCAGCGTATTCACATCAACCAACTGAGTCTATTCGCGATAAAAGGAACCTTGGAGTTGAACGCATGAACTTTCACGCAATCTTAGCATGCGGAATACTTTGATCAAGAGAGAATAGAGTGACCGTTGGACATTTTATTTTGTGTTGGTGTTGTCATAAAACACGCGTCAACAGAATTGGCGCTAGAAGGAGGGTTGAATGTAGTTCGCTCGAGACTGGAACGGGAGGAATTCCTTGCTCATCACTTTTATATCAACCATATACTCGCCTCTCCTCCTAACACAACAGAATTGGCGCTAGAAGAAGGGCTGGCTTCAGGTTGTTCATCTTCAGAAGAGGAGAAATTCAACTGGATGGAACCAGTATGAACTTTGAAATGCCAAATCAGAGATATGTTAGATCTCTCTTATGTCAAAAAATTTTTAAAAAAAGTGAAAAGTTAGAAAAATTAAAAAAGAATCAGAGATTCCTCAATGGATGGGTATCGGCCACAATTTTCTCATGACCATGGAGGTGTTCAAGTCGATCTTCCCTTGCTACATCGAATTTTGAATGTGCAGTTGTCTCCAGGAAGTTTATCTGACTTTGCACCAAGCGATAGATGCAGAATTCACAATACCACTTGGCACAATGAATTGAATTGTATGACGTTCTTGTCAAGGGTGCATCAAGCTTTGCAACAAGAAATTTTCTTTCGAGACATTTTCAAACCAATGGTGCCAGAAGGTCCAAGCCTCAGTGAACTCTTCGAGAGATACAAAGAAAGAAGCAAGAAGCAATTGAGCATTGAAAAGGTGCCTGTGGAATGCATCCTATTGACTGGCTGGTGTAGAATTCACAATGAAAGGCATTCAGAATCCACTTGTCAATTATGCAATGAGGCCATTAGCCAAGTGCAACATCAGTTAGGATGGTTGGAACATCCAAGAATATGCAATGCAGAATTTTTGAGAGGCACACATTTCGTCGGCATACCCTGCACCAGAGGAGGAATGCCTAGAAGACAAAATATGGAAGGAGCATAGCACCACATCATGTGACAATCAAGGGAGTGAGTTTCAAGAAGATCACATGGTTGAGCCAAAAGAAATTGCAGTTGAAGGTGAAGTTCTAAACATTGTGCCAAAGGAAGGAGGCATTGAAATGAGGGAAACAATAGAAGACGTTCAAGAGAATGAAGAAATTGTGGGCAACGATCAAAGTTCAAAAAACTATCACGGAGATCTATCACTTGATGCTTCGCCGGTCCAAGAAAAAGAGGAGATCCTTGTTGAGTATTCATCTGCGCCACAAAGAGAAGATCCAAATGAAGAGTTGCAGGCTGTTATAAGAAAAGAAATTTCAAGTACCCTTGGAGAAAGTGATCAAAAGGATGGGCAAATTGGTGAGCGGGATGTAACATCAAAATAAGTGTATGAAGAACAATCATCATATCTCGAATGTCCCGCCTCCCGCCCACAAACAGAACAATTCGAAGGGGCGCTACCCTTTATATTTGAAAACCAGCTTATTAAGGAATCCCCAAATTTTGAGGACAAGCTTACAGATGTGCACAAGGATGCTTGGTATATTCAACATGAGGGTATAGAGGAGTTGTTCCTTGGTTTGAAGGTTGAATCAGAATTAGAGAGTAGAAGGCATATAGCATTTAGAAGTTAGCTTAGTTGAAAAGGAAAAAAACTTTCCCTTTGAAAGTTTTGTAAAAGGTTGTTGTGAAAGACTCTCATAATATAAGGATTTTCATTAATTGGTGATTTTATCTTTCATTGTGGGTAGTTGACAAGGCTTTTTCGTCTTTCCAATTGAAGTAGAGTAGAGTAAAGTCGACTTTGTTTTATGCAAGTAGTTGTTAATTGTGGAGTGTGGTGTTTGGTTTGGACAAATCTTCCTTTATCCATACCACTAGCGGGCTTGCTGATGGTAAGTCTACCCCTGCGTGGACAACTAGAATATCAGTACCTAACTTCGGTTGTGATTCGTGTGTTCACTTGCATCGTTGTGATGAGGTGCGCATGTTGAATCACAATTTGAACATCTTATCCATCCTTTGAAGATTGCACCAACTTTGTCAGAGTTGTCCGAAGGGGAGGCGAAACAAAGTTTGGTTTGAAGATTGTCGAAGTCTGTCCTCGCATTCCACCCTTAGAAATAGATTGTAGACTTCCTATCCCTATTCCTTTTCAATTCAATATTTTCTCGGTTAACTTAGGAATCAAAGCCACATTGTCAAATCATTCGTGTCTTAGCTGCTTCACAGAGTTGAACAATTACGTAAGTCTCCTTGGAATACCCAGCATATTCACATCAACCAACTGAGTCTATTCGCACTAAAAGGAACCTTGGAGTTGAACGCATGAACTTTCACGCAATCTTAGCATGCGGGATACTTTGATCAAGAGAGAATAGAGTGACCGTTGGACATTTTATTTTGTGTTGGTGTTGTCATAAAACACACGTCAACAGGTGCCACCATACAAAGACGTAGAAATTAGCTAGCGGTACAAGTGTCCTTCACTACTCTTCCCTAATCCAAATGTAGAGGAAAAAGTTATGGACAACTTTGGGAATTTTCTAGATTCAACAAAGACACAACCTTAGCACTATGAGACAAGTACAAGGATGCTCATACAATGTGGACCTCCATGGCCAAGAATCTATTTCCCTAGAGCTTCTGGAAATCAAAATTCAATCACCAATATGTATTTTTTAATTTTTTAACCTTTCTTTGGCAACTATTAATTTACATGTTGTGTTGAATTAGCCTCAAATTTCGCTAGAGTACATAGTCCTCTATCCACTCAATTAAACACAACTTGTTGGCAACAAAATAGGCAAAGAAGTAGCGCATGTGTATTTCAACTTGCACCTCCTCTTACAAACAAGTCAAATACAAGGAGGGAACAACAAGGCATTGGGATGTAGCCCCTAAGCATCTCAACTTGGATGGTTTTGTTGCACAGCTTTCATTAGTCTTGATGGAAAATGAGGTGCACGAGGTTGTTACGCAAGACTTGCACAGTGCAGCTAGTGGGAGTGGCATTGGCATGACTTGTAGTTTTAATGAACCAGCTGATGACATTGATGCTCTCAATGAAGAGCAACATGATGATTATTGATTTGAATTGATTTTCTATGTGAAGTTGCACTAATATAAACCATTAGCCGTGTTCTCAATTATATAATTATTTTGTATACTTTGTGCAAATTTTATATATATTTGTAAGTACCAAACATGGGAAGCAAACAATTTGGCAAACCACCAAACCTGAACAATCAACATAGGTTTGCAATCATCCCTAATCATCCAAGTGTCTGCACAAAGAGTTTTTCTTTTATGAAATAATCTCAGAAAAGTAAAATTGTTGACTCATCACCCATCCATATGCTGATGGAATACAGTTTAGCAAAAATCTACAGGTATTATATATTCACACAGAATTTATGATCAAGCTGTTTACTCAGATTTCAGTCTCCATTGACTTTTAAACATCTAGGAGTGCACATATTTCTATTGAGCAAAGGTAAGAAGAAAAAAAGCAATAAAAAACTCTTGAGAACTACTCTTAGAAATATTCCTTCTAAGAATCTCAGAGCACCATTCATGTATAGTTCATCACCAAAAGCAAATAGACAGAAAAGATTGGATGATCATGTAAATCTCACTCTTCTTTCCGATGGTGTATAAATTCTATCAAGGGTGCTTCCTCTTGATCCTTTGGTAGCCTGTAAGCTGCTAGGCGCTGATCATCCCTAATCAGAGATAATAAATCTAATGGCTTCAAGTAATGAACTTCTCTATGACTGTGTATCTGCCAAATGCATTCAGTTTCAATTCTCAATTGAAATGAAAGAAGCTAGAAATTTGAAAAACAGAAGCATCCTGTACAGCATAATCTTGCAAATTGGTAGCCACAAACCTCTGTAACCAAAAGAATCTCATCATTTCCCAAGGAGCAGGCACTGCTTACAGCCAGCAACAGATCCTTGCATCTTCCCTGCTTTGGCACGGTCACAGTATAAGGTGTAGGTGGAGCAACACCTTCTGTGCTAAATACTGTTACCGTCATTGTTCTGGTTGTGGTTGAAGGCAAAGGCAATGATAAGTGCATAAAGGGATCAAATGTCACTGAGACTTTGCTGCATTCTGGACAAACCAATGTTGACTTGAATTGACCCTAAAAAATAAACAAATATATCCTCTATTAGAATACTATTCTCAAACCTAGAATAATGTTCTCTGCATTAGTAAATTGCAATCTCAATAAAAGACACTTTAATACTTTATATAATAGCAAGGCAACATACAGTTACAAACATAGCGAAAATAAAGCAGAAATTAGGAGTTTAAAACACAATAAAGCTACTACAGAAATGATAACAATGAGCCAATTCTAAATTATCAAATATAATGCGCTCCTTCCTTTTGAGAATGAACCTTCATATATGACATAAAATCACACACTTCAAAGGAGAAACTATTTATCAAACGGTCAACCAATTCAACCAACTGTCAAAAGCTGCATAGAAACAAAGTAAAAAGTCCTTCCCATTAATGGAAATGTGTTAATATATCCGTTACAGAAAAGCTATTAACCACAAATATAATTTCATCAGTCTTCCTGATCATGTCTGATCTGGGAGGATCCGGTACTTCGATCATCTTGCAATACAACAGCAATGCTATGCACTATATGCCGCCTTCATCACAAGGCAAAATCCTAAATCGTTTCATTCTATGCAGCACAGTTTCCACAATGTCAGCCCTGTTACGTGCAGCTGAACAGTAGAATTCCCAGAAAACAACAAAACGGAGGATAAGAATTCTCAAAAGGCAAACAATTGTGTTTCTTGTAACTGCCATGACAGCTTTTTGCATTCCACATTTATAAATTAATGCATCATAGCTATTCTTTAAATAATGTTGACAGATAAGTCCTAAGCGTATGCATAGATATTTTGCAGCATAACTCTGTGCTCTCACAAGTTGTATAGAACTTTACATGATACAATTTTACAATTACATTTCTAGCTTCGTGTATTATTGCCAGTATACTCTCTTGTTCAAGCACTCTGATTTCTTATACTGTACCTTCTTTTGTTTGCTTTTGTTCCCAAGGCACTCTTGTGCTGCAATCAGTGGTATCACAGCCTACAACACTTAAAAATTGTATCTGAGCATGCTCTACTGGTATTGAAGCATTTTGCGCAGTTTGTATGCCTACCCACATGAGTTATGACTACAAAAAGGTTGGTTTCAAAACTCATGACCATTCATCCTTCCTTCCTTCATGATCTCAACAAATGGCAAAGATTATGCCTTAATAAATGTTCCAGAAGATGATACAGATTTCACTCAGCTCCTATAGCATGTTCAATCCCCATCAGACTTGTCAAATTTGTCAACATAAAGACTATATGGAGATTAAACACTATATGTACAAGTATATTTGAATATCCCTATTTTGGAAGGCAAAATAGATGCTGATGGTCTAGATCATTCAGCAAACCTCTTTGGATCACACCATGCGGTCAATCAGTTTCTAATCAAGAAAATGCCACCTTACCTTTCTAAATTTTCCTCTATATGAAGAAATGGTGGAGTAACAATTGCACTATCGATGAGGATCACCTTATTGCTGTAGATACTTGGAATGATTTTATAGAAGCCTTCAAACAAATCTATTACCCAGTTGAAAACTAGTATATCAAGTATTTGCAATATGGCAAGGGTTGATTTGCTAACGGATGGTTTATGAATATGCTTTGTTTTGGATACTCTCGCTGTTTGATTGATTAATGCCTCTTTGTTTAAAAATGGTGTAATTTTTATATCCTTGGTATCAGCATTGCTCTTTGAGCCATATTTGTAAACTTATTTTCAATATATAAGAAAGAACATGTCAAGGGTTGTAACCAGACTGTTCAAGAATACATTGATATTCCATATTTTGACTTCCAAGTTGAAGATTAACGAGTCTAAACAAAATCTCATTTTAAGTATATGTGAGGCTTGAGACCATATATCCAAACCAACCTAGACTTATTCCATATCTCTTCCTTTGGAGAAGCATACAGGTATACATGCCAATTTGAAGTGAAATTCAAGCACAAGTGTAAGAATGAAGATAACAAGTTTCAACATTAGTTGTAGGATAAAAACTACATGTTTAGAGATAAAGAGAGCCCAAAGCAACAAGGAAAAGGTCACTAGCATCTTTTAAAGAATAAGAAAACACCATTTAAAGAGCAAAACAAGCAAAACTAAAACTAGTAAAGATGCACATAACAGATCATACAATTCTAGCAACAACACTATACACAAGAATGCCATGCTCAGAAAGCCCTGTTCACACAGATAGAAGCATCAAGTTCTACCATAGCAACAGAAAATAAATGTTAATGAAGCACACACTATGAGCCGAGCGCCATGGTGGCAACCACCAAGTTGCCCCATCTCCCACTTCATATCCAAAAGAAGCAGAAAGATTATTCTCTTCTCAAATGTGGATCAACATGTGCTTCATCATTGACAATGGTAATGAACCTGCTTCCTCATGCCTCACCCAAAACTATACACCACAGGACAGTTAAGCTCGAATTCTAAGAATCATGTACCTCATCAAGGTCACTAGGTATATAAAATCAATCCTTTTCAAGATGCAATTCTTTGTGATGTGATGCAATTAATGGTATATGATATTTTTCTCGTAGAGAAAGATCTTTTCCAACAATCTATTAAGAAAATTCTAGATATGTTATTGAGAATAGATACCACACAGTAGTAGTCCCTAAGCTTTCACTCATCAATGCAAAATAGCATAAAGAGTTGATACATTCTAGTGAGAAACTTGTGCTCTTGATGGTGAAACATACAAGGCAGGAAAGATATCTTTGCAGTACAAACTAACGCCAAACCTCCTTCAATAGAAAAGCAATGGTTGAACAGAGCAATGTAGGAATAGAAGGATATTTTTCAGTGCACCATTTGATTGCCTAAGGAGTGAGATGAAGCTGACGATACCCTAGGACCATTTCTTCCTAATGCCTCACAATACTGTCATTCATTTATTTAAAATGAAGAGATAAACAATGTATCCATGAATGTGAGAAGAGGACACATTGGTCACGGCTCTTTGACTTGTATCAGCACCATCCTGCTTAAGCCAAAATAGACGACACATAGAGATAGAGCATCAACTACAAATTTTTTAGGATCAATATGTTTAATCCCTCTCCTCTTCCTTGGATTTAGGACCTACTGTGTATTCCCTTTTTCAAAAAGATAAATGTCCAGTCAAGGTACCATCAGATTTCTCTTAATCCCTCATAGTCTAGAAGAAAACCTTCAAAGTCAATTAACATTTGGCTTTATTGGCTGGTTCTGCACTTCAGCTTGACCAATGCAACCACAACATTCATCCATATGATCAATGATATTCTTTGGCATGACAACTTTGTTTATTGTTGTCTATTTTGATGGCATCCTCGTCTTTAGCAAAACATGAGGAGAACATGAAATGAAAAGGATCAGGACAGTCTCAAGATTCCAGAAAAGTTAGCTGTCAAAAAATTAGACAACAGGAAATAATTGCTGTTTTGACAAGGTCAAAATCGCATGTTATAATAGGAGGTGATTTCATAATCGACATTTGTCAGAGACGTTTCCACCTGCATGATTATGACACTGCTAGGACAGTAATATGAACATGAGGTAGTAATCAACCCAACAATTTCATAAATGACAAGGAGTGATTTCACCAGATAAGCGAAGGTTTCACAACACTAAGTTAGAAAATAAAAGAGTAAAGAAATGACCCAACTCTTGAGATTTAAGACTTTGGACTACTTTAATGCATGAGTAAAGCTTGAAAAAGTACAACAAAGAAAGCAAAACACAATTGATGTTGGTTTGATGCATTGGAGACACAAAGAGCTCAAGAAGTTATGAACATTGGATGAACAATTCAACCTATGGGGAGAACACAACAGTATGAACATTCTACCCACTCTGTATATTTACACATTATTAATACAATCTGATAGGATTATTGTTGCTACTTGCACCTATCAGCCTGTGTTTTCCTCCCAAATTAGGGACTTCCCAAATGAAAATATTTCGTAGAGCTTTCATGGTGTGTGTTTGAATTTATTTCTAGTAGATTAAGATTAACTAGCATATGATTTCAATTATACAATGAATTGAGATTAATTAAACTATATAGTCAATAGTTTGAATCATAGGTTGAGGAGTCTGCAAGTCTTGGAAAATACTCTTGGGACTCGTGAGTCCTAGGGCTCGCCGAGTCGACTCGCCAAGGACTCCCGAGCCGAGTCCTGGAGAGTCTAGGCTAGGACTCCCAAGTCCTGGTGAGTGACTCGCGCAAGTCCTAGAGTCGAACTCCCGAGTCCCAACTTAGGACTCTTGGCATCACCTGGAAACAATGAGTATGAATGTTCAAAACTTGTTTTTTGTTTGTTTTTTTCATTTGAAATTTTGAAACTAAGTATGAATGATGAAATTTCAAATATTGAGTGTTTGAAGATCATATAACATGTGTAGTATTTGAATTATCGATAATCAAATTAGGCTCTTATGTTCTCTAACTGCATTAATTTTTTTTTGTAAAACTACGGTTTTCTTCTTTGCCAAGCCTTAGCCGAGTTTTTTGCCGAGTCTGTGTCGAGCCCCGAGTCTGAGTTTTCAAACTTTGGTTTGAATTGCTTTGTAAACACAAAACTCGACTTGTACAGATTATGAATCAATTTTGGTATCAGAGCAGCATTACAACTCATGGGAATCTATGTTTAGTGGAATTAATGAGTGACAAGGTCTAAAGGTGATAAACAAATTCTCACAAGAAATTATAGATAGGAACTTCTTGTTGGAATTAGGAATTTGAAATGGAGGATCTGAACAATAGTTTGAGTTTTCAAGAATCATTTGACGTAGGTTAAGCATCAACAACAAGAGCAGCAAAGTAGACAATAGTCTACAATGGTACAAGAACAATCTTCTATAAATCTCTTGGTTCGAACTTTGGCAAATAAGTTTAGGGTAAGAGATGATGGTGAAGTAGAAACAAGTGATAAACACCACTTGTGGGAAGAAAAAAAACCTGAAGTAAAACCTGGAAATACCCCATTCAAATTCCAAACTAATATTAGGATCAAGACTTTTAACCGCAAGTGGATGTAGAGATTCTAGACACTTGGATCAAGCAAATGGAGGTGTATTTCAGCATTCACAATGTGAATGAAGCATAAAGGATTTATTTTTCTCGCTTGAAAATGAGTGGACATTCTGTTATATGGTGAGAATCTTTGTGTGAAAAGAAGAAGAAACTAACAACTTATGGTTGGGTAGGCTTCATGATTCTCTTACAAAATAATTTCTATCCAATTGGATATAAGACTAGTCAAAAGATGAAGTGGCTCTCAATGTTGGGGATTTACACCCTTGTTATAGACAACCGATAGATTGGAAATAAAGAAACTTAAGATTATGTGCACCAACAACAATCAATGATGTTTACAAAATTTATCTAACTGCATTTACAAAAGTAAATGTAATAGTATGCATGCACAAGATTATAGAACACTCGGAGATTTACATGGGAAACCCACTACCAAAAGATGCTCATAGTTATATTATTTAGAATTAAGAATTCAGTAGAAAAAGGCCTTTTTACAGTCTCAATCTACAACATACTCTTCTGCAATCACTCTAATATTTCACCCCAACAATGTTCAATCCAATGTTAACTGAGTCAAATTGTCCAACCATCCAACCTTAGAGCCTTCACACAAGATGATACATATAGATGTGCACATGGAAAGACTAATCATTTAGTTGTCCAACCAACACTACCACGAGTGATGTAACTATATTCCAACCATATTATGATGTCAACATACCACACATATCACCAAACATAATGTCTCCACATGAATAATCACTCTATATAAATAGACGCTACCAAACACTATGAATCAATAGTTACACACATAATACAATTGATGAGTTCATGTTTTCCCTATATAGCCACCACTCCTAGCTCCACTTGTAGTAGCACATACAAAATAACATCACTTTTGATGACTTGCAATACCTTGTGCCATCTTTCAAAACATTATCTCCAAGTGACTCACAATTGTCACAACACCACCACATGTGAATTATCCTATTCTTAGATTATGCCACATGAATTCCAACTAAACTACAAGTGCTCCTACATCATCATTCATGCTTCTAGCAAACATTGTTTTCTATATGTGGTGGCGAGCTCTTCTCCAAGTGACTCACAATTGTCACAACACCACCACATGTGAAACATGTATGTTGTAACATATCTGAAACTCATTGCATTCCACTACATTATGTTGTGCATACAAACTCCTACAAGGAGACTCTATAAGTGAATATCACTTAAGTACCAACATTCGCCCACTCGATATTTACTGCAAAAGAGAGTGCAGTATTCAACCCAAGAGATTAACCTCATGTCTAGGAATGGGATGCACCCATCTCATCTCTATACCACATGAACTAGGTATTATTTACAAGTTTTGTCAAGTCAATAGTATTTAACTGAGTATCAATTCTCTCCATCTAGGCTTTCCCACTCTCAACCATCTCCCTCACAAAATGATATTGAACCTCAATATGGTTGATCCTAACAAGGAAAATAGGATTTCTTGCCAAACAAATTGCACTTTGTGTATCACATTTCTCCAATGTATGACACTTAAACCAGTATTGTCATATCAACCTCTTCAACCACATTACTTCCTTACAAGCATGTGTTGCAGCCATATATTATGCTTCAATAGTAAATAGGGCAACTGTCTATTGTCACTTGCTCATCCAACTCACTGCACCACCAAACAATATGAAAACATGACTACTTGTTGACCTCTAGTTATCTAGATCTCTAACGTAATCCAAGTCTACAAATTCCTATACACTCAACACTCTACCCACATTATTAGTAATTTAGTTCCATGATAAGATATAATCCAAAGTTCCTTTCAAGTACCTTAACACTCACTCTCTTAATCTATGTCTAGTGGTACTTACCCGACTTTTTCATTAACCTACTTAGAACTCCCATTACAAGGTCAATGTCCAGTTTTGTGCAACCATCGGATACATGAGATTTCCTACCACACTAGCATATAAAACATTTGTCATTTCCTACAACTCCACAAATTTAAGACATTGTTCCAAGCTCAATTTTGTGACAGCTTGTAGGGGTGTGTACTTACCAATTTACTATCCTACATTCCACACCTCCCCAAAACAATTTCTAGATACTTCCAGCTTAACCACACTTTCCTATTGGTCTTATCATTGTATATCTCTATACAAAGTATGTATCTAGTAGTACCTAAGTCTTTCATGTCAAACTTATGAAACAACTGCACTTTAAGTTCCTAAATTAATAGCTTATTGTCTCCAATAATTATCAACATATAAAATAATAAACATAGTGTGACCATTTACCTGCTTGTAAACACACGATGATCAACATCACTTCTACCAAAACCCATTTCTAGCACAAGTTGGAGTTTTTATTCCACATATGTAAGGGTTGCCTCAATCCAAAAAGTGACATTTTCAGCTTGCAAACCAGATTCTCTTTACCTTTCACCTTGAATCCTTTAGGCTATCCCATGCATAGATTACATACTCTCCGATTACTCTCCAAGTAGCTGAGTAATCTCCAAAAACTTTGCATGCCGAGTAATTTCTGCTTTTACTCGCAGGCAGTATGGAGATGGATTTTCTCCCGTCAAATTATCGAGTAATCACCAATAGCTCACAGAAAACCCACAAACTTGGCATGTTTGTGTGCATATAAATATGTTTGTGTGTATATGCATGCAAACTTGGCATCTTGTGTATGTTTATAGATATGTATGTTTGCACAGTGCAATCCTGAGCATACATATACATAAATATCCACACACATTTGCCGAGTATTTGCCGAGTTTTTCCCGAGTCAATTTTTGGGCTTGCCCAGTACTCTCTGATTCCGAGTATGTAAACTATGATCCCATGTATATTGGCACCTCGAAGTCTCCATGCAAGAATGTTGTCTTAATGTTCATCTACTCTATCTCAAGATCATATACTACAACTATAGATAATAACATCCTAATAGAGCTCATCTTAGCTACAAGAGAAAATATCTCACCAAAGTCGATTCTCTCAACCTGGGAATATCCCTTTGCCACCAATTGCACCTTGTATCACTCAAGTGATCCATCTACTATGAATTCCTTCTTGAACACCCACTTGCAACCAATGGGTTTTCTCTCATGCATATCAACCAAATTCTAACTCTTGGACTATTTTGATGCCAGCATCACCTTATCCATGGCTTATTCCAAGACTTATTTTATTTAAAGTGAGCTTCTTTTAGAGAACATGGTTCACTATCAATACAAATAAGAGCAAAAACACAAAGAAAATATGGTGGAATATACCTATAGTGTGACCTCCATTGTCCTGCAGACCTTACAATTACTAGTAAAGAATTTCCTACTGCATTTGCAACCTGTTCTTCAAAGTTTGTGCCAAATATGCTTGTCTTTTCTTCTTCCAAACTTCCATGTCCATTTGATGTTCAATTACAGATGCATTCTAATGTTCTAACTTTGATTCAAAATGCACCTTTTCCTTCGCATTCTCCTTTGATTTTTCTTCCTTAAACAAGACTCTAAGTTCTTTAAATGTAACATTCCTTGAGTAGGGAACATTCAATGTTTCCAAATTCCAAAGTTTGTAGCCTTTAACATTCTTGCCATAACTAATAAAAATACACCTTTTCACCTTGAAATCCAACTTAGATCATCTCTTATTTAGGACCTGAACAAATGCCTCACAGCCAAAGACTCAAATACGTTACAACTGATTTTTGCCAATCAACATTCCATATGCTGTCTCCTTTTCTAGCACAAAAATAGGAGACCTACTTTTCATGTAACATGTAGTATATACTGCTTCAACCCAAAACTCTTGTCCTAGACCAGCAATCCTTTACATACTTCTAGCCTAATCCAGCAAGGTTATAATCAACCTCTAAACCAGTCTGTTTTGTTGCAGGGTAAGGTGTTCTCCTTTGCTTCACAATATTGGTGTGCTTACATATTGTTTCAAAACCCTTGGACTATAATTCACCGCCACTATCCATCCTAAGCACTTTTATTTTTCTTACTGGTATGATTCTCAACAAGAGTCATAAACTCCTTAAACTTGAGAAATACCTCAAACTTCCTCCTACAAAAATACAACCAAGAGTCCCTTGAATAATTGTCATTGATGATAAATAGTATAGAGCCTTACCAATGGATTGGATATCCACAAGACCGAACACATCACTATGTATCACCTCCAAAATCTCCCACTCTGTTTTGTTGCAGGGTAAGGTGTTCTCCTTTGCTTCACAATATTTGTGTGCTTACATAATGTTTCAAAACCCTTGGACTATAATTCACTGCCACTATCCATCCTACGCACTTTTATTTTCTTACTGGTATGATTCTCAACAAGAGCCATAAACTCCTTAAACTTGAGAAATACCTCAAACTTCCTCCTACAAAAATACAACCAAGAGTCCCTTGAATAATTGTCATCGATGATAAATAGTATAGAGCCTTACCAATGGATTGGATATCCACAAGACCAAACACATCACTATGTATCACCTCCAAAATCTCCTCTACCCCTGTGCTTCCTGAAACAAACCACTCTGTTCTATTTTTCATTCACACAATGCTGACAAATGCCAAAACCAATAAAATATCAACAATTCTGTCCACCATATTTTTGCTTACCAAGGTTTTTAGACCTTTTCTACTCAAGTTACCCATCCTAAGATGCCACAATATTGATTCCAATGCAATTACATTAGCACACACACATAAAGTGGATGCTTCCAATCTACACAAAGTACCATTTTGCACTCCCTTAGCAAGCACCAAATTACCTCTTACCAATCTACAACCTTTAACATCAAAGTTGATAAGTATTCTTAAGTCAGCCATTTTAGACAGACACATAAGGTTTCTAGCCAAACCTAGAATATGCTAAATATCCAATAGTGTCCTTACTCTTCCATCCATGAAGGCAACCTTTGTTGTCCCTCAAAATTATCTTCAAAGAACTGTTATCACTGAGAAAAACTATAACTTCATCGCATTTTGTTTATTCTAAGTACCTCTCACTATGAGATGTAATATGATAAGAAGCACTCGAGTCAATCAATCAAAATTCATCACCAATGACATTAACAGAAATAAAGGCATACTATTAATATTCATCATTGTCAAAGGAGTCATTAGAAGAATTGTCCTTGGATTTGCAATCCTTCTTGATGTGACCTTTCTAGCCACAATCCTAACATTTTACTTTAAATTTACCTAGAGCTTTAGACCTGCCATTACCCTTAGACTCCTTATCTCCATTCTTCTTAACTTTCTTCTCCTTAGACCTACCTCTAACAACTACAGCATCAAAATAAGTATCATCCATGGACTTCTTTTTTATTTCTTCAGTAACAAAATGCCAATGACAGTTTCCAATTTAAGTGACACAAGATTACTATTGATAGATATTAATTTTCCCATGAATTAGGTAAGGAACAAAGTAATACAAAACATTTATCTTCTTCATCCATCTTAGTCCTATTGACACAATTTGACTTAATATCATATTAAAGTTATTCAAGTGATCAATTACTAAGTCTCCCTCTCTCAATTTTAGAGAACACAACTTCTTTCTCAATACAAATTTATTAACCAAACTCTTTGATTCTTATAACATACCAATCTTTTTCCACAATGAATTTGCAATCTATTCATCAACCCATAATCTAATACACTTTCATAGTTAGAATTTTTGATTGTCAAAGCATTAACCTCAAACCTCAAAATTGCTAACCATAGATTTAATACTATTCTGCTTTCTCACAAAATATTTCAAAGCCCTCATTTTTTACTAGTTATACATGAACTACAACAAACCAACTATTGCAAGGTTTACCACTACACATGCTAGGGTTTGGACTCCCAATGATGTAGTAACTTCCTAAACAACTACCTACATTTTGATACCAAATGTTGGGGATTTACATCCATATTGTAGATAACCAATAGACTAGAATTAAAGAAATTTAAGATTATGTGCATTCAAAACAATCAACAATATTTACAAAATATGTTTAACAGCACTTGCAAAAGTATATGGAATAGTATGCATACACAAGATTACACAAGACAAAAAGATTCACACAGAAACCCTTGCAAGAGAAATTCACCACCAAAAGACTTTCACAATTATATTATTCATAATCAAAGATTCAATACAACAAAGCTTTTTACAAAGTCTCAATCTACAATACTTTTATTCCATCACTCTAATGTTTCAAACCAATAATGTTCAATTCAACCAATTTAGTTAGTACAACCATCCAACCTTGGCGCCTTTACACAAGATGATATATATAGATGTGCAAATGGGAATACCAACCATCTAATTGTACATTCAACACATGAAATACCAAGAGTCATGCAACTATATTCCAACCATATTATGACATCAACATACTACACATCACCAGACATGATGTCTCTACATGGACATCACTCTATATACAGAGTGACTGCTGCACACTATGAATCAATAGTTACACACTTAATAATGTTAACAACTTCATGCTTTCCTTCTATTGGCACCACTACCAGCTCCACACTTGCAGTAGCACATACAAATATAACATCACTTCTAATAGCTTGCAATACCTTGTCCCATCTTTTAGAATACTACTCTACTCTCCAATTATGCCACATGAATTTTATCTCTACCCTAGGTGCTCCTACATCACTATTCATGCCTCCAACAAACATTGTTTTCCATATGCAGCTGTGAGTTCTTCTCCAAGTGCCTTGTTGTCACAACACCACCATAAAAAAAATGCATATCATACCGCAACTTACTACAAAGACATCACCACATGTCAACCAACATGTATGTTGTACCACATCTAAAACTCACTACATTTCACCACATTGCATTTTGCTAACAAACTCTTCCTACAAGGACTCTTTACAAATGAATATCACCCAAGTCCCCCACACTCAACAAACAAAGAAAACATGATTACACTACGGAATTCCAAAGACAAGCCATAATATTGAGCATGGGCATGGAAAGAGATATCCTCATTAAGTATCTTGGTGGGCCTTGCACAAATTTACATAGGAAATTCATCATTGCTAAGCCAGCTGATTTGGATGAGGCTTGCATATGGCATATTACATTGATGACGAGAATTTTAAGTTAAAGTATTCTTCTTGTTGTTTTAGCTATTAAGTTGTATTTTGCTTTTTGTCATCGTATAAAGCTACATTCATCAGGTTGTTAGTGAATTCCCCGTTAGTTTAAACCATTGTAACGAGACTCGCTAGGACTCAGTGAGTCCCGAGTTGAGTCACCTAGCGGAGTCCTCGAGGCTTGGACTCGGACTCGATCGAGTCATGCCGAGTCCTGCCTAGACTCGCCGAGTCTGGTGGTCTCGATGAACTCGCCAAGTCATTTAATTTGGTTTTTTTTTTTTACTTATATCTTCTCCCCAACCCTAAATGCAACTTCATTTCATTTATTTGGCAAAATAGGAGGAGAAAAGAGAGCTGTGAGGAAAAACAAGAGTTCATTGTAGGGCAACCAGCAAGAAGTTGAAGACAAATTCAGGCTCAGATAGCATTTGGGAAGCTTCATACCAGCAAGGACGTGCGTTGAGAGCTCATTACCAGCGATTGGAAGGAGTTTGCATTGCATTTCAAGCCTAATCTAAGAGGTTGAAATATACCCCTTAATTTTTTGCCTTTAATTCTCAGTCACAACAATGCAAATCATGCACCCGTTAAGAATTAGCTCTAAAACCAAACACAACTGAAATAACTCTAACCAAGAATGCGCCCTAAAACCATTTAAGGAGGAGGGGCGGGCATATGGTCAGAGGATCCCTAGGATCTAATAACTTGAATTACAATTGGAAATGAAGAGCTAAACTCGACACCAAGAATGTGCACGCAAGATCCTTTTGCAAGGCGAGGTGCTAACATATGGTGGAATGCTAGATTAACTGAAAGTAAACTTCTTCTGCAAATGCAGGCATCCACAAGCAATGGGAATACTCCACTTATTTCGTGGGTGTGATTATTACAAACATTTATAGGCAGCAAGCCAGCCAATTAACCTCACTTCCACTTAAACTGTGGGGGCTATACAATCCACACAACCACTTTATTACGTGGAGGGAATTACAAACAAATAAATTGCAGCAACAAACAAATTGCTGTTAGTACTACTAAACAGCTTACAAATGATTAATAAACAACTGCAATATGACAACCAAGAATTCCCAAAATGTCCAATGGTTAGAGTAGCACAACCTCTAACATTTACAATGCCAAAATGATATAGAAAGAAACTTAGAACAGCATTATAACAATTTCAAACTAATCTGATCAGAAACAGGAAATACAGAAAATCAAATCAGCAAAGATAGATTTCACCAAATTGGACATATCATCTCCAATTCAGCTCGGAAAGCTCTCATACCACAACCAATCAACAGCTAAGAGCTAGGCGTCCAACCTCCACTGAGAAAACGAGCCCAAAACAGAGAGAAACAGTTGGCACGATTCCCAAAGCAAACAAGAAGGAAGGTACAACCTCCAAGAAGGGTCGACCTTCTCCCAAAAATCAGAAACTCAATGATAAAATCCGCAAACATGCAGAAAGGGGCGCCCTCCACAGTGGAACAGCATGGGCCGGTACCCAAAATGATAGAAAATTCGATGGCGAAGCTACGAACAGAAATTCGCTTCAGCCATGAACAAACCAACAACTTGCAAAAACAGGTTTTACATCAGCAACTGCTCGATTCCAACAATTGAAGCTCCATCTGTATTTCAAAGTGAAATACAGCCATGATGATCCACCTAGGAAGCCATAGTTCCAAGCCCGAAGGATGGATTGAGTTCGCTAAGCTTCCCCTTAGCCAAGTTCTGGTTTCAAACCAACAGCATAACACTACTTTCCAATTTTCCAAGATACGAATGAATGAGCAAAGCATCAATAAATAAGCTTCCAAAGAGGAGATAAATCAACTGTTACCTCCAAACAAGAAACTCTTCAACTTCTCCAAGAGGCGTCCATTTCAAAAAGCATTTCTTTTTGAAATATTTAAAACTCTTCATATTTCTCCCAAGTTGTCCCATTTAGAGGAATAAACATTTAATAAAATATTAAATGTATCACTTTATGGCCCCAACTTAAAAACAACTTAAAGTCATTAAGCTAGGCGTGGGGTACAACTTCAAAACACAATTTTAACTAAGTATAAAACTTAGTCCAAGGAGACAATTATCACCAAACTGAAAACTGAGACATTACCAAAATCTGGATAATGAACTGCACCATACTGTTGATGAAGACACTGCCAAAATAGACTTACTAAAAATAGCCAATGCCAAAAATAGTAAGTTCACTGCAAACTCAACAGAAGGCCAAATTGAACAGCCACACTGAACTGCAAAAGGCTGAATTGTTGCTAGAATGATACTGCTATAAATTGACTTACCAAAAATAGCAACTGCTATAAATAGTAAGTTTGCAAAACATCAATTGAACACCAACTGAGCAGTAAACAAGACTTACTATAAATAGTAAGTGTTTTCAAATGCCTTCTGAGCACAAATCGGGAAGCCAACATGACTTACTATAAATAGTAAGTGTCTGGAAAGGTTATCAGATGGAGATGCATGTTACACCATTCTAAAGCTCTCTGAAAACCCAGAAAACTCCCAGAAACACACTTCCAAACTCCTACATGCAAGCCATAAAAAATGCATCTGAAACCTCCTATAAAATAGGAAACCCTAATTTTCCATTCTACTTAGTCTACGAGTTTCCGGAAATAGGCTAAAACCTTAAGAAGAGCATAGGGCTAAATTGGGGACATTACATAAGTTTGATTTTAATTGGTTTTTTTGTGTTTTTTTAACAAAGAATTCATTGTAATTTGTAAAATCATTGTTTTTTTGAGTTTGCATTTCTTTTTTTACAAACCCTACTTGTAATTTAAATAATTTTAAAAACCCTACTTGTTATTGCACCCACATTCATTTGCAATACAAACCCTATTTTCACAATGTTTCAAACCCCAAGCAAGAAAGACCCTACTTGGAAACATGTTGAAATCTTTCCCGAGTAGAAAAAAGGAGAGGCAAAATGTAAATATTGCAAAACAATTTATCATGGATGCATAAACAAATTGAAATACCATATTGCACGCATACCCATCCATGATGCAGTGGGCTGCATTAATGCGCCTCTTGAGGTTGTTCGTGAGGTGCAAGTGCAATTAGAAACATTTGAATTGCAAAAAGAAATGAAAAAGAGGCAGAGGGAGGAGTTGGCGAGCATTGGTGGTGTTGGAGATGCTTCTTCCATGCCTCCATACTGTCCTAGTGCTAGTGCTTCTGCTAGTGCACTAGCTATGGGTACTCCTAGTGCTACCGCTACTGCTAGTGGTAATGGGAGTGTTAGCATTGGCCCTAGAGTTCATAAATCTAGGGTGGATTCATATTTTGTACCACGCAGTACTCCTGGTTCCCAACCGTCGCTTAAGAGCATGGATTGGAACAAGGACGCACATGATGCAGCGAAGAACTCAATTGTAGACTTTTGGTACTATTGCACCATTCCCTTCCATGTAGCCAGGTAATTCTTTTTTGTTTAATTGTTTTAAAATTCATATTTAGAATCTAGATGTATCTCATTGTTGAATTCAAATTTAAAGTTGAAACTTTTCATTTTACAATACTTATCTAAGTAACTTATCAATTTATTTATGACATGTTTTAGGTCTCCCTTTTGGCAAAATATGGTTGATGCCATAACCATATGTGTGGCAAGGTTCAATGCCCCTACCGAAGCTGAATTAAAGGGCCGACTTTTGAGTCAAAAGGTGGCAGATGTAAAAGCACAAATAAGGGAGTAGTGCTTGCAATGGAGGAGTTTGGGTTGCACCATCATGACCAATGGTTGGACCGATAGGAGAAATAGGATGCTACTTAATTTTCTAGTTTCCTCCGCAGGTAATTGTACTTCCCTCAATGCATTGATTAATTTGAAATTTGAATTTGATTTAGTGATTAATATGGCTGATTTATGTTTTCTAATTTATTGAATAATTGGTTTTGCTTCTTTTTTCAGGTGACACCATCTTCATCAAGTCCATTGATGCTTCCGCCCATGTCAAAAATGCCACACACCTTTGTGAGGCTATAGAGGAGGTGATAGGTAAGGTGGGCGAAGAGAATGTGGTTCAAGTGGTGACCGATAATGCAGCAAATTATGTTGCTGCTGGTAGATTATTGATGGAGAGGTACCCTACTATATTCTGGACTCCATATGCCTCCCATTGCCTTGACCTCATATTGGACGATCTTGGCAAGCTCCCATGGATCAAAACATGTGTGGATGCGGCCAAAAACATTTTCAAATTTGTATAAAATCACACATGGGTCCTTAGCCTAATGAGGCAATACACGGGGTTGAGGGAGTTGGCTCATCCTAGCATCACTAGGTTTGCCACAAATTTTATCACATTGCAATCCTTGATTCGATCAAAGGCATCTTTGAGGCGCATGTTTGTTGGTGAGAAGTGGACTTCCTCATCCTATGCTACGACCACTGTAAGGATTGATGTGACTAATTGCATTTTTGATAAGCCAAGGTTTTGGGCACCAACGGAGGAGATTGTGAAAGTAAAATTTAATTCTTCATTATGTTCTAATTTTTATTCATATTTTACTTTTATTTGTTTATTTGCGTTCACACTTACTTAAGTTAATGTTTCACAATATTTGCACTTTGCAGTTTATCGAGCCCTTGCTAGTTCTCCTACGAGTTGCTGATGGGGAGATGCCCGCAATGGGCTACATATATGAGGGCATGGATAGGGCCAAAGAGGCCATTAGATCCATCTATGGTGGAGTTGAGAAGTATTGTCCCATTTGGGAGATCATTGATAGGAGATGGCACCACCAACTTCATAAGCCCCTCCATGCAGCCGCATGTTTCCTAAATCTGGCCTTCCAATTAAGTCATGATTTTCGTGCAGATAAAGATATTCTTACTGGGCTCTACTCGACGATAGAACGGATGTTGCCTATTGTTACCACACAGATGGTGCACGAGATAGACGCCTTCACTAAAGCACAAGGAGAACTCTTTGCACGTCAAAAGTGCAAAGATAGTAGGATGACATTACAGCCAGGTAAAAATATATTTAAGGGCATAGTTTTCATCTTTTTATATTATAATTTATTATTAAATGTTGAAGTTGAAAATTAAAGTTGGAAATGAGATTGATTTTGTTTCTTTTTCTCATCTCAGATAGATGGTGGCATATGCTTGGTTCTGATACACTGAACCTTCAAAATGTTGCCATTCGTATATTGAGCCAGCCATGCAGTTCATCTGGTTGTGAGTGCAATTGGAGTATGTTTGAGCACATACACTCCAAGAAGCACAATAGATTGTCAGTAGAGAGGATGAATGATTTGGTATATGTTCATTACAACCTTCAGCTCAGCTACAAGAAGATTTTTGACCAAGACTCCACCCTGATCAGGCTAGAGGAGGTTGATCCATAGTCTGAGTGGATCACTAAAGTTACAGATGCAGTCTTTAGTGACAAGGACCTTGATTGGGTGGACCGTGGTTGTGGAGGAGGCTAGAGTCCGAGCAGACACAGTTGGTGTTGGTGAGAGTGGCATGGAGACACAGGCAGAGACTATGGCTGCAACTGCTACATCATCCAGGACCCTTAGACGCCTTCGTAGGAAGCATGTTGGCTCCACAATGCCATAGACTTGTAGCTATTGTTTTGATATTTCATATTTGTATGGAACATTTGATGTCATGGATTTCATATTCCATGAGTTTTGTATACATTTGACTATATTTATATATCTTAGTGTGCTATTTCCTTCGACAGCTCAGCTACAATTTGTGTACTTTATACTTATGTGATCGATGTATACTTTTGTATGTGATCAAACTTGCTTCTATTTTGTGATGTTATTGTGTCTTTAAGGTTTATTCAATAAAGGGTGTTGGAAACAAATTTTAAATCCTTAAAAATCTCTAAATTTCTAAGGTTTTTTCATTTTGCCAAGTCTGCGCCGAGTCCAAGCGTCGAGTCTCGAGTCTCAAGTAAAGTCACCCTAGCCAAGTCTGAGTCGAGTCCGAGTCTTGTAACTATGGTTTAAACTGTACTTTGTACTCTATGTTCGTCTTCTACGCTAGAGTCCTTTGGCAAAGAGCTGCCTAGGTTATAGTCTAGACTCAAGAATTTGCTCACTTGGTTTCCTGAACTCTCGAGTTGATAAAATGACACAGACAAATCAGTTGTCTTTCCTTTTCACCTTCTTGAAACATTAAACTTGCCTTAAACAATCCTTAGTGTGAGGTAGATCAGGGCAGCTGATTATTCTAGACCATCCCGTGACCTAGGGTCCAGAGCAGTCGATCCCCCTCCTCTACAAGTTCCAAGGAAGGCGCATCTTTTGTGATGACTCAAGAAAGCTTAGTATGGCTTGAAAAAAGCACCTAGGGCATGGTACATCAAATTTGACAAGTACTTGGATGAATTAGGGCTTGAATGGAGTCTTCCAAATTCCAACCTATACATCAAAAGCATAGGTAACATCCCATTTTACTAGTCATATATGTAGATGATTTCATTATTACAAGTAGTGGGGCAGGTGTTATTCTACAAATAAAATATAAGTAAAGCTATTGATGTGACTAACTAAGCCTCCTACATATTGCCTAAGTCTAAAAGTTTGGCAATTAGGTGGTAGCATTTTTGTCTCAAAAACCAAATAGGCTAAGAATTTGCTCAACAAATTTAGAATAATAGATTGCAAAACCTCGTCCACAACTATGGAGAAAGGGCTAAAGCTTTTAGCCAACACTAACTTGCAAACAATTAAAGAGGTAACCCACAAGCAACTAGTGGGAAGCTTAATATATCTTATAGCCACTAGACCTAATTTGAGCTATGTTGTGAGTTTCATTTCCTGATTCATGATAACACCAAAGATCAACCATTGGACTATCGCGAAGAGGGTGTTAAGATATTTGAAGGGGACACTTAACTTTGACATTTTGTACAAAAGAAGCAAAGACAAGATCAACCATTGGACTATAGCGAAGAGGGTGTTAAGATATTTGAAAGGGACACTTAACTTTGACATTTTGTACAAAAGAAGCAAAGACCCTAGGCTATGTGGGTTTGTAGATTTCTATTAGACAAGTTCTATGGATGATAGAAAATTCACTTCTAGATATATTTTCAGCCTTGGCAGAAGTGTAGTCACATGGACCAGCAAGAAGCAACATGCAATAGCTCTTTCCCCAACTGACGTAGAATATCAAGTAGTAGTAAAGGGAGGTTGTGAGACAACTTAGCTCAAGAGGATGATTTCAAACATGACGATGTTGTAGAAAGACCCTAAAACCCCATTCTATGACAATCAAGGGGTGTAGAGGATGATTTCAAACATGATGATGTTGTACAAAAGACCCTAAAACCCTATTCTATGACAATCAAGGGGTGCTCAAACTTGCCAAGTGTCCAATCTTCCACGAGTGTACTAAACATGTGGAAATAAATTGTCACTTCATCAAACAACTTAAAGAAGATGGATCAATCTTCTTGTAGTATTATGCAACAGAGGACCAAACTACAAACATTCTTACCAAGTATTGGGTCCTAACATATTTTTTAAAATTTAGAGATAAACTTGGTGTAGTTAGTAGATTGACCATTAAGGTGTTAGAATATTATATTCTTCTTTTATTTAATGGTCAATTATCTACTGTAGTTTTTATAGTAGTCAATAGGTAGATAGTAGATAGATATTTAATATCTACAATATCTTGTATTTTCTATATAATGTAACCTCTTTTTCAATTTAATGTAAGAATGTTTTTACCATTCACATGGTATCAGAGCGGCTTGGGTTTTTGAGTGATTTTTTAAGTCTGTAATTCGTGAAAAAAAATTCATGTGAGACTTTTGTGAATTTCGTGGGCTTTTGTTGTAATTCAAAATTGTGTCTGGGCTCGTTTTTTCTTCCTCTGAAATTCGCGTTTCCGGTTTCTTCACGAAATCAAGGGTTTTGAGTTTCGATTTTTGTGAGTCATTCGCACCAAAAATCGTGACCCTTTCTGTTAAAATCGAAGACCTTTTGAAAAATGTGTTTTCCTCATTGTTGGGCGCGATTTTTCCTTTCAGGTCGCATCCTTTTCTGGCCACGCGACCTCCTTTTCTCAATCCGCGACTTTTGTGTGACGCCTCCCTCTCTGTAACCTGCGTGACCTCTCGTTTTCTGGTTCATGGCTCCATTATGACGCGTTTTTTACTATCTGGGCTGTTTTAAAAAACACAAAAAACAAAAACGCATTTTTTGCATAAAAGAAATCCACACAATTTTTTTGATAAAAATGCGATTATTTCTTGGTTTTTGGAGCGATTTTTGGCTTCATTACAAATTGTGGCTGATTTTTCTGCATTTTTCAGTGCTTTCTAAGCTGCGTTTTTTTCCAAATTTGTCAAAACGTGACCATTTTTTGCATTTTTTCAAAATCGACTAGGGTTTTGTGAATATCTCCTCAGTTTCAGGTCAGAAAATTTTTTCAATTTCAGATTCCTTGTGGGTTTTTCGTAAGCTCAACTAGGTCTCTGTTAGTTTTTTTGGGTGTCTTGATTTTCATGCCTCGAAATTTGTGCAAGTGGGTGCTCACGAAATTTTCTAGGTTTTCAGCATCATTTTCTGGGTAGTCTTCAAATCTTCCGGGTTTTGTCTTCAAAGTGCCTCGAAATCCGTGCTAGGGTTTCGTCTTTGATTTGGTTCTATCTTTGTTTTCGTTTTGCCTTCACCAGTTAGACCTCAGTGTACGTGATGGCATCTCTGACAAATATCATGCTTGAAAGCAGCCAAAAGTTCAACGGGAAGAATTACAACACCTGGAAGCAGCGCATGCTTACAACCTTTGAATATCGTTGCCTCGATCAGATCGTTTTGGGGAACTCACCTCGTCCCACTGTAGTCGGAAAGGACCAAGACAAATGGGATGAACACAACCGGGAAGCCGTCATGCTCATCAAACTCTCAATCACAAATGAGCAGCTACCTCAAGTACCCTCTGGCAAAACTGCTACGGAAATTTGGGATCATTTGAAGGCCCTTCATGAAACCTCCGACAAGAGCAGAGCGTTCTTTCTCAAGAACATGCTCTTTTCCATCATGATGGATGCGAAAATGTCCTTACAGGAACATCTGACGAAGATTAAGGACATTCGTGATCAGTTGGAGGCAATTGGTCGAACAATGGAGGAAGAAGACATGGTCATCATTACTCTGAAGAGTCTCCTGCGTTCGTATGAGCATTTCATCGAGACGTTGATTATCACCTCCACCAATGTTGATCTCAAATTTGAAGATCTTTGCAACAAGCTCTTGCAACAGGATCGATGGCGACAACAGTTTGGAAGTAGTACCAGTTCCACCTCCACAGAGCAAGCGTTCTCTACCAAATTTTCTGCTAAGAACAAAAGGAAGGCTCAATCTTCTCAGTTGAAAGGCTCTAGTTCTTCTCAAGACAGTAAGAAGAAGAACGTTCAATGCAATTATTGCCTTAAATATGGTCACATAAAGGTTGATTGTCGAATTCGGATGGCTTCTGAACAAAAGAAGCCGGAGGATCTCAACAAAAGGCAAATGTCGCAGAGCACACTGAGCAGAAAGAGTCTGCATTCTATGCTTTTATGGCCAAGAGAACTGCAGATCCAGTACAATCTTCTGTCTGGTATATTGATTCAGGGGCTTCTCGGCATTTTACTCATCGTCGAGATTGGTTCACCAAATATGAACCATTCACTGATTCAGTGATCTTTGGAGGCGGTGAAGAGTACACAGTTGTTGGTAAAGGCAATGTTCAAATTCACTCTGGAGGGAGAAATTTACTATTTCTCGATGTCTACTATGTTCCAGGCATGGAACATAATCTTCTCTCCGTCAACTAGATCATGAAGCATTCTCCCCAGTTGGATGTTATTTTCAGTTCGTCCACTTGCAGCATTGTTGATAAGGAGACATGTACTACGATTGCTATGGGACTTGAGGATCATGGTCTATATAGACTTGCTGATTTTGGTGATTCTCAGAAGCACGCTTTGGCAACCCGGAGTACTTCTATCAGCAAACTTTGGCATCAACGTTATGGGCACTTGAATGTGCACTCTCTCTCAACTGTCTCGAGAGGTTTTGGTTGTTGGTCTACCTGAGATCCAAACTCAAAATCATGGAGTTTGTGGAGCCTGTCAAGCTGGGAAGCAACATCAAACACCATTCTCGGATGGTGATTCTTGGCGTGCCTCTAAGGTACTTCAATTGGTTCACGTTGATGTATGTGGACCAATGAACACTCCATCTGTTATTGGGTCTAGGTACTTTTTACTATTTGTTGATGATTTCAGTCGAAAAATGTGGGTGTATTATTTGAAACATAAATCAGATGTTTTCAGTACATTTCAGCAATATAAGGCCTTAGTTGAGAAGGAATCAGGTTCTCACATTGTTACTCTAAGGTCAGATAATGGGGGGGAGTTTTGTTCAGCTGACTTCTCCACTTTTTGTGCTCAACAAGGCATTAAACGCCAACTCACCACACCATACACCCCTCAACAAAATGGTGTCGTTGAACGTAGGAATCGCACCATTACTGAAATGGCTCGTTCTATGATGGAGTACAGAAATATCCCCAAGAAATACTAGGCTGAAACAGTTTATACTGCAGTCTACCTCCTAAATCGGTCACCTACACAAAGCGTTAAGAAGATGACTCCTGAAGAAGCCTGGTCAGGACGTAAGCCTCAAGTGGGCCATCTGAAAGTCTTTGGTTCTACAACTCATGTATGGATTCCAGAAGCCAAGCGTGCCAAATTGGACTCCAAGAGCCAAAAACTTATGTTTACTGGTTACAGCGACAATCACAAGGCATACAGGTTGATTGATGTGGAGACAGATCGTCTCATATTCAGTCGTGATGTTGTGATTGATGAGACTACTAGTCCATTTGTTCCTACTCCCAGCCTTGAGGATCAGTCTATGAAGGTTCCTGATGATGGTGTTCGTCTTCATCTTGGTTCCCTTGATGGGAGGGCTTCAGAGCATTCCGACTCTGAAGAGGAGTCTACCAGTCATGATATAGCACCACCTGATCTTCCTCAGGATTCATATCCAGCTGACTTTGTTCCAGCAATCCCAAAAGATGTTGTTTCTCCTACTCCAGATGTTGGTAATTCTACTCATCGGCCTAAGTGGTGGCTCAAGACTATTGGAGATCTTCATAATGATGAACTCATTGAGGGTAGATCAGCTCGCAGAAAGAGCAAGCAACAAAACACAGTCAATTTTGCTCTTATGGCCAACATACACAACATTTATGAGCCTCAGACATATTCAGAGGCTAAAGGGATTCTAGAGTGGGAAAAGGCTATGGCGACTGAATACCATAGTCTTCTGAAGAATCACACTTGGGTTCTTTTTGATCTTCCTCCTGGGAAGAAACCTATCAGCTGCAAATGGGTTTATAAGGTCAAGTATCATGCAGATGGCACTTTGGATAAATATAAGGCCAGATTGGTTGCTTGGGGATTCACACAGCGAGAGGGCATTGACTACGAAGAGACTTTTGCTCCTACTGCCAAGATGAGCACAATTCGTCTTCTTCTCGCGATTGCAACTCAATTCGGATGGACAGTTCATCAGATGGATGTTAAGAGTGCCTTTCTCAACGGTGAGTTGCAAGAAGAAGTCTACATGATGCAGCCTCCTGGTTTCAAGGTTGTCGGAAAAGAACATCAAGTTTGTAGGCTCGTGAAAGCACTCTATGGACTGAAACAGGCTCCCCATGCATGGTACATCAAGATTGATCAGTACTTGGTTGATCATGGTTTTCAGTGCAGCCCTTCTGATAGTAATTTGTATGTCAAGCACTCTGGTGATGATGTTTTGTTTAAGGTTATCTATGTTGATGACTTGATCATTACTGGCATTTCAGCACATTTGATTGCAGCAATCAAACAAGATTTGTGTTAGGCTTTGACATGACAGATTTGGGGCTTCTCCATTATTGTTTGGGTATTGAGGTTTGGCAGACCGCTAGTGGCATCTTTATCTCTCAGTCCAAACATGCCAGAAGTCTGTTTGACAAATTTCGGATGTCGGATTGCAAACCTGCCTCCACACCCATAGAGAAGGGGCTGAAGTTATCAGCCAACTCTGATTCACCTCCGGTCGATGAAATGGCATTCAGGCAACTAGTGGGCAGTCTCATCTACCTCACTGCCACTAGACCTGACATCAGTTTTGCAGTGAGCTACATTTCTTGCTTCATGACAGCTCCAAAAGTTGATCATTGGCTTGCAGCAAAGCAAGTGCTGAGATACGGTAAGGGCACTTCAGATTTTGGCATTCTGTATGGCAAATGCAAGGATCCAAAACTGATTGGTTATACAGATTCAGATTGGGCAAGCTCAGTGGATGACCAAAAATCTACTTCTGGATATGTATTAAGTTTGGGTACAGGTGTTGTAACATGGACCAGCAAGAAGCAGTAGGCAGTGGCTCTTTCCTCAACTAAAGTTGAATATCGAGGAACAGTTAAGGCAGCATGTGAGGCAGTTTGGCTCCGTAGGATGCTTTCTGACATGCACATGTCACAAGCAGGACCTTCTCCCTTGTGTACTGATAATCAAGGGGTGCTCAAACTAGCCAAAAATCCAGTCTTCCATGAACGTACCAAGCATGTCAAGCTTCATTGTCACTACATCTGCAAGCTGGTAGAAGATGGATCAGTTCAGTTGCAGTATGTTCCAACGACGGATCAGACTGCAGATATTCTCACCAAGTCTCTAAGCCCGGATAAGTTTGTAAAATTCAGGGGGCAACTTGGTGTTTTTGACAGCTTGACCATTAAGGGAGGGTGTTAGAATATTATATTCTTCTTTTATTTAATGGTCAATTGTCTACTATAATTTCTACAGTAGTCAGTAGGTAGATAGTAGGTAGATATTTAATATCTACAGTATCTTGTATTTTCTATATAATGTAACCTCTTTTTCAGTTTAATATTATATTCTTCTTTTATTTAATGGTCAATTATCAATTTATCTACTGTAGTTTCTACAGTAGTCAGTAGGTAGATATTTAATATCTACAGTATCTTGTATTTTCTATATAATGTAACCTCTTTTTCAGTTTAATGTAAGAATGCTTTTACCATTCACATAAGGGAGGGTGTTAAAATAATTACTAAATAGTAATGGTCAATTAGTTATTAGTCATAGGCTTTAATAAATTCATTCCAACTTTAGGATATAATGTTATGTTTTATTTCTTTTTAGCATGTTCTTTTCATTTATCCCACATTCATAACATGGTTTGCCTCCCATGATTAAAATTCTTTATAACAAGGTTTTTGCTTCTAATTTACTTAATGAATGTCTTGGTTATCTTTATGCACTCAATTTTCGTAATATCAACAACCAAAGCCTTATGCTTCAATTTGCTTGTGAGTGGACAATGTAGATAGAAGTTTGTTGTTAACTCCAAATTTGTTCATAAAGTGGTTGTGGATATTGTTCCTTTGGATGTATGTGGAGCTGTGTTTGGCAACCCCTACATGTATGACCATAAAGCAATTTATTTTTGGAAGGAAAACAAGTATTGCCTATGTACATGCAATCTTGAGCAACAAGAACAAGTTAAATAATATAACCTATCCAACACAAAATAAATGTAACACTTAAGATAAAACAAAAAGTTAATAAACATGATGAAAACATGAAAATGGCTCACCAAACTAACTCTTGTTGCACCAAGTCTACAGTGGTTGTGCTCAAGATTGGTGAATGTAGTATGTGAATGCCTTCACCAGCAACATAACATTGCATATGAAGATGTTGTTCAAATCATAGTTTGAAGACTCTTTGAGTAATCTGAAAGATTCTCCAAACTCCCGAGTCTCTAAGTTGGCCAAGCCGAGTCGACTAGACTCCCGCGTCTGAGTCTAGTCAAGTCTTGGAGAGTACTCAATCGAGTCCTACTCCAAGACTCTCAAGTCTTTAGGCTCAGAATCCCAAGTCTTGAGCTCATACTCTTCTAAATGCTTGAACATAATAGACATAGAGAATGAAATTTCAAATTTTGAGAGTTTGAGGGTCATTTGACAAAAAAATGGAGGTTTCAAGCACTTTACGTAAAATTGTCAACTTGTAATAGTGGCGACTTCATAATCGCCTAGGCAATTTCATCAAAAAAAGTGATGGTTTTGTATAGGGCAATACAGCAATTTCGCAATTGACAGCAATAGTTTCATAATTGGCCCTTGTTGACAAGCAAAGATTTTGTCATGATTTCCAAAATGGCTTGTATCTATCAAAAACCTTTACAATTCCCTAACTCTTCAACTTCCAATGACTTCTGGTGTTTTTTTCTTTTTGGACATCCAAGGGGGAATCAAGGTGCCTAGTAACCTAGACACACCTTGGGTGCTTAAATCTTAATGAAATCAATATCTTTTGGTGTTGCCTAAGGGACTACATATCTATGTATGACCATGTAAAATATAAATTGGGGAAGTTACTAAGACTTGAAGTAATTTACTAAGGGGATTAAATTTCTTAGTGAACAATTAGTCATTGTAGGCTAGATCAAACTTGAAGAAAGCCAAGTTAGATGTCTAAGGGATCGAATACTTTGAGATTCAAGTTGGTGCCCTATGACTATAATTGCTATTGAAGTTGTGGATTTTATATAGTTGTAGCTCACATTTTGCTAGAGTTTTCTCGCACATGTGGGTTTCTCCAAAGTAAATCATTCATCCTCTTAATTGTTCATGGTGTTTGCTCTTGAAATGAAGTTGGCAAAGCTAACAAGTCCATTGAGCACATTCAATAAGGGCAAACCATTATGCAAATGTCTACTACTAAATACAAGTAGTGTCGTGATGAACATCAACCACCAAACAGATTCAAGATTAGTGACAAAGCATGGATTCATTAGCAAGACATCACCTCAAGATCTGTCCTGTTTAGTATGGCCTATACACCATTACTTATAAGGTTGAAGATAACGCATTCAAGATTAATCTTGCAAATTATCTTGGTTTGCATCCAATCTTCAAAGCAAAACTCTTGCACCATAACTTTCCACCTTTATTGGACAAAACCTTGCTAAAGAACTTCAGTCAGCAAAGATTAATCATGATTGCAACATCCCAACAACAGCAAATCAAGTCATTGAAACAAAGGTCAAACACAAAAGGAACCAAATAGATTTTTATCTACTAGATCATTATGGCAATTCAATTATTTCCAAGGGAAACAGTTTGCAAAAGCTAAAAGTCACTAGCAACTTTCCCTATCTTCTCTTGCAACCTGTGTAAATGTAATCAAATCCTTATCAAGTAGGATCCTAAAAAATCTAAGAATAAACTAAGGTCTGAAATTCTGTGTGAGAAATTCTAAGTCAAAGACGATTTTCCAGATTTCTTCTCTTAATGCCGAATGTACTGATTGCAGAACATTAATAAATTTTGATGTTTGCATATCAAGAGTCCCTTTTGTATGTAAGGAGACCCACCTCCAAGGGATGCGTCTCTTGAGCGGACGTGTCTCCTTTACAACCGATTATCATTCGGTTAAACAAATTAAACACATATACCCCCTCACACATGGCGGATATATATTATATGAATTCCATATTTTATTCAATGTGAATTTTGAACATCTTTTATTTAAATTCGATTTTATACATGCATTATAAAATTCGATTTTACTTATTTCTAGAAATATTAAATATGAAGAGCAATTGATCTTATATAAACGATGATGATGCTTATAGCAATCATCATTTATATCTGACCTAAGCTACCATTCATCAACACTCCCTCTTAGCTAGGGAAAATATTTCAAATCAAATAAGTGGAGATATCACCTTCACACGTGATATCGAAGATATGATATGTTTTCTCAATGTTGTCAAGTCACATGACATTCTTCATAACACATCTTCATTATGGTATGTGCACTGACATCAAGTCACATGATGTCTACCATAATTCATGGCTTATCCACGAATATAAATATCCACCATGATAATCTCTTAAGGATCACAATGATCTTCAGATGATATCAAGTCACATGATATCCATCAAAGTGTCCAAGAGATACTATCATGACATGTCCACAGATATCAAGTCACATGATATCTATCATGATAGTTTATCATTGTAGAGTCATCACTTTACAATGTCAAATACAAGTGTTCATTATTAGAAAGATCGTCACCTTTCAATAATGTACACAGGGGGAGTAGGCCCATAAGGTCATGGAGTCACACACATGACAAAAGAGTTTACACATTAAACATCTTTATATATTAGTACAATTTATAAACAATTTGTATTTCAAACATAAATAACAAATTACATTTCAACCATACCAAGTTTCTTCCTGAAGTGCTCTACCTTGATTCGGGAGAGAGGCTTGGTGAGAATGTCTGCAGTTTGATCATTTGTACTAATATACTCCAACTGGATCACTTTCCTTTCCACCATATCTCTTACATAATGATAGGGGATCTCAATGTGCTTAGATCTATCATGAAAGACAAGATTTACAGAGAGTTTGATGCAACTCTAATTATCACAGTGAATAATTGTAGGATTCAAGGGCTCACCAAAGAGTCCCACAAGCAATTTATGAAGCCAAACTGCTTCTCTTGCTCCCATTGAGGCTGCAATGTATTCAGCTTCTGTTGAGCTCTGTGCAACTGAAGATTGTTTTCTACAAATCCAGGAGATCATAGCCGATCCTAAACTGAAGCAACATCCTGATGTGCTTTTCCAATCGGTTACACTTCCAGCCCAATCTGAATCAAAGTATCCATGTAGATCTAGTTGATCATTCTTGTAAAGGAGACCATATCCAATAGTGCCTTGAAGATATCTCAAAATATGTTTCACAGCCATTAAGTGAATTTCCTTTGGCTCACACATGAACTGGTTGAGAACATTCACTGCATAGCAAATATCAGGTCTGGTGTTAACCAGATACGTCAAGGATCCAATCATCTGTCTATAAAGGGTTGGATCTGCACATTTGGATTCTGTTGCTGCTTCTTTCAATTTGTGAAGGTTGGTTTCCATAGGTGTAGACATCGGTCTACAGTCCAACATTCCAAATCTTTTCAGAATATCAATAGTATACTTCCCTTGGTTTAGTATAATGCCCTTTGATTTCTGCCATACTTCTAAACCTAGGAAGTAGTGTAGAATGCCCAAGTCTTTCATGTCAAATTCAGAAATTAGATCCTACTTCCCTTGAGCAATGAGGTGATCTTCTCCTATTATCAGCAGGTCATCAACATATAAAATAATTATTAGCATATCACCTTTGATTACGTTGAAGTAGAGATTGGAGTCAGCATCATTCTTTGAAAATCCTAATCCCAAGAGATAGTTGTCAATTCTTTCATACCAGACCCTGGGAGCCTGTTTAAGTCCATAGAGGGCTTTCTTCAGTCTACATACATGTGAGTCAAGTTTATGTATCACAAAGCCTTCAGGCTGTTCTAGATAGACTTCCTCTTCAATGGTTCCATTCAGAAAGGCAGTTTTCACATCCATTTGATGGATCTTCCAGCGTTTAGCTGCTGCAATGGCTAACACTGCTCTCACTGATGTGTAACGGGCAACAGGTGCAAATGTTTCTTCATAATCAATGCCTTCCTTTTGAGAAAAGCCTCTAGCCACAAAACGTGCTTTATGTTTTTCTATACTGCCATCAGCAGCATGCTTGATTTTGAAGAGCCATTTGGAAGAGACAACAGATTTCTCTTTCGGTCTAGGTACTATATCCCATACATCATTCTTTAGGATAGACTGATATTCTTCTGTCATTGCATCCTTCCATGCTTGGTGTTGGAAAGCTTCTATAACACTGACAAGTTTTGAGTCTATAATGTTTTTCATTAGAGCTACATAGCTAGAGAAACGTTTGGGTCTTTTGCTCTCCTTGAATGTTCCTTTGGGTGTTGCATGATCCTCGGCTTCTTTGATCATCTTTCTTGCCCAAAGTGGTCTCTTCTTGCCGTTGTCAGTTGTATTCTCATTTGAAGTAGAAGGAAGTTCATGTGGCATTTCCTCAGAGTGCTCCCTCTGAATCTCAAGAGCAGGTTCTATTTCAGGTACTCTCGGGGAATAGGTTTATGTCTCACTAGAACTTCTTGCCCTCTTGAATGCAATGTCTTCTTCAAAGATGACATCTCTGCTCAATTCAATTTGTTTCTGCCCGGGTATAAATATTTTGTATGCTTTGGAGGTTTCACTATAACCCACAAATACTCCCTTCTTTCCAGAAGGTTCTAGTTTGAATCTCTTCTCTTTGGGCACATGAATATAGACGGAACAACCAAAAATCCTAAAATGACTAATGTCAGGTTTTAAACCGGTAAAGGCTTCTTCAGGAGTTTTGTTATCGAGATGAGAATGAGGATATCTGTTCTGAATATAGACAGCAGTCCTAGAGGCTTCAGCCCAGAAAGAGGTTTCAATATTTTGGTCCAGCAACATTGCCTTAGCAACTTCTACAATGGTTCTATTTTTTCTTTCAGCAACCCCATTTTGTTGAGGGTTGTAGGCAACTGTGAACTCCCTCTTAATTCCAACACTCATGTAGAATTCTTTAAAAATTTCAGAGGTGTATTCTTTCCCATTGTCTGTCCTTAAGGTTTTTATTTTCTTTCCGGAGAAGTTTTTAGTGAGGGCTTTAAACTCTTTGGACTTTTTGAGGATTTCTATTGACTCTTTACACTTAAGGAAATAGATCCATGCTTTCCTAGAGAAGTCATTTACAAATATGACATAGTATAGAAATCCTGCTTTAGAGGGTATAGACATGGGTCCACATAAGTCTAAGTGAACCAGTTCTAACACATTTAAGGTTTTACTCAAACTATTGGGAAAGGACCACTTTGTATTCTTACCTAAGGCACAACCTTTGCAAGTTCCTTCATGAGATGGTTTTAACTTAGGTAAGCCTGTAACAAGTTTTTCTATAGAAGGTAGGGCACGGAAATGAAGGTGTCCTAATCTTCTATGCCAAATCTCATTTGAATCAAAGGTGTCATGGGTAAGGGCTTGTTTAACTTCATTGCATAGTTTGTAGAGGTACCCTTGTCTTACACCTATGGTTTCAGCTTTCTCGATGGTTGAGTTCTTAGGCCATGCTAAAACTTTCCCATCCATAAAGGTAACTCTATATCCATTGTCTTCAAGAGCAGAGATGGATATTAGATTCCTCTTAATTCCAGGTACAAATAAGACTCCAGTAAGTTGAAGAGAGAGACTAGATTTTAGTTTGATGGAGCAAGTTCCAACCCCTTTTACAAGGTGTGCAGAATCATCCCCAATAGTTACTATTTCATCAGATCTTTCAGTCATAGTGTCCAGGTGTTCTCTGAATCCTGTGATGTGTCTAGAAGAACCACTATCAATTACCCAGTTGTGGGTGTTGTTAGATGTTTGGCTAGATAATGCTGAATAGAACACAAAGTTCTCAGATTCATGATCTGAATTTGTCTTTCCTACTTTGGCAAATGATGCTTGTTGCTTTGATCTGTCAAGGCACTTCATTGCATAGTGACCATATTGATCGCATCTAAAGCATTGCACTTGAGAGATATCTTTCTTCTTAGAAGATCCCTTTCCATTGGGATTTCTCTTTCTTTTAAAAGATCCTCTTTTGTAGAAGTTTTTCTTGTTCCTTTTATTGGTTGTTGTGTTGAGTACATGAATGTCTTCATCCATGTTCTTTTGTTTATTTTCCTTAGTGGAGAGTCTTGTTTCCTCTTGAAGGCAATCAGTTCTCAGCCTATCAAACTTGGGGAGTTTAGATCTTGCACTTATTCCTTGAACAAATGACTCCCATGAGTTGGGTAGGCCTCCTAGTGCAATTAGGGTTAACTCTTTGCTATCAATCTGATATCCAATTGTGGATAACTGATCCCTTAGTTCAGTGATCCTCATGAAGTATGCATTAATTGACTCTCCTTTGTTTATTTGGGCATTGTTGATTTGCCTCTTTAATGCAAGAGTCCTACTGGTATTGTTGATCTCATAGGTACTCTCAAGAGATTTGAACATATAATATGCAGTTTCATGTTTTGCTAAGATAGGCACTATATGATCCCTAACTGCATCTACTAGGATTTTCATGGCTCTTTCATTGTTTTCAATCCATTGAGTTTTCTCAGGTTTAGCCTCTGGTTCCCTTTTATTTTCTCTCACCAGTGAGTCTAGTTTATTCTCTTTAAGGATCATCATGATTCTAAATTTCCATGATGTAAAGTTGTCTGCTCCTGCAAGACGATCTTCAAATCTGATCACACTTGACATTATGAAGAATGTGAAGTGAATTCGATTCTAGAAAATACGAATTTTGTTGAGCAATCTAATATTTAGATTTGATTTGGATTCACACAACGTGGCTCTGATACCATGTAAATGTAATCAAATCCTTATCAAATAGGATCCTAAAAATTCTAAGAATAAACTAAGGTCTGAAATTTTGTGTGAGAAATTCTAAGTCAAAGACGATTTTCCAGATTTCTTCTCTTAATGTCGAATGTACTGATTGTAGAACATTAATAGATTTCGATGTTTGCATATCAAGAATGGAACTCCCTTTTGTATGTAAGGAGACCCGCCTCCAAGGGATGCGTCTCCTGAGGAGACACGTCCACTCAAGGGACGTGTCCCTTTGGGCGCACGGGCTTCCTTTACAACCGATTATCATTCGGTTAAACAAACTAAACACATATACCCCCTCACACATGGCGGATATATATTATATGAATTCCATATTTTATTCAATGTGAATTTCGAACATCTTTTATTTAAATTCGATTTTATACATGCATTATAAAATTCGATTTTACTTATTTCTGGAAATATTAAATATGAAGAGCAATTGATCTTATATAAACGATGATGATGCTTATAGCAATCATCGTTTATATCTGACCTAAGCTACCATTCATCAACAACCTGCCACAATGGGGACTAATCTTGGAGGATCCAGCACTTTCTTCATCTCACAGTACAACGATTGTTCTCCGCACAATATTTTGCCATCAACACAAACTTCAAGACATTCCCATGCACATAGGATCATACTACAAAATCATCTTTCCTCTTATTCTATTTATTCTATCATGCTCCAAAAATTTCATCCCTATTCCACATAACTATTCAATAGGATTTCCAAAGAAAAACAAAATAGAGAATATGAATCATTAGAAGATAAGTTGTTGCATTTTTTGTTAATATCATAGCACGAAGGAGAGAATATGAATAATTAAAAGATAAGTTGTTGCAAATTTTGTTTATATCATAGCATGCCTTTGCCTTCAACATTTGTATATTAAAACATCACAGCCATTCTTCAAATAAGTTTGATATATCAATCACAAGTGTAGGCAAAAAAATGGTGCACCATGCATTTGACCTCTCCATTCTTATATGGAAATTTAACTTAATAAAATGACAATTTTGACATGTCTTATTGCTTGAAATCTCTTATTCAAGCAGTCTAATTTAATATTGCACTCTCACCATTTTTTGTTCACTTTCATTTTAACAAATTTGATTCCATTTGTGTGTTGTGCTCTAGGCAAACCTATACCCCAGAACAATGTATAAAGATTTATAAAAATGAAATATATGAGATGGACAAGGGATACAATGTCCTCCAAAAGAGGTTATCACCTCACTTAATTAATCGGGATACCTTTATGAGTATACGAGTTATATATTACAATAAATCATCATGGCATTTTTTTTATGCGCTTGTACTAAGTAATGGGTACCTAGCCCAAGTTTTTTTGAATATTACTCCTATAACTATGCTTAATAATCTTTTCATGCTTGATTGGCAAACCACATTTTTCATTAGAAAGTGTGGCAATTTTCTCTAGGGTGGTATTTTGGTGCTTGTAAGGATTTAAGGAAACAAAAAATAATAAAAAAGGAGTGGATGAAAGTGCAACAATGAATTTTGTAGAGCTGTAAATTAAAACTTGATTTTCTGCACAAAATCTGGTAGATGGACTGATCCATATAGCATAATTCCTACCAAATCCAAGATCCTGTAAGTTCACTCATGAAGCACATAGACAGTAAGAGATTAAACATACCTAGGATTAATAACCAAAAAGGAAAAAATAACATCTGTCAAAGACTATAATTGCCCCATAAGCGTAAGCATTGAAAAATATGCTGAAGCTTAAACAAATGTAACTAAGGCCCAATATTTGCAAACATTAAAACCATCCACAAATCGAGACAATAAAAACTTAAAGAAGCTGCTATTCCACGACAAGTGGAAAAAAAATATAAAGGAAGGCCACAGATGGTTATGGTGATTAATATATTCTTGCTAGCAGACAGTTGAATGAGATCAAGCATACCAAAAGATACTCACTTGACACAAATCCACAATTATGGAGTCATTACGTGCTAGATGATTTGCCCAGTGTTCTTCAGCTACTTCTTCATCTGGTCTCCCATCTGCATCTTTTGACTCAATGTAAGGCTTGTGTTTCACACGATTTAGATCTTCATGAAGCCCATCTAAGAGAAATGCTAGCAACTCCTGTAGAATGCATAACAAAATAGAGTGGTCACCACCACATTCACATCCCCATAGTTCATTAAGATGTAAAGAGAAGTTATCAAAAGCCTTCAAGTCCTTGGAACAAAATTTACGTAATGCTTATTTTCAAGTTAAATACTACACAATCAAACTGTTGCAAAAACATTGCCCTTTTCATGGATCATAAGTACTCTTACAATCCCAAAAACAGTAAAATGATATGAAGATAATTAACATTTTTAAACTCTCGATTGTTTTTGACATAACCACATTTGAACCTTTCTACAAACTAATTTAACTGTGAAAAATGAATATGGGTGTCTACATTCCTTAGTTTTACTTTTACTGTATTTTAACCACAATTGAAACCACAGATAAGAAGAATGGAATAAGATTATCAATAATATTTCATTATGCCTGGGACTATCAAGTGCATGCCTGTGTGTTATAACCGTAGCCTAAGTTTGCAGTAGAAGGAATATATATTTGTTTTATACATTTCATTTCCCATTGCTTCAGTCTGGATACAATAATCCCTAAAGAACAAATGCAGTACTTCTCTAATACAATGGAAGAAACCAACTTACTTTATATCATTTTAAAAATTTAATAATTATTAAAATTCTTTTCATTGTAACCTATCAACTGACAGCTCTTTCCCATTCCATCCCACAAAAGTATTCAAATTTTAACCATAATTGAAAACACAGATAAGAAGAATGGAATAAGATTATCAATTATTTTTCATTATGCCTGTGTGTTATGACCATAGCCTAAGTTTGTAATAAAAGGAATACAAATTTATTTTTTTGCATTTCATTTCCCATTGCTTCAATCTGGATACCAGCAGGATTAATCCCCAAAGAACAAATGTAGTACCCTTTTAATATGATGGAAGAAACCCAACTTATTTTATATCATTTTACCAATTTAATAATAATAAAATTCTTTTATTGCAACATATCAACTGACAGTTCTTTCCCATACCATCTAACAAAAGTATTCAATTTTTACTAACTTGTGAATCATGCTGATTGTAGCCACTAAACTGAGGTGCAAAGCGAGCAAGCTTTGATTTGAATAATCGAGGTGATATTGGTGTTCTTCCTGGTGCCCATAATTTCCTTAATAGCTCCCCAAATGCATTAGCAAGCTCTCCCTGCTCAAAGAGATAAACAAGTAAAAAGGGATTGGTATTAGAAAAGCTATCTTCCAGAGGTAATTATGCCAAACAAATATTCAAGGTGTGCAGTGCAATGCAGACTACGAAAAATCATATAAATAGGTAAAATGTATTGTCAGCAGTCTCAATTGTTCATGCCATCTTTGAGTACAGTCTATACGTTCTAAATATATATTGAAATAAAATTGAAATGTAGAGGTTTGAACTCTTATATATTGAAATAAGATTGAAATGTAGAGGGTTCAAACTCTTATATATTGAAATAAAATTGAAATGTAAAGGTTCGAACTCTATAATATGCTTACTTCCATGCCCAGTGGATTTTGTCGATTGATTTCCTTGGTATAATCACCCAAAAAGTACTCAACCAATCTTGGGGTGTGCACTAAGCACTCAAGAGCACTGTTCATGAAACAAGTGTTCCCAAGGTTATTCAACCCTATCAAACCTAATGGTCCAGCTTTACTGCCACTGCTACCAATTCCATCCAAGCTCCCGTATGATGAACTCAAAGGATGAGTAATGGATAACTCTGGGCTGGAACTTCTTGAAGTACTTTTGCTTAGGATTGAACCCCCTGCAAGAGATGGTTCCTGCCTTGAAGATTCTACCGGGACTATGGCTAGATGATATCCCTCTGAACCATTCAGGTACGATGAGCGTGTATTGCTAATAGTGCTGTGAGGCAAAATTCCATCCACTTGTAGCTCCAAAAGTGTCTGCATATAAATGTGGCAATTAGACATGAATATCTTAACAATGCTACCAGGCATGCTCTGTTGAATATTATTTATTACATATTTATGACAAAATAAATAGATATTTACCAGAGATCTCCACCAAAATATAAAGCTCATCAGGGTTTGACTAAGAAAACTTAGTACAGTCACCTTATATGCTGATACTAGGGTAATGCCACAATATAATTATTCTTTGGGCTAGGACACAGGACAAAGAAAAACTACTCTATGCAACAGTTTTAAGTGCAAAATGAAAATACAAATCAGTGGATGGACTGATAAATGATGCGATCAACTTGCAAATTAATTCTTGGAAAGTATTATGGCAACTCTAAATTAATAACAGAAAACTAGTGCACTTTCACACTAACCACAAACGCTAGAAGAGAAAACAAAAAGATTAATAACAATTTTCCAAATTAAAATAAACAAGGTTTGCCGAAACAATAATTTCAGAGGCTGTCCTATATAGCAACATAGCCAGATCAGAAATATTCTGAAACTAAAAGGTACCTTACAGAAGATTTGTGCACTTTCACATTATCCACAAAAGCTAGAAGAGAATACAAAATGATTAATAACAATTTTCTAAACTAAAATAAAACATGGCTCTCTAAAACAATAATTTCAGAGGCTGTGATAGATAGCAAGATAACCAAATCAAAAATAATGTGAAACTAAAAGGAACCTTACACAACCGAAAACCTCCACATCTTTAGTATAACATATGCTTTTATGCAGCCCACTAAATGGCTCAGTGAAGTCAAGTAGTTGTGTGAAGGTATGGAGTCCTCCAAAGAATATGATCAAACTCAACTTTGTCAGACCTTCTATGGGTAATCTGGGTCAGGCACAAACCAAAGGAATTCTTAGAACTCATGAAGATAATCTAATTAGTTGCATCTCTAGGATTGCTATTGCTACTAATAGTCATGCTGAAGGAGAAGCACTACTTGCAGGTTTGAAACTGGATATCATAAATAAAGCTATAAATATTATAATAGAGGGAGATTCACTTATCATAATAAGAAGAATGGAGTCAAATCATATGCTTTCTTTGTAGGTTGTGGCCACAATACAAGGAGCTGACAGTTTAGTGACTGAATTTGAAAGAAATGAACTTAGACTTGTCAAGAAACATTTAAATATAGTGCCAAACCATTGGACTAACCAAGGCAGAGATGTTAAGACTAAAACTGGGGAGAAAAATAAGGCACATTCCTCAAAGCCCAAGAATAATACATTAACCAATCTGCTCAAATGCAATTTGCCTCAGAGGTCACTATGCAAATCTCTTGTTGATCATATTTCAATATTTCAGATAATGGAAGAGGATTTAGAGATAGCTTGAACTACTTTAAGTTCTTTTATCTTTAACAGTTTGAAGTTCAATCATAGTGTCATTTTTCAGTCAGTTGTCATGGATAATAGTAGAAAAAAAGGGTACACCAGGGAAGAGACAGGCTAATCAAAGAGAAAAAGATCTGATCAAAGTAACCCTGAAGACGTGCACTAGCTGTAAATTTGATCAAAATGTACACGTAAAATCTGGAAGCCCAAATTCCTCAGAACTTAGAACTAGAGTTTCATGGAGAAAATGGTAAAAAAGGGGAAATGATACAAGCGGGCAAATTCCATTAAAGCTCCCATATGTTAAATGCAAAAGACCCCAAAATGGCCTTTTCTATACTGTGTATATAACTGAATAGCACTTGAAAACTAGATAACTTTCAGAAATTTTATGGATCTATTCATATGTGGATGGATGTCCTTGTCCTGAAGGAAAAGATCAATTTATAATTCACATGAAAGACTTGATCATTCTCTGCTCGTGGAATTGAGTTCCATAGCATTGACAAGGTTTCTTCTAAATAATGGAGACATGGGAAAAACCCAGGAGACTGAAGCAACCCAACACATTTCACGAAAGAAAATAATATTTAAGAGCATGGAAAAAAATAGATAACTTCATAATAATCAACATGCCAATTGAGCAGGGGATGACCCCACAGTGCAACGGCAAGTTGCAAGCAGTAGTGAAACTACTGTCCGGTGTTCAAATCCCACCGGTGGAAGGTGGGACTAACACGCACCGAGAGGACGGAGGAGGACGGAAGGTGATCGGGCGCTGTTGCGGGGTCAAAAGCTGGAGGGAACGATGGAACAGCAAAGCTGGCGGGGGTGTTCTGATAGAGGTTTGGCGCCGGGTCCTGCAGGGAGCTTGGTGGGAATGAAAGCAAGCGAGGCAAAGCAGACAAAGGGATGACGCGGGGTCCTGCAGGGAGCTTGGTGGGAATGCAAGCAGGCATAAAAAGGCAGAGATGACGTCCCCCGAAATGTGGCCTTACTGGTTCATAGCTCCAGTCAAAAGCAATACGGGTGCTGCCCCTTAGCAGCGATTCACCAAACAAAAATAAAAAAACATGCCAATTGTGCAGAAGTAATGTAAGGTAAGAAGGTATCCTTTGCCGACAGCTGTCACTTATTTATACCATCAAAAAGATAAAATCATAAATACAATTCATGGTATCATGCACACTTACCAGCTTGTTAGTGAGCACCATGCTTTCAGTTTAAAGTCTTCTAGATCATGGATGGTGATTCACCCCAATGAAGACTACTTAAGCACTTCTATATAAGTGGGCTCCTTTACTAAATAACAAACCATGAGCTGGAAATATAGCACAAACGTGGTTCCATCATCCGTGTACATCAAAAGAAATGAAATAATATGTACAATCATATCAAAAAATGAATAATGGACTAGTTATTAAACTATTCAAACATATGCAGAAAAAAAGGACAGCAGACCTATAGATCCAATCAGAAGATATCATCCCCAGATTTTTTGAAATAAGTTCATAAAGATAAAATAAGTCGAAAGTACCTATTAATTAGAAAAGGGAGAAGCCAAAATGAATTTGGTCTAACAAGGGGTTGATTCAATACTGCAACCAAATTCCAACCCCTTCCATCCTCACAAAATGGATTACTGTTACCAAGTTTCAGAAGACGGTGAGTACTCACAAGCCAGATCCACTTTGCAGGTTACCAAGCAGGTAAGTTTTTGGTAATAACTTGGCAGGAGAGTTTCCGGCAATTACTCACTGTATATTGCTAAGTTTCTTGGGAGTATTTACCAAAACGTAAACAGGTTTATTCCTTTTTCCTAAATCTTTTCTTCAGCTTTTTCCTTGCTGTGGAAAAAAAATCGATCTTTTTTTTCCCAAAAAAAATTGACTAGCCAAATTCAAGGGACACTTAATACCCTAAATATCTCGGATTGGCTGAAAAAGGCATAATAAGTACTACCATATTACACATGTACAAGCTGATTGATCTTACAACAAAGGAATGGGTTACCACAGGAGCTGACAGTTATGGAAGAGCAGACTTTAAGCAACAAAATGAAAATTCAATTACATTAGGACCAAACCTAAATATGTGCCCTCCCCTTATCATATTTCCTACTAATGCTGGAAAGCAGCAAAGCTATGGAGTTGTTTTATTGGTCATTCTGCATATTGAAAATGTTATGTCATTCTTCTCAAAATACCTTCAGTGTTGAAGTCACTGGCCAAAATATTCGTTTGCTGCTATAAGAAATGTTAATTTAGCTTTAGCTTCAGCAGCATTGGTCTCATAGTTTGAGGATTCCCCTTGGCCAGTTGTGGGTGCATTTCCATCAGCTTCATGTTGAGACTGATCACCATATTTTTGTGAAGTAAAAGAGTATGCCACCTCTGTTCTCTTCAGGAGATGGAATCTGAAAAGCATTTTATTTTTCAGTGTCCAGTCTACTGTGAGATCTGTGGGAGGCACTACAGAGATTTTGGTGGCTCTCTTTCCACTTTCTTCCACTACCCTAATCAGAGTACTTGTCCTTTTTCCATCATGAGATCTCCAAGTTTAGGCATAGGTTTATCTATGGGGATCCTAGATCTACCAGATTAATTACTTCTTTCTTTTAACCCACCACCCTGGTTGGGAGCATTAAATGCACTTTACACATTTCTGATTTGTGTATAGACAAGTACAAGTCAGTGAGGTATTGCTCTACCTTGCAATCTAGTACAGCTGAGGCTCCCCAGCACCACAATTCTCACTCCAGTGGTTGTCACTATATCTCATCCTAGCATGAAGGATGCTCTAGCTCCTCCCTTCTACAGTGCAGATCTCAGCAACAGGCTCACATTACCAGCTTTTTACCCATTACCAGTTCTTTCACCACAAATATTAGGGGGAGTTCTACACAATATTGACTACCTCCTAGGATTTTCTAGCCTAGCCCCCTAAGCACTAGACTCTCCCTGGCAAACATTCTTAGACTTTGCATTGATATTCCCACTGCGATCGACACATTTTCATTCATTTGGACACTCGAGGACTTCGGTTCCTCACCTAGGCGTTCTTCCATTTATTACCTTATGGGGTCTTCCTCACTTTTTACTTACATTATTGTACTTGCTTGAGGGTATGCCTTTTTTAGGCTAGCACCCATGTGTCTTTATGTCTGAGGCTTCCTTTTTAATCCCTAGTCCTTCGCTACTGTACCCTCTGTATGTTCCAGTCATTTTGATCTATTTTTGGTCATTTCTGGACATCAATATACTTTCTTTCTTTCTTTAATCCTATGATCCTCGAAAAAAAACTAATAATAAACAGTAGAAACTATGACATCTACATATTCTTGTTGTGAGGCTTGGCATTGTTACAAAAGATATCATGAAAACAGAGAAGTGTGGAACATAGTCATGAGTTCCAAAACCTTGAAGATGGTCTACAAAAAACAAACCAGACAGCCACATGAGCAATTGCAGCACTCACATCTTGATCCAGCTGTTTTTCTCTGCCCTGGATGATTTTATTATTGATCAACGCAAATTTTGTCTGCCCAAAGAAATCCCAAATATGAACCTGAGTCAACAGAATGAACAGTAATCAATATCAAAAACAAATCTGTAAAATTATAAATACTAAAATATAAATAATATGGCACATGATCCAATCAAAGCTGTGCTTACTTGTTCAGAACCAACATTGAAAAGTTCGCATGCTCTATTATAGCATTCCCCTTCATTACCCTGAGGCAAATTGCATATACTTGTTAACAAAATAGAAACAAAGCAAAATCTACCACAGATGCCAAGAGTACTTTTATAATTGGTAAATTTGTACTAGTAATGAAAATCAAAACAGTAATGTCTACTTCAAGAATTCCCATCATGTAATCAAACAATCAGCAAGCATAAAATTTTGCTTCTTATCACCAACCAGTTCAACTCTCTATGAAGTAAAATTTACACACATTTAACTTAGACTTATGGAAACTTAGATATGCTTTTCTTTTTAGTCTATTGATGCTAGAGTCTTTACCCTTTTTTATAGAAAAATGTTCATATTATATCAGAGAAAGGTTGAAATTACAATCACCAAAAAACTCTAGTTCACCATATGCAAAGAGTAGTGGATCTCTTAAAGAGGAAAACATTCAACATGAAAAACAGGAGCAGAAGCTACTAAAAAATACATATCAGAAAGAAAATAAAGGATTGCTCGAATGTAGAAAAAAATGCTTGCAAAAGATGAGGAAAATAAAAATCAAAAGACCCCTCCCATTAAAGCCTCAAAAGTCGAGAGTTTTGAAGAGGCCTTGCCCTGTTTCTGGATCTGTCCAGCCATGCTCTCAATTTCATGGCAAGCTCAATCAGGACTTCCCTCACCTTGCAGAGGCTTAAGTACAAGGACATGAAGCTCATACCACTAAATGAACTCTTGCACAGAACATTCTAGTTGGTTGGCTGGACGCTAGAGACTTTAGCATCAATAGTTAAGAATGGTAGTATAAATGAAAGAAAAACATATAGTAATTAGAGACATTAGATTTCATATAGTAATGTTAAATTAGAGATAACATGTTTTACAAATGTCAGTATATGCACATAATGTACACCAAAGAAAGAACTAGTTGTGCCTCAAAAGAACAGCTTGAAGAAATGAAAGTTAGGGCATAGCTAGCAATCACTCCTGAACTCCGTTGTAACTCTAATTAAGCTATTAATAAAGCTGCAATTCTATTGTGTTCTTTTGAGCTGTCATTTAATCCTCTTCTAACATTATATCCCACCAGTTACATATTGAGATGGATCACAATATTCTGCACAACGAGAAGATCTATCATGTCTATTCCCCACAAAAGGCAAAGACCAAGGAGTAAACCATCTCCATGTGTCATGTCTACTGTAAGATACAGGGGAGGTAGGGAGTAAACCATCCCCATGTGTCATGTCTACTATAAGATCCAGGGAAGGTATAACTGTCTGGATAAACACTCACCTTCCACTATACCGATCAGAGGTGTCTCTCTCTTCCTTCCAGAGGTTGTCACCTTCATGCACAAGTCCTTGCATATCACCACTAGGGTGTACCAGTCAGCCCACCCAAATTCAAGAACCCAGGGGTCTGCCTCAATTTGGCAACAAGGTCCTTCAAGAACTTTGGCAAGCAGCCCAGGTCATTCATACAGTCAATTGCAAGTTAGCATTTTCTTCTCTATTACTAATAGCTCATTAGCCTGGGCATTAAGAGAGATTCTAAGGGAAGCACCTCAATTCCTCCTAGGAATATACAACCTGGCTCCATTGGCCCTGAACATTCTATGATGTGCATTATTAGGTCTTCCATTGACCCTTTCATGGCCATTGACAACAATTCCATTGGTTCTACTAGACTGAACCTTGCTACAGACACCTGACATCAGCAGTTTCCATCCATGGTCTCTTGCTCTAATTCTTCATCAGCTACATGCTTTGTTAGGGGGTCCTCCTCTCGCATGGCTATTAGTACTCGTATTTAGCTCTTATGGTTGAGAGTTTAACAATTTTGGTTTACTCTTTCTTACTTTGTTGTCTTTGTTCATTCCTGAAATGTTTAGCTATTTTCCGATGATATAGGGCCCTTTTGCCCTAATGCTTCTAATTGTTGTGGTTCTGTTCAATTCACTAAAAAGGAACTTGTAGCTCCCTAGCACGCAGCCAAGGTATAGCAGGTAAGCACAGGTTTGTAATTTATACTTTTCTATTATATGTTCATTAGCTATTGGTGTTAGGAGAGGTTCTAGAGGGAACACCCTGCATCCTCCTATAGGATTGTCCAGCCTAGCCCCATTATCCTTTTGACATTCTATGATGTAAATTATTAGGTTTTGAATTGACCCTTTCAAGGCAATCCTAAGCCTTGCTATGGACATCTCTCACTCTAATTCTTCATCAGCGCATGCCTCATAGAAAGGTCCTTCACTCACATGGCCATTTGTAATTGTATTTGGATCTTATAGTTTAGCATCAAACCGAATTTGGTTTACCCATCCTTTCTTTCTTATCTTTGCTTTATCCCTCAGTGTTTAGTTATTTGCAGATAAAAACCTATGATTCTTTTACACTAGTAATTCTCTGCAGTAAATGAGTGTACTCTCAAGTTGCATGGATATTCAAGGTTAGCATTGAACCAAATTTGGTTTACCCATCTTTTCTTTCTTGTCTTTGCTTTATCCCTTAGTGTGTAGTTATTTGCTGATAACCTAAGGTTCTTTTACCCTAGTAATTCTCTACAGTAAGTGAGTGTACTTTCAAGTTGCATGGATAATATAGTTTATCATTGAACCAAATTTAATTTACCCATCCTTTCTTTCTTATCTTTGCTTTATCGGTTATCCCTTAGTGTTTTGTTATTTGATAACCTAAGGTTCTTTTACCCTAGTAATTCTCTACATTAAATGAATGTACATTCAAGTTGCATTGACCGACCTTGGGCATTTATGGATGTTAATTTAGTTTTGGCCTTTCTTCTTACCCATCACTAATGGTAGGCTCCTTTTAAAAGGTTTTTGGGCAGATTAAAGCAGTGTTTCTCTGATTTTCAGGGATGGAAGTATGAATTTCAGAGAGAGAAAAAATTGCATATTTTGGGGATAATAGGGAAACGGCTATTACTACAATATTTAAAATTTTAGTATACAACTAAATAAAAAATTTTAAAAACGAATATACACAACAGTTCCAACAACCCAAGTTGCTTGTGGATCTTTCATGTAGTCATGCAAACAAGCAAGCCCAAAATCTCTTGCCTTTGCATAAGTTCCAAATCAAGCAACAAACTGCAGGATTTCAGATCTCTGTGAACAACTATGCAGCCCCATTGCTGATGAATATACAATAACCCTGTAGCAATGCCCTTCAGAATTACATTGCTTTGAGCCCTACACAGCACCGATCAACCACTTGGCCTGTAGTTGTAACTTGTAAACAATGAAGAGTCAATTTTTCTTTCTGCACAACCCCTGCAGTTGCACAAGATATGAGAGCTGGAGATGAACTGTGCTTAAGATTTCTGCAATGAATTCCTTCATTCCTTCCAATGGCAGTTTTTATCATTTATGATGCAATTGACTGCAACTTCAAGGCTGTTTGCAGCAAGATCCCCTCAGTCAACGGTCAACCCATCCATAACACAGCCCAGCAGCTACTCATTTCAAAAGCCTTGTGTGGCAGCAAATAGGTCTTCATAGGATATTCTGTGAGACCAATACTCTAACCCCCATGCTTCAATTGACTCTATTTTTTCAGCCGCTGGAATAGAAAAAAACAGGTACCAGGAACAAGATAGGAGATGTTGTACTAATAGACATTAGTGGCCATAAAGCCTCAAGATTAGCTTGTTGGTTTTTTATTTAATTTAATTAATTTAAGTCTTTTTAAGTTAAAAAAGTGCAGGCAGGGGAACAGCAAGCCTGTTTTTATTTTTCAGGGGCTGGGGGTGTCAGGCAATGGAAGGGGACATATCATCCCTGCCTCGGCACCCCTAAAACAACCCTGAAAGAGAGCATGTGCACTCCCCCCAGGAAGCATGAGATGAGAAGGGAACATTTGGCACTTGTCTCAACATCCCCAAAAAGTCCCAAACATGGGGGCATGTGGAGCATGATTTCTTGATGCATGAACATGTGCCCTAGAACACATGGATTGTTACTAGTAGTTATCATGACCTATTATGACTTCTAGACATTAACAAAGACATCTCAATTTCAACCTTATACTCACAAAGGCTGACTACTTGGTAGGAAACTGCATATGGTAATAGAAATATCCCAGAAAAAATGGCAATATGCATATATAAAGAGAGATCTTACAACAAAAGAGACATTTATGGGCCAAGATGCCCTAACATCCAATATACTCAAAAATGGAATGAACCCTAGAGGTAGGGAAACACCATACAATCCTCTTTATGGAAGAAGCCACTCCACACTATATCTCCATAACGAGAGCCCAATATATACAATACCCTTCACCCCTTACAATGATCTTCAACTCCTTTATAAAGACCTCCTAGTAATGGAGGAGTGAACCACTAATCCCCATATAGGCCTACTCATTGCCCAGTATGACTAACTTAAGGATGTGTAGCCCATGTAGGCATCTCCACTAACCTATATTCATTAAAATATCATATCCCTAGGTACATAACACTACTATTTCAGATTAAAAATATTTTGCTAACTACAAAGGCCTATAATGGAACTCTAGTTCAGCTACTCTATCGTTATCGTCAAACCTATTCTTGACCATTAATTCAATGAAAAGCATGTCCAGTTATACAAAAGAATTATGGGAAACACTCCATTAAGTTCTAGTAAAAGGATTCATATATTCAGAGTCACGTATTAGAGTTGCTAACATTTGAGGCAGGGCATACAGTAGCCGACTCAGATATTTCTTCTGGCATAATCAGATCACCAGTTGTTTTGTGCACTGTTTCTTTGAAAATATACAGACTAATTTTTTTACAGAACTGTTTATTATCATTATCCACTCAAGATCTGTCATTTGGTGGCACTGCTTTTTATAAGGACATAGGACTAATTTTTTTGTTTTTACAATTATTGCGAATTCCATACTTTGCTGCTACAGTAAGAATAAATATATTCTCGCATCTAGAAATTTAGCATATTTCACATTCAGCTTTTATTGGCTCACTGCAAAACAAAATATATCTTCTGTACCATTAAATAAAGAATCTTGATGATCATTTTACATAAGAGGTGCCAATGCTTATTGTGAAAGATATACAACTAAAGTGGCATATCTATAACAAATAAATTTATAGGACTATCTTGAATCCCTATTATCTTGCTCATTGGAATGAGGAAACTTCAACAACGAGAAGCAGATATCATGTAAAGTCTATTAGGAATTAGAGTTCACATGGTTTATTAAACTGATATTATAAGTGTAATAGATATTAAGTTGTTAAGAAACAACTTAACATTATTGTTAGTGTGGTTTGTTAGAATATTATGTATAGGACAAATATACAAGAGGTTGTACGTATATGAGTTGTTAGAAGACTTAGAACAACTCATATTATTAGGGAGTGGTTCCTAAAATATAGGAGATTACAATCCTATACAAATGTGTAATATGTGTTGAACAAGTACATAGAAATAGAATAATATTTTTGTGTGCACTCTGAAATTCAATATGGTATCAAAGCAATAATCATCTTGGTGCCTGGGGAAAACCATGGAGCTTTGTTCAAGAAAGATTGAATGCCAATGCAAGAATGAAGAATATTATTTGAACCAAATTGATGCATAGGCAAGTTGGTAAGAGCAGTGGTATATTGGTTTGATTTTAAAATCACGTTTTTTTATATCAGTATAATGCAGTCTCGGTAAAATGATGATATCTCATTCATTTCTCAACGAAATTTAAAATTTCAAAGTGTTTTGGAAAGCTGGTAAAGAGGGGAACAAAACCCAGAAATCATTTGAAGAAATTCTCAATGGTTAGCAAGCAGTTTGAAGCAGAAAATAGTGTTGTGGGTTTTGACGTGATTTGCTGGCTGTCTTTGCTAGCTGCTATCATTTCTTTTGCTGATATCTCCTTCATCCGAATTTGCACTTATGTTTTGATTGAAGCTTTGCATTATTTGTTTTAACAACTTCAAAATGAATGGTTGCATGCCATATCTTCTCTTCAATTCTTACAAACAGATCAGTTCCAAAATCAGCCAGCAGGTATAAAACATTTTTCCATACAAATCAAATTTTAGATAAAGATGTTGGCCTGCTCAAGAAGATCTGTTTCTTGTTTCAAAAAATGTGAAATATGGTGTCAATGTTGTTGTCTTTGAGCGTGGTGGTGCTATGACTACAGATGATACTTCCTTGGGCAAATTAAATGATGATTGTTGTTCTTTTGTACATGTGAAATATTTGGGTGGTGTAGCTGATGGAGCGTTGGATCATATTATAGTCTATAGGGCTAAGTGTGTATTTGTGATATTTTAGCATGATGGAATGCTAAACTTTATGTTGCTATGGATGGGTTTAGCTGCAAGTTCCATTTTATATGCTAGGTGGATGACTAGAGATTTTATTTATTTGGTTTGATTTAATTTTTATGTTGTAATACTCTATGAGAGCTGATATTTGTTCCTTTCTATTCTTAAGGAACTTGTTTTGTTATGTTTTGTATCTTATTGACCATATCAAAGTGTATTTGGAGTGCATGATCGGTGATACCCAACACTCCAATTGTTTGTAAAAGAGAAGTTCACGTCAAGGGGAGGAGGATATATTCTTTGCTCACAATTGATGAAATGATACTCAAAAGACAACTTTGCTAAGTAGCAAACTTACTGGAGGACAGAGGTATAGGAGTTTGGAGGACACTCAGCGTCCTCTCGTCAATCGACGAGGCTGCTTATCAGCTTTGGTGGCATTTTATTTTCTATTGTGTGGCAACAAGTTTTCTATGTTGTTGGAGATCTAGTGGCATGATCAACAACAGTGGCTATTTCTATTCATGTGTGTTAATTTCTTATGTATCCTCCTAGTGTAAAATATTGTAATAAACAAAAGCACTAGTGTAATGCAGTTCATGGATCTTGAAAAGGTTAGTGGTGATCCAAAAAATCATATGAGGTGAATAGATGAGTGTGTTCCTGTTCGTGGTCAGGTTTGTGGTAAACCTCTGTGAAAACCATGAAAGGTTGATGAGAGGTGACTTTTGTTTGAATCAAGATCATGAGCCACAAGAGTTAGGCTTACTATAGGTGAAAGTGTTAAAGTTTGAAAGGAGGAGAATATGGACATCATCAATATTGTAAATAGTTGTATAGAAGAGTAGCTGGCTACAGAGATCCTCTAACTGTCGGACTTCTTAGAAGTGTGGTCGACCGGTGATGAGTTCACTTGAAGTGAAAGCGAGATAAGTTCTTGTATGTAGGTGCAAGATCCAAATAGCAATATGCAGACCTAAAAGTATGCATAGGCATATGATTCTGTTTTCAGTTCGTGTGATGTACTTTCTCTACATGTTCACACTAAGGGGGGATATTAGGAAATAGTGTTCACATGGTTTTATTAAATTGATATTATAAGTGTAATAGATATTAAGTTGTTGAGAAACAACTTAATATTATTGTTAGTGTGGCTTGTTAGAATATTATGTATAGGATAAATATACGAAAGGTTGTAGGTATATGAGTTGTTAGAACAACTCATATTATTAGGGAGTGGTTCCTAAAATATAGGAGATTAAAATCCTATATAAATGTGTAGTACATAGAAATAGAATAATATTTTTATGTGCACTCTGAAATTCAATAAAGTCATAGTTATTTGATAGTATTATAGCCTCTTAGACTTCAATGATCAATCTTCTTAAATCAAGGCTTTTCAGTTAGCTATTGTTTTTCATATACAACTCTGTTATTCAAAATCCATTGTAAAATACAATTGAAATGAAGTTAAATCAAGTGTTTGTTCCACTACAGGTATTCCAAATAATAGGATCTGTGTAAATGTTAACTGGACATCACAGCTGAAAGTTCCAATTTCAAAGATTTTATTTGTATCTTAAGACTAGTTACTTCCACCTCTTTACCCAGATGAAACATTGGATGGGTAGGTTACTAGATTATTAAAGTTTGCTGAAACCATAAAATATAACAAGTGTTAATCTACACTCAAAATTCATTTTGAATGATCATTGGAAATATTTCAATCATGACAGAAAAGAGACCTCTAAAAAACCATTCAACAAAACATCCTTGACACCAATTTGTGACTGTAAGACTCAGCCATTCACCATATTTCATCATGAAAAATTGGCTGCTCAGATACTGACACTATATTAAATCTAGATATAAAACTTCTCATTATTAATGGTTTCACAAATACTATGTATGCAAACAAAAAAATCAATGCAAATCAGTTGGTTACTTTCAATGCAAGTCAATGTTGAGAAAAGCTAGAACCTTTTTGTTTATTCTAACAGTTATTTGACTTCCTTCTGAAGATGCATTCAGTTGAAGCCGTAACATATACACATCTCTCATCATATCGTTTTGGGAAGAAGAAGCTAATATGCTCCCATTATTTGCAGATGCCTGTTCACTGTACCTGCAAGGAAAGCAAAAGGGTAAACCCCAGCAAATAATGGAATTCTTCCAAACTCCATGGTGAAATTTATTTTACATAAGACACTTTTGTGCAATTAAAGCATTTAGGAGAATGGTCAACTAATCTGCACAGAAAAAAAGTTATGTCAGTCAAGGTTATTAATTTATATATCTGTTCTTTAAAAACTAGATATATTTGAAAACCATGCTACAAGCTCCAATTAATTTAGACCTTAAATTTTCAGTTCTTGACAGATCTACCAGGATAGCAGCAAGCCTCCTAATCAGAATATTGCAACAAAAGTTATGGGAAGAAACAAACCCCAAACTTATGATATATGATAAAGATCATATATAAGAGTTTCATATATAAAAATTATGTCTATGCCTGAAACAGAAATGAACTCTAGTTTTCCTTTCAAAAGTTAAATCTATATCACAATTTGTAATAAAATTTATACAACCCCCTTATGTAGAAATTCAGCATTGCATGTTTCTAATCTGTTAACACCTAATGAAATATAAAAAGACAACAAAATAGCATAGTTGCCAGGAGACTGGTACTGGTACCGGTACTGGTACTGGTACAGGAGACTGGTACCGGTACCGGTACATCTATTTTTGAAAATAGGAGACGGGACTACTTGGAGATGCCATTTTTTTTAATATAATTTAATAATTTATAAATTTGCTACATTAAAACTGAAAATATCATGACATTGATCTTTCAAAATAAGAACATTGGTAAAGTTTAACATTAAATTTAAAGTTTAAACACACAAATGTCAAAGAGTCAAAGAGTTCATACTACATATTTGATATTACACATTGAAATTTAGAAATGTCAATTCATTTTTTTTCTTTTCATATGGAAACTTGCCGAAATGTAGGGTTTTTTTATTTTTTTTAAATGAAAAATTGAGGAGACGTCTCAGACGAGTTTTCGGTAGGGGGAAACGTGTCCTGGTATCCGAGACGCATCCCAAGGGGTCGGAGACACGTCTCCATGCAACTATAAAAAATAGATAAGACAAAAAAAAACAGTCAAGTATAAGGAAACTAGAAAAACAGTTCAGGAAAAGAAAAGGACAAAAAAAACACTCTAGCATAAGGAGAAAGCCAAAATCTGAAGCCCAACCAACACCTAGGTGCATTAAAAACATATTTGCTCCAGCACTGGAGAGGGGAATGGGAGTTGTCGCAGCAAGATAAGCGTTCTACATTGAGTGTAAGCCTCACTCCATAATAGGAGAGATGGCTTGTGTCCATAGAGGAGTTGATCTGTGCCAAGGCCAGGAGTGCTATGAAGGATAACTTATGGTCCAACCACTCCAAACTAGCTAACCTGCAAGTTATGTTAACATGCAAATAAAAATATTAAACAAATGTGGAAGCACCATTACATATTCAATCAAAACACAAGATAGCGGTTAAAGCTTATCTACTCATCACAGACAAGATAACATACATGTCTGCCCAATGCTGGACTTATAACCAAAGCTATGTATTCCCGTGGGTCATGAGTCAGATTCAAAGATGGATCATGTAGCATGATTTGTTTAGTTTCCCCAACCAATTCTTGATCTGCAGGTTGTGGTGTCATGAAGTCTCCAAGCACTGGAGAGGCTGATTGTTCAGTCAACAGATCCGTGTGCCCCTTTAGTGTCTCAACCTTGTCTTGTGGCATTTGTGGGACTTGAAGAAGTGATGTGCACTGATAATACACTGCAAACTGTGAATGGAGTTCACAAGGAGCTGTGAATCTAGCTTGTATATGCTCTGATCAGGAGCTTCATTTGTATCTTGCTCCATTGGAGCCATGTTTACATTATGATTGTATTAGCTTAGTATTACCAAGCTCAATAGGTTGTGTACAGTACATCCCAAGTTAGAGTTTCCACACAATGGGTTGATCAACAAAATATTATTTCATTATGGGTATTCTTCTATATAAGCACATATAAGCTCATTTCCTTTCACATTATTCATGTTAATTGCCATGGAATCAATGACCTCTTGGAATTTAATAGCACTTTTAGCATTTGTAATTGAAGTGATGATAGTGCTTTTTCAGCATGAGTGTAATAAACTTATGAATTCATTTAGGCATTCTATTTCCATGTACAGGATGAATGTTGTAAATTTATGATAGTAAAGACTTCACAACCTTTATTGTTTCACAGAATCAAATGTTTCTAATACCTCAAAAACAAGTTCCCAAACAAAAAACAGATTCAATCTAATTCAATAAAAAGTAAAAACACTAAAAAGAATTCAATGCATAATACTAACCATTGATGGATCCGCCTCCAAACATCCTCTGGAAGCAAAACATAGCAACGACCATCTAGTACCATTTCCTGGAGTTCGGATCCAGGTGATGATTCGTCACGGATTAGATCAAAAGATAGTTCTGAATCGTCAATACCTATGAAGTTTGGCACACTTGAAGTTTCCTCGCAGAGCTTCAAACGGTATAAAGTAGAATCTTTGCTTGGGGCAGTTCTCTTGTCTTGAGAGACTGATTCTTCCCAGCCTCTCCACCATCTAGAAGCCAAAACCAAATGAGCAAAACCACAATCACAGATAAAGCAAATGATACATATCTGAAAAAGTTCTATCTTAATAAATATTCTTAAGTAAAATCTAATGTCAGGCTAGATTAAAACAAGGGATATATCATATATAGCGATAATTGAAAGAAAAATCCATGTATCCTTTCTTGCCTAAACATGGGAAGTCAATTTCAAAAGCGAAAACATCAAAAGACTATATTTTGATAGATGCATTACCAAATGAAAAATCTATCTCAATTCTTCGGATGCATCTATCTGACATTAAAAACCCATATTTCACTGACAATAAATTAAGTTTGGATATTCTGAATGAATAAAATAAAACATCACCAGTAACTAACTGATTAAGGTTCTCCACTCAAAATGCCTCAAATAAAATTCATAATTATCTAAATGACACCCACTGAAGCAAAATTATATATGAGTCTATAACCTAAAGCTTCATGTCACAGACTATGAAAAGGTAAAGACAATCATGAACTTTTTAGGCCGAAGACTAAGCAGCATACCAATGCATATGAGACTCTTCTTTTGGAAAGAACAGGACTTTTCCACAGACTAATAAGTGTATGTCTCCTCAAGTGGATATGATCATTGTCTCCAGATAAATAATAACCAAACCATGTTCTACGCAACTCTAGGCCTTGGAATATTTAGAAAACGATGTAAATGGACTAAATATATGAGATACTAGATGAGAACAGGCATTTATCATGTAAGACATTGTCAGTGGGACATTGTACTAGGAACATATCAAACACTATTGGTACAACTTGTTTCTCAACTTGAAAACATGATTAGAAACAGTATTTTCTATGTTCCATGGTGTTTCCAGGGCAGGGATTGCATAAAACATAAGAAACACTTCCACAACAGCAGCGGTTGGGTGGAGGGACACTAATTACTAAGGAAAATGTATTAAATTTAGGAAATTTAAATTATTCATATCATAAAGCATTCATCATAGTCATTATAGAACCATATTACATAACTTTCATGTTAAGGATGGATTGCTGTTGCACAGATCAATAAAGAGTTGAGACTTTGTCTGGCCCAAGGTCAACCATGGTGCTCATGGAGACCCATAAGGCCCAAGTGATCTACATAGCTTCCCAAGAATGTCACCCCTTTCTATTTACTGCCTGATTTACTTTCCAGGAGCAGTAGATGTCTGTTTTCATTCTGATTTCAGTTAACTGATTGCTATTTAGCTTACATTAGCCCTTTCATAAATATTCTTCTTTCTGGTCTTTAAAAGAGACAGTTCAATTTATGATATTTCAGCAGTTTCCAGAAATTACCATTTTTTTAAGAGATATCAGATTTCATTTTTGACAGGGTTTCAAGTTTTACAGCTTCAGTTTAATATTTTCCAATAGTCTCAGTCTTCAAATTTTTGTTCAAATTTTTCTAAGGTTTGCTCCAGTAAAAGCTGGTATAATCATGTCTATAACAGTGGTATTAATTCACTTTCTCAACCTTATAGATGATCTAGCAATGGATTCAAGTGTAAACACTCAACATAGCAATAATTCCATAAAGGAAGCAATAAGAGGCCCCTTGGGTGGGAAAGACACAACATGGATGAAATTAGCCAAAACATTCATTTGTGGATAGTGGCCATGGATATCTCATTTCTTGTAGTTATCTACATCATTGTAAGTATCCTACAAGTACACTTGAACCAGAACACTGGCCTCACTCACAAGAAGAAAATTACAAAGCCTAAAGTGGATTTCAATTCACTGGAGCCTCACTGACCGGATGCAAATTAGAAAAATATGTGGTAATTTTGCCAACCCAGTTCTAGGAAAGTTTGCCTATTCTTGGCTTTATCCAGCCAGCACACATACACGTCCTTATAAACAGATTTAGCAGATTCTATGAAGTGTGTCGATCAATTTTGATGATAATCATCACATTTTTCATTTGTGTGTGCCCTCCTGCATTATTGTGTGTCACTCATTCTGTCAGTATTAAAGCGAACACCAGCCACTTCTCACATTGTTTTTCCGAAATTTTCACATCTGCTATTTCTACCCCTCACTCAACTATTCTCAATCAAGGCCAAGTTTTTTGAGTTTTGGGTGAGAGTTTTCATCTTCTCCAGCGAGGTTCCTCTGATTGCTACTGAAACTGTCTCAATTCAAATTTCTGCTTGCCCTCTTTCTTTCAATGGTAATTTTTTCTTGCTATTCATTTGTTTTTTTTGGTTCATTGGGGGCCAGGCCATCCTGGGAGGGCTAGCTGTTTCTGTCATATTTTAAGTCCAGCTAGGGAGCCCAGGGCTGGCCATAACCTAGAATTTATTAGCACATTCAAATCCAATATAGCACGGTAAATGACACACTAAAATGGCAAACTAAATGATACACTAAAATAGCACATTAAACGGCACACACTAAAATATCTCAGTCACTGAAATATTATTGAAAATATCCAAAAGCTGGCATTTGCTATTGATAAAAGTTGGCCTAACCCTGGTTTTTCCCAAATATTTCAAAATTCAAAATTAAATGGTACGTTGAAGAATACAGTTTGTAAAATGGCCAATACCAAAGACCTGGTTTGATATGTTCAATTTGTCAAATTCAAATTCCCGTTAGGCATACCAAACATGAATTAATGACCATTGTTTGCTGACTGACGAATAAGAGTAAACTAAAGGAAAACAGGACTTGGAAGATATCTCATAGTAAAGAACGGTAGTTTGTAGAAAGCTTTTTGGAATAAAGATAGTTTCTACCAAAAAATTGATACAGGACTTGTAGATAGTTTGATAGATTGTGAAATCTTACTTGCCTTAAAACCTTAACATTTAACTTAGAAGTACGATGCGCAAGCATTGCTCTGAAGTTATTTTTGAGATTTAGTTTAATTTCACCGTCTGTGCAAAATGGAACTTACGTCAACACATGGCAACATGTTTTCCATTGGCATTATTCTTATACCAAATGACATAAAATCTCCTTAACTAAAAAATTGCACTGCAAGTGGTAAAAGGAGTAATAGTATATACTGCACAACTACTTGAAATATTTTATACAGACAACAAAGACATCCTTTCAAGTTTTTTTGGATTAACGAATCTAATAGATCTGCTCTAATTGTTTATCCATTTGCAGTTGAAACCAATAATCACACGACGAATCCAGCATAGCAATGGTTGAAAGAGGCATAATTGTTGGTCCTTATCAAACATTAGTGATCACCGAAACAACAGAAAGAGCAGAAAAGAGACATATCGGATTATTCAGTTTTCAGTTTAACCTAATCTTAATCTGGTATCTAGCAAATAACAACTGGTGAGATAAAATGTGAAAGAATTGAACCATTGTTTCCGGTTTCTAGGTTATTCCATAGGATACAAATTTGCTAAATAAGAACAGATAACTAGAGAATTTTGGTCGAATTTGAGGAGAAACCATTAAAAAAATGAAATTAAGAAAACAAGAAGGGACGGGGCACCTGTAATTAACAATGTAAACCCCAGCGGGCTCCTTCATGGCTCCACCTGCAAATTGTTTCTCCATTCCACTGAACCCTCCTAGGTTGCCGGCATCAAATAAATAAGCAGATCCCGTTCAATGCAACTCCGGCACCTGACGATGCAGTCCAGTGAAGTGAATTGTATAGCTTTTTGGCGTCCACACGAGCCAAGACGAAGAAGAAGAGAAACTGTCTACGAGAATGATAGCAGAGTTATATTTGTAGATTTGGAATGGACGGCAACCGTTGCTTCATATGGACGGCTGAGATTCCTCCTCTGTAGTCACAGTGGGGGCTTCTTTTTCCTGAGTAATTAGTTGCTTCTTCCTGCTGGTTTGTTTTTTTCTCAGGTAACTTCCGCGTGGGTTTGTAGTCAATCTAACGGTTGCTGATGTCCGATCTGCGATGAGGTGGCAACAGCAGCGACGTGTGGACCTCTCGTTTGTAGGGAAGGCTGTTTTTAACACTAATTTTAAGTAGGTTTGTCCGTTGTTTAACATTTTGCGTTAAATGGCAATTTAAATTTCTATTATGATTTTAGAGTTGGTTTTTTTAACAGACATATTCTTTAGTTAATCTGAATATCTTAAGAATTTTAGTTTCTTGTGATTTTGACTTGGCAAATCTTTTGGGGATTTAAATCAAATATATTTTTTTATTTTCATGATAGCAAGGGCTGGCGGGTAGTGATCTTGAATGGGTTAATAAAAATTATTAATTAAAAATCATATATATTTTAAAATTATAAAATAATTTTGAAAAGATATATATAAGATATTCATATTAGTTTGTTAATTTAATTTAAATATTTTAATCATTTCAAAGTGATTTTCATGAGTAGTTATTAGATTAATATAGTTTTAGTATTTGATTTAAATTTTATTTAATTAAAAATTTGTGAAAAAATGAGATTTAATATAATTTAGAATTTGTAATGTTTTACCATCTCATAAATATCATTAATATGAGATTGAGTGAAACAAATTCAATTATGAATTTATGTTAAAATATTTAAATACTAACTTTTTTAATCATAATATTGATTTTCTTCAAATAAGTATCTTATATCCCTTCATGATTAAATATAAAATTGATGAATTGATGTATAACTTTATAATGATTTAAATAACTTTTATCTATTTTACTTTTAATTTATATATAATTAGATTTATGTTAGTGGATCTAATGGTGATGTGATGTGTATTATATAAAGGTCATGTATTTGAAACTAAAGGAAGGTATGATTGTACACTTTGTTAAAGAATATATTAAGTTAATGGAAAAGCATTTCTTTTGTGGAATTTTATGAGAAGAAGCCCATATACTAATTTGGTTCAATTACTAACATTCAATGTATGATGAATCTTAAAATAGATATTTCTTTTCAAGTAGGGTATATATTCTATTTGGCGTAACTATTGAAGCATGATGTCAATGTTCCTTATCGTTTTGATCTCATTATAAAGCAATATGTAAGAAGTAGGGTGTAGAAAAAAAGATCAAGGTCATTTATGGAGGAGAGGGTTGAGCAGCATGCAGATTAGGGTTTACAGGCATTGGTGGTGGAGGAGGCAAACCCCTTCTCGACGGAGGTTTGTTCTTCCTTGTATGTGTCCTTGTAAGCCTTTTAAATTGTTTCTTATTTATTGTCTTTCATATTTGTTTTTGTGTGTCGTGTACTTGGGTGGATTGGAAATCTATTTGCATTTATGATTTGGCTATTTCTATTGAGTTTTATGGTGTGTAAGAAATTATGGAAGGGGGTATAAGTACCCCCGAGGAGCCTGCAAGCGGGCCAAATGGAGAAAGGGCCATTAATTCTCAAAACAACTCCTTCCAGGATATAGTGGCTAAGGAGAAAACCATCATTTCACCTAGTCCAGATTCATTATGCTTCTTAGTAACAAGGACAGCGAAAACAATTTGGATGGAGGAGGACAAGGTAAGTGCTCCTCTACAAACCCCTAAAAATGGTCATTTCGCATAATTCTGAAATGATTAATGCAATAAACAATGAAAGTAATAGGTTAAAAGATGTGGTTGTGTTTTTAGCTACCGTGGACACTTTGAAACTCTCAACCAAGAAATATTTAGATGAATGGTTATCGAATGTCTGGTCTAAAAACTTATCTATCCAGGTATCCTTTTATAGAATGGTCCAACGAGGTCTTTTTTAAATCTTCTTAAAATAGCATAAAATACAGGAAATTATTGTTAAAAAGCAATTAGATGGAATGTAGGGAAGTGTATTTTTTGTGCCCTACCATGGTCACCCGAAGCCCTAAATGATGAAATTTTGGCTATGTCGTGCCCTAGATGGGTCATAGTTAAGAATGTTCCTCCAATGTTATGGGTCTTCCTACTGTTAGCACCAATAGGAAATGTCATTAGAGTTGAGGAAGCAAAAGTTTCTTTGCCGCACATGGATGCTCGAGCTCTAGTAGCGTTCGCTCTTGGGGTGGAAATCCCTGAAATGTTGGAGATCAAGCTTGATTTTGTAACACATGCCTATAGGTTAGAAGTCTTGGGTGGCATCAATGCATGCTAATTCTATAGAAAGCAAGGGAACATAAGAAAAAACTACCCTCTCATTCTCAACAGAGCTAATAATCCTAAATCTAGTGAAAAGGAAAATGATAATGTAACCAGATCTAAAGGGTTTCCTAGAAACCTAAGGCAAGAGGATAAAAATGGTGATTCTGAAACCCCACCTAGTAGAGTGGAAGATAATGATACAAGAGTACCAAATATTAGGTTACCAATGGAACTACGAACCCTGATTTGGTAAGGTATAAACCTAAAAATGCCAAGAATGAAGGCAAATCCACTTCTCTTGTAAACCCTAGTCGGGTGGTAAACTTAAACACGGAAGACACAATAATGGAAAAATTGTGTGTCCCCTTGGATCTCTAGGGTGGAATTAACAAAACAATTCAATCCTCTAAATGGTGAGTTGGAAAATTCAAAAACAAATAATATGCTCTCAAATATTGGGAGGTCTAAAATCTTTGGGATACCAGAGGACAACCCAAATAAGAATTGCCTCACATCAGGGTGGGAGATTAGTGATGTAAAAGGAAAAAGAAATGCACAACAACTTTCTTTGGACAAGATTAGACAAAACATTGACAAGAATAAACAAGTGGAAAATAATAGCAACTATAGGGACTCAATGGAGTCTAAGGAACATGTAATTAGATCCATAACAAAATAAAATAATAGTAGTTCCAAGGAAAATAACTTGAGAATGGGGAACATGAATGGTCCCAACCAACATGGTGGTGGTAAGACTTCATCTTTGGTGAGGAACATTGTTGATGAACTTGAACTCATAAACTAGATTGTTATTAACCTACAAGATAACAGTAAGAGGATGGAACTTTCTAGCTCTAATGTGGAACCAAAATCAAATCTAACTTCCATGTCTGAAGGATTAGTGGAACATCATTTTGATAGCACCTTGGGGGATACTGATAAACTGAGTTATAAAATAAGGAAATTAACTCCTTGTGACAATCATATGGTTGTGCCCAACCATGGTGACAATGACTCAATGGTTGAGGGGGACAATACTGTTAACATATGTAAAAGCAGGAACAACTTAAGCAGCAATAATAGTGAACAGTATATGGCTGACTACCTTGTGAGTGTGCCCATTCTTGGACGAACAATGAACCAGGGATGGATGTAAGCACATAAGATAGTATAGAAAATAAGGACAAATGTTGCCAAGTTGAAGTTGAACATTGTGGGATTGGGCATGTGAAGGATTGTAAATTAAAACTTAGCCTCAATATGAATCCTGCAGAAGATAATGGGTCCTTGGATAATGAGAAGATCCCAAAAGGGATACTAGTACAAAATAATGGTTCTCCCCCTGCACAAAAAGGTGCAAGAAAAAAAAGAAAAAGGAAAAATTATCCCAATTGGTAGGGGTAGTTTACACATTACCAAATATAAAAGGAATAAAAAAAAGTGTGGCACTTGGAGTGCCTACATCTAAAAGGCTAGAAACATAAGATAAGATCCCTAAATGCTTTGAAATCTTTAGAAATGAGAGAGAGCTCCCCCAAAAGTTTGACTTTCACGAGCCTTAACTACACTTCTTGGAATGTCTAGGGGCTTGAGTTCGCTGATAGAAAACAAATTATCAAAAGGTTTCTTAACCTAGACAAAAATAAAGATGTTGTTCTCCTTCAAGAAATTAAAGCTACTAGCTTTACCTAAGAGACCAATCTCTAATTCATTTGGAATAACTCCACTCATTATGTCATTGAACATGAAAGAGGGAGAGGTGATGTTGTTATCCTAATTTCAAAAATTGGGTCCAATATGTAACTACATCTGGTGTATCTCCATGCGGCAGAGCAATCTGGGTAACAGTTGAGAAGATGTTATCAAATTTGGCATTTGCTCCATTTATGCTTCCAATGAATATAGGGATAGAATTGACCTATGGAAGTGGCTTTGCAATCTACATGATATACCTTGGATCTTGGGGGTGACTTTGATATGATTGAGCATTATGAAGACAAAAGACGGGGCATAAACATGGAGTGGAAAGGCATTGAGATTTTTTTTTGGTAGAGAATGAAAGCTAAACTTAATTTGTTTGACCCTCTTGAAGGGATGAAGAAAGATAAAACCAATATTTGATATACATGGTGAATGCACAAAAAGGGGGAAGGAGAATATACTGTAGGTTAGACATATTCTATGTTAATAGGGATCACTTCAATTTTGACCCAATTAGAGAAGGATGTAAGGTGGAGGTATATCCTTACTCTTTATCTGATCATCACCCTATAAGGGCTAAGATATTGTTGGGTAGTGGCAGGGTAAAGGGGAAGAAAAAAGAAGGTTGCTTCCTCCTTAGTATAAGCCTTTTATAGGATGAGGATTGTAGGGATGCTATTATTACAATGTGAATGGGTGGAAAATACTATTCCAGACCATTGGAAAAAAGAGAGCCATGGATAAAATAAAGGAGGAGAATAGCCTTCAAGAAATATTGTTAATAGCTAAAAATAATTTGTAAGATGATCCATGGAATGAGGATTTGTGCGAAGAGCTCTCCTTAGCCAAAAATTCACTAAGAAGATTACAAGTAAACAAAACTTAGGGGTTGAAAGTAAGAGAGCTAGACTAAATTGGTTGAACAATGGTGATAAAGGCACTAAATTATTCTTTAGTTATATCAAAGATAAAGGCATCAAAGAACAAATTGACCAAATTTGGCATGAAGAGACCCATCTCACTAGCCAAGAGGATATCAAAAGGCAATGTTTTCAGTTTTACAAGGACCTCTTTACATCTGAGGGAGACAATGAAGCTAGAAACAATGCTAGAGAATACACTGAGAAAATCATCCCAAAGAAAATATTTGAAGAGGATGCAACTAAATTATGCGAGGAAATATCCAAAGATGAAACTAGGGAAACCATTAAGACCTTGAATAATGATAAATCCCTGAGGGAGGATGGGTTGCCTATAGAATTGTATAAAACATTCATTGATTGGATTTGTGAATATTTGTATCAAGTGTATAAGGAAGATCTTAAGAAAGAATCATTGGGTAGGAGCATCAACAAAGGTATCATTAAACTTCTTCCCAAATATGGTGACAAAACACTAATAAATAATTGGAGACCAATTACCTTGTTGAACGTGTCATACAAGATTTCAGCCAAAATCATAACTATGAGGTTGGTCAATATCCTTCCTACTTTTGTCAATAGTACTCAAACTAGATTCATTAAAGGCAAGTATATCCTATAAAATCTATTCACTAGTTGGGAGGCCATGAAATGGGCAAGACACTCTAAGAAAAACTCAGCTATGCTTCTCTTAGATTTTGAAAAGGCTTATGGTAGGGTAGAATGGTCATTCTTAAGAATAACCCTAGAAGCATTTGGCTTCCTGAGTATTTTTGCAATATGGTCAACACTTTGTTTAAAGATGTTGTGAAATTGGATGTTAATGGGGCTCTCGCTAAGGTGTTCACACTGGAAAGATCAGTCAGAAAGGGATTTCCCCTAGCCCTGACTCTCTTAGTAATTACCTCAGATGTTATGCATTACCTATTAAGGGAATCAATCCTTTCTCCTAGGATTAGGGGCCTGACACTTCTTGACCATAATGACTTGTTGAATGTGCAATTTGCTAATAAGAAATACAATATTTATTGAGCTTGGAGAAAATAATGTAGACAACTTATTTACAAAGTCAAATTTCTTTTGTAGGGCCTTAGGTGCTAGATATCCAATGCAAAATCCATCATGCTTGGATGGTCAAAGAGTCCTCTTGATTGGCTTAAAAAATATGATCTTTAGTGGGGGGGCATAATCAAGTCAAGTATTTGGGAATTCCTTTTGCAATCAACCCTAATCTTAAGGATATTTGGATATGGAGTAAAAATAAAATGAGAAGAAGATTGATGATTGGAATAAGTAATACATATCACTAGCAAGAAGGATACATGTTTGTCAGAAGATCTTATCTTCTTATGTTTTATACTTTGCTTATGTTTGGCTATTCAGTAGTTACCAAGTCAATAAAATCCAAAAGAAAATAAGGAACTTCCTTTGGTCTGATGGTAAAAACAAGAGAAAGAAACACTTTGTCAAGTGGGGTTGTTGTTGTCTAGATAAGGTCCATGGGGGGTTAGGCCTAAAGGACATAACTTTGCATGGCACTACCCTTGTTGTAAAATGGATCATCAAGGCCTTAGAGGGAGAAGAACCATGGAAACTCTTGGTGAGAAATAATATATAGCTTGTTGTCCCCAAGCAGGCCAAATCTTGGAAATTGTTGCCATTGTGTGATCTTCTTAAATTAACAAACACCTAATATCTTTTGAAAATTCATATGTGTTTAGAAGTTTGTGGAAAGCTTGGGAGCTTGTCAAAAACAAAGTGAAAATTGTCACTTTACCAAGAACAACAATAGTTTAATCCTTACTCATAGATTCATTTGGTGGAATTTAGAACACAGGGGTAGACCCATTGCACTATTGTAAGGTTTCTCTACCAAAAATTGGGATAAAAAAGGTATTCAATGTTTTAATAGTATTTTTCTTGATGGGAAACTAAAGGATTGGGCTTCCTTAAGTTGTGAGTATGAATTGCCTCTATCAAACTAGGGGACCTATACAATCTTAAGGGAAGCATGTAAGGGGTTTCAATTCCCTATAGTCAGCATTCAAAATGATGAGTGCAATACAAAGAATTTAAATGGAAAGATGGTACCCCATTGATTGGGGTTAAAACTAGGATGATATACAAGTCCTTGTCTAACTCTGAGTCTATTATAGATTATGTGAACAATTGTTGAGAGATTAAATTATTAGAGGAAAAGTGGCAAAGTATCCTTCAGTTGTTATGGTCAAAGGTGTTCAAGCCCAAAAAGGCTTTTTTTAGATGGTTACTCACATTGTAAAGACTACCATATAAAATTGAACAATCTGATATTGAAATTTGTAATATATGCAAAAAACCTGAAACAATTAAAAATCACAATAATATCAATCACACAACTTCCACAATTAAGAACATAAGATTTACATGGAAACACTTTCAAGAGAAAACCACAACAAAATATTTCTTATATAAATTTCTCTTACAAACTTTGTAGGCACCAACCTACTGGAGATACCAATTCCCATTTATCCTTTTAGGCATCAACCCACTAGAGACACAAATCCCCGTTATTGAGCACCAACCCAATAAGAAGCACCAATTTCTTCTATAACACAACAAATATTTCATATTATTGATATTTATCCTTTAAATCATGAGAGTCTACTTCATAGAATCTACTATAAATTTTCACTTAAGTGTGCTCCAAATCTACTTGTAGGTCTGTTATAAATTCTCTTGGGTTTGCTCCAAGTTTTCTATAAATCACCTCCAAAAGTCTCCTATAAATCTCCTTTGAAGATCTACATATATTCTTCTTCAAGATCTAAATATATTATTCTTCAAGAGCTAAGTATATTATTCATATATATCTACTCCAAATTCCTTCAATATAAATTTGTAATACGCTTCATATTTTCTGCTCTAGGTTTACTCTTATTCTCCTAATTTATGCTCTTAAAAGGAATGATTTTTCATTGAGTAAATTGCTTTCTAACCTCCAAAATAAATTTTATTTATATCCAAATCACGCACTTCAACAAAAGAAGGTTGACCAATATTTGACATAATAAAATTTATTTTAAATATTTAAATTCACCCAAGAAAGGCACCAAAGAGAAGGAGGTCAATCAACATCATAAGTATTAGTTTAATTATTATTTTTCAACTTGCAAAATGAGTGCCAAGGTGGAGGAAGGTCGGCCAAAAATTAGGAATTATAAACATGTATTTTATAACCTTGAAATAATGTGATCTTCCATTGAATTAAGTGATTATTTCTCCTTTGGTATCACCTTTGACATCAATGACAATAAAATTTCCAACACCTAGTGCGTGCAAATACTTATACTCCCATTGAGAACTCGGTGCCTATCGAGAACCAAAGGCAATTCTAGAACCACCAAAAAAAATTTACACTTCATATTTTTTCTCCTTTCTTGCTTTACCTTAGTCATTTTTTACATATTTGCATTAGGGTTTAGGTTCCAAGAGGAAAATGGAATCAAGGAACCACAAGAGAGCAAGTGGTATGACCTGAGAAGGAATGGGGAATGGGAATCTTAGGTTTCATGTTCCTATTGGTTCTTGAGGTCTAATAGGGTGATGATGTATAAATAACCTCATGATTTTGACAAGCTAAATACCCTTCTTTGTTCTTGTTAACCACCTCAGTCATGCCAATGAGTTTATTTTTGGGGACAATAATTGTCTACTTTTTATAAAATGATGTATAAATCTTTTTTCCTTAAATTGATTCAAATTATCTAGCTAATGTTGATCTAATGGTATAGACTTTAAGTCAATGTACAGGACTTATGCACGACCAATGAGTGGAGCAGACTTCAAGCGGTTTAAGTTAGAGCGTCGAAAGTTTAGGCGTGCATAGTGGAAGACTTTTTAAAGAATTTTGTTTGTTTTATGTTTAAGACTTTATGGCTCCACTTTGAGCCTTTATTATGTTTTATGTTACTAACCTCAGTTAGTTGGTCAGTTGTAATTTTGTTAAAAGACTTTTTCAATGGTGATCTTCTGCCATCTGAAATTTAGGATTTTGTAAGTAGTATACTATATATATGTGTAATTGCCAAAAACAATGCATGTTTTTATGATGTGCTTCGAGTATTGTTCAACTATGTTCTTTGTATTACACTTTTAAGATATGAATAAGTAAATATTGCTAGTCTTATTCCAAATCGGTTGTTCTGAGTAATGAAAGTACCATGGATGGATTTATTTTGAAGATGCAAAAGTACGTGTGATTTGAGATAAATGTAGGAATGCCCGAGAGTTGGCCACTCAAGGGATCTCGTAGAGTAGATAAGTATTTTTCCTGTTAATATTTGTATCTCCATTATGTGCATGTTAAATTTAGATGAATGTTATTTTGTGTCGAGTCGTGTGTTCCTACATGTTGTGATTTTGAGTTTACAATCTTTAAGTTTTGTTTACTTTGAAATTCTAGAGCATCCACTCCTGTTGCTAATTACAATGTGTTTGTACTTTTAGTTAGTAGTTAGTTGTCAGCCATTAGTTGTCTTCATTTAAATTTCACAGTTTAACTGTAAGTGTTAATTCTTAAGTAATTTAAATGCTTCCTAGAATAGGGATCTGAATGTTTTCTAGTTTAACAATTCCATGCTTTCTAGCATAACAATTTCATGCTTTCTAGTTTAAACAATTTCATGCTTCCTAGTTTAATTACTATTTTCAAAAATTTAGAAAATCTTGCTAAGAGAGAGATGGCCAAAATGTTCCCTATTGCATATAGCCTTTGAACACTACCCGATCAACATAATTGATATATTTTTAACTAAAGTGTTAGGACCTAACGACAGCGTATCACAGAGAATGGATGACAAGAGGCAGTTTATAATGAGAAAATATAGTTTCAAGTTCTTATCAAGGTTTAGGGTCTAATAGGGAACCAAAACAAAAGGAAAGCCAAAGGAAGGGAAAATGGGGTGTGGGAAAAAGGATGGACTTGGAACTTAAGGTTCCAAGTCTCAATCGAGACCCAAAACCCATAGGGAAACAAGGGAACAATAAAGAAATGGATTCTTCCAAGGAAACAATAAAAGTGACTAAAGTCACATAGGCAAGCATAGAATATTTTATAAAAATATAGCAAATCCCTAACAACTACTTTGACTAGTCTAGGATCAGATCCATCTGAGTGAGTAAATTTGAAATGGATCTTCATGAAAATATTCTAGAGAATTTTCTAAATAATTTTGATTTCTATAATATTTGGTTCAAAATACTCACTAGAAACCCTTATTTTCATCAAATTATTGAATAAAATAGTAGCAAAACTTGGGTCCTTGTGAGATTCTCTCTTTACTAATTATTGAAATTGATCTTTGAAAAATTTGTAGTGATTGAACATTTTGGTGCTTATCAAATAGAGAATATAATTTTTTTTCCATAAAATATTTCATAGTATCAAACACACCATGGACTATAGAATACATCTTATTTCTCTTATTTTGACCTACCATTTTTAGATCTTCATCCAAAACTTGTAGGCTAACCTCAACTTTTGATGAAAACTTGACTACTGGTACTTGAAATTCCCTCATGCAACAAATATGGAAAACCCATATTGTAGACACTTAAAAATGTCCTGAATGATATCATACACTTGAATAAGATATACTAACATTGTTTCATCTTAAAACCCATCCTCTTTTCATTTAGTTGATTAAATTAGCCTAGTTAATTGATTAATCACATCATTTTCATCTATTAATCTAATCGACCTAATTAGGTTAATTCACTCCCTCTCATGCTAACCTTTCATCCTATTAAATTGAATAAATCAAATTATTTAATTTAATCCCTAAAGTCCTCTTATTTAGTTAAATAACCCTAAGTTATTTAATTAAATATCATATCACATCCCCCCTTTTTCATTAAATCATTTATTTAATGAATATCATTTAATTCTCCTAATTTGCATAATTGAAACTTTGTTCTAATTACTAATTAAATCTAATCTTCCCACTTGCAAGGGAATATTCCTCCTTTGCACATTCCTCCAAAAAGGGAATATTCCCATAGAATATTCCTTTGCTCAATTAAATCTGGTTTTAATTAACTAAATATCTAATTTTCCTCACCCATGAGAATATTCTTTTTCTTCACTCATTTAAAAAAGGGAATATTCCTTTTTGTAACAAACTTTCAACAAGACTTCTTGTGCAAGTTTTGAAAGTGTGTTTGTTTGGATGAATGTAAGCCCTTGATTAAATATCATCTTGCATCCTCAACCCTTGATGGGAATCCATGAACCATGCCTCCATTTTCCTCGCATTCTGATTGTTGATTGATCATTTTGATCTTGACCATCAATTTCATTTTACCTATTCTATAAATAGAGCTTGCATATATTGAATAGGGATCCATCTTTTAAGAGAAAACTTATGATGTTAAAATCACTTTCATCTTGCACTCACATTTTATGATTTAGAAGACATTTTAGGTTAATTTATTGCATCATACTATCTTAGCTTTCATTAATGGTTTCCATGGTAATATAGGTTCATCCATTTAACATGTTTTGAAATTAGGGTTTTAATCTTTTTAGCTTAAACTTCATTTATAATAGCTTTGTATACACTCATATCGATTATCATAGCATTTATTATGTTAAATTAGCTTTCATCATGTTAATTTAGCTTTTAAATCATGTTTTCACACACATCTCTCATCGGTTTCGACAATTCTCTTCAATAGAAATGATTGAAACAAGCTCATTATCCAAGGGATTGGGAAAGGGTCACCATTCCACATCAATACGACACCACTCCCATAATAGGATAAGTTTCAATAGATTAGAATAGATGTTTTTGAAGCTTTCATATTTTAATATGTTAGTTTTAATGGATTCTTAGTTTAGTTTACATTGGATGATTTTATTGGGACTGATGCATAGTGGCTTGATTATACTTTGAATCCTCATGGATCAAGTGTAGTTAGCCTATACTACATTTGTCAATCATATTTTGGCACTAGAAGGAGGGCATGAACTAATCAATCTGACAAATTTCTTATTAAATTTCCATTTTGCTTGTGTTTACAGGTTCACAACAATATTGAAGATTTACCGACACATTTGATAACGCGTCGTTATACAATGAATCACTTGGGTTTTATTTTAGCAACGCATAATTAATTTAGTGACACTTAATTGATTTAGTGACGCTTAATTTATTTCTTCATCGCACATTTAAATAGCGATGCTAAGCTAATTTTTTAACGCAACATGAAATTTAATATAGTGACGCATTTGATTTGGCGACACTATTGACATCATTATTTTTTTTATAAAAGGGGGTAAAAAAATTATTCCATCAAAAGAACAATACAAAGAGAGAATACAACCAAAGAAAACTAAGCCTAAGGCCAACAAAACCCATCAAATAACCCCAAGATACAGTTTCATATCAATAGTAATAAGCTCCTCCAACTCCCGAGACAGATGCTCAGATATACCTCCCCAATCTTCCACCTTCCAATCACCACCCTAATCAGACTCCCACTTGGCCAACCCATCAACCACCTTATTCCACTCACGAGGGATATGGAAAAAGGTAATAGAATCCATCAGTCTCCCTAGAGAAATGATCTGCTTAATCACCATATCCAACTTCCAACTTACCCACTCTAGTTGATTTTTATTCAGCAAATCAATCACAACTTGGGAATCAGATTCACAAATAACCCTTCTCCACCCAAGCACATGGTGGGACTTTTAAAATATTTATAAGGCCAGAGGTCTATTAGTTTGGGTTTGGGGTTTATATTACCCATGGTAATATAAATTATCAACTTTTGAAACCCTCACTTTATATTTCAACATTGACTTACTATCGAGGGTAACTGGTCACTTAAGTTGTCCGGTTGAGCCTTTCCTTCGTTCTCTTACCGAACCCTTTGCACCTGACCTACCGATTTCCTATTTGCCACTTTGGCTTTTAATATTCATGTCGCGGAGGGTTTTTCGACCGACCCTACCACTATTATATATCTGTTTACATTCAACTTGGTAAACTGTCCAATCACAGATGATCTGGACCGTTCCTCGCAGGTTTTCCTGTTGATGTCACTAAAGTGATGCGAGGTCTACGAGATGCCGCCATCTGTCATCTACAGAGAGGTGGGGCCTTTTCTCGAGGTTCCAACAGTTAGAAGTGACCATCTTTTCACCAGCGGAGGAATTTAATGATGGGGATTAGTAATGAATGTCCCTCGCTGGCCTCACACAATCAAAGTAAATGTTCCTAAAGTACTATGAGGTTTGGAAAAGGTGACACGTGGCCTAGCTCTTGAAGCAACGGGGCTAGGTGGGGCCTACTGCCCAATTGCAACCTCCTATTTTTGTGGATTGTGATTGGCTGTGGTTTTTCCCAGGCGTTGATGTGGATTTTCAACACTCATTGACTTGATCTAAGTCATCTAAATTGCCAGGTCTGTTCCGCATCAATGGTTCAAATTCAAAGGGGGTATTGTTCATCCGTGTGAGGAATTTTTGCGCTATGTAACTTGTTTCATTAATGGCGTGGGTTTTTCAGAGGATCTTCTCTTGATTTTCTTGCGTGTGAATGATGCCCTCCTATTAAGTGCAATGATGGGTTGTACGCCATTTCCTCATGAGCCTGGAATACTTTTGTGTTGGCTACATCAGCCACTAATCGCTCAAATGCTCGTACTACATTTAAGCAATTAATATCCCTCGCACCAATTCACTCTATAAATTCTTGCTAAGTTACCCAGTGTTATCATTGCATTTTGAGTTGTTTTGTTTGCAGGTGGTGATTTTTCTCCTATATTCTGCGAACTATTTTTCTTCAATGGACAAATTTGTGGTGCATAGAAGTGCTAGAGTAAAGGCCAGGAGGTCGTTGCTCGAGGAGGAGCAACCTGTTCCCAGTACACCCGATGTTGCTACTCAAAATACTGGCAAAAGGCCTAAGCGTTGCGTGTCCCCTGTTGTGCTTTCTTTTGATTCTGATGGAAACGGGTTCGAGACGGACTCGGACTACCAATGTTACCTGGCGGCCATGACTGAGCTTGTGGGGGTGGATGAAGAGGTCCTTGCAGTTTCACCAATAACTGCAGTGACACTGTGCCAAGCTGCTGGAGTTTGTGCTGATGTGGATGGTAAGAAGAAAGTGGTTCCGCCTCAAACTGAGGCGAGAACCAGAAGTGGTCACCTGTAACGGGGCCATGTGTCGACTTAATGATTATTGGTGTTGGGTGTATTGCTCGTGGGTGGTGTTTTTCCTGGTGGTTCGTCTTGTGGATGTGGACATGCGCGTGCGTGGCACACTCTCTTTTTTGTTTTTCTCTTCAGTTGGTTACTACGTGTAACCATTTTTTGATTCCTCAGATCGTGCACTTTGTTTTCCAATGACGAGGAATGTTTGAAATGTAATTTTGAATTTCATTTAGAATGAAATTCATTTTAAAATTAACAATGTAGCCCAATGCTTGTTGATCTCCTGTTTGTAAAAGAGATTTCACAGCTCATTGTTTGGGGTTAGACTTTGGATCCAGGAGGTTTTGAATATATGTACAGTCAGTTCATTTACTGTATTTTTCTTGAAGGTTTTAGTTACTATCTTTTCTAGTCAGGATTACTATGAAGCAAGCAAGCTATGTTGATGTAACTACAAATATTAAAGCAATAAATGATAATCTTTTTTGGAACAATTGCTCTCCTAATTGTATGTCATAAGTTCTGAATGAGCCTATTAATGATATATTCATTCACCTTCAATGGTATATTTGACTGTGTTCTTCATTTCCCTGCTTTAACTCAATGACTTAATCAAATTGCTTGAAAATGAGTTATAGATTTATGATTATATATTCAGGATTTGCTAAGGAGTGTTGTTTTAAAACTAAAATTCGCATGATGTAAATCATTATGGTGATATGTCCATAATATCTGGATTATGTTTTGTATGACTCCTACCCAATGGATGAGGCACTGGCTATTTTCTTTAGGATTACTACGGGGTTGTAGTTCTAAGCATGGTGGTCCAAAACTTGAACAAACCAAAATATTAAACCCTCTCTTTGCGAGATGCAAATATTATATTGAAATCTTCAGTCCCGTTACTCTAAGATAACTGTTATTATTCTTTGGTCTGCCAATACTAGAGTAATTACTATCTCATTGCGTGTGTAGGGATTGTAATCTGTAAGAAGAAGTGTTCTTACCAGTCATAAAACATTCTTATGAACACACTCAGATTTACCTACCTTGGTTTCACAAAGCCAAAAGTGTACGAGATGTCAATCTTTGACTGAATCTCGTTAGTTGGCCACTAGCCTTTGTGGTTCTTTATTATAGAGGTTGGCTACCTCTTAGGGAATTAAAGAGCCTTAGCTGGGTTGCATTTTAAAACACCAACAACGCATAGGCCCTTTTGACAACCACAAGAATAGACAAAGCCTCCATGAGATTTTTTTACTAGTGTCCATAGAATTTTGAAAAGAAGAATTCCATAATCCCATCACTATCTCTTCCTATACCCCCCACTCTAGCAGAACCAGGGTTACCTCTAGAAGACCCATCAATATTAATCTTTAAAAACCTAGGGGGAGGAGGCATCCGATGTCCTTCACGCACGATTTTCCCTCTGACATTCTATCTCCCACATCCACCCATCCTAGTCTTATCATAGCTAAATAGTCCTAGATTCTGAAAAACTCCCATATCTTTTGGAGAAATGGGACCCAAAAGATCACACTTAGCCCCAATTGTCTCTTGAAGAACACCCAGGATTCTCAACCACACCTCGCACACTTGCAACCTCTTACCCAAAAAAATCCTACGACTACGCTCCAACCAAACCTGTCAAATAATCAAGGTAGGTCCAATTACCCATGCAACATGGAGGGAAGAATCCTTAGTAGAAGGGCTCCCCAACTGCTACCAAAATTCTTCCAAATAAGAGACATGCCTGCATGGATGATTCCAATAATTCCACCAGTAATGCCAAATCTCTCTAATAAAAGGACTCTAAAAAAAAAGGTGAGACACATTCTCATCACTGTTAGAGCACAACACACACATGGAAAGGCCTTGAAACCGACGCTTCCAAAGGTTCTCCTGGGTCATAAATCTACCACGTATTCATAAGCCAAGAGAAGAAATTACTCTTGGGCCAAGATAAATTATTCCAAATTTGCTTCCACCAAGCAACCCCCAAACTTCCATACAACTGTTTTTCAAGCACCTGATACCCAACAACAATAAAGAACTTACCTATCTTATCTGGAATCCAAGCAAGGACATCCTTATCTGAAAGAGAGATACAAAGTCTACTCTCAAGAATCTTAGCAAGCTCTTGACGATACTCTCTCAATCCCCCAAGAGGCCATTCCTGCAAGTTATTCCACCTATAAACAATAAATTGATCAAGAAGCTGAGGAGATTTATAATTCATTACATACCTCCAACCAACCTCCAGAAAAATATTACTTAAATCCTGAAGATGAAGGTGAGTGGCCAAAATTGGGGGATGACCATCCCAAGAATATGTCTAAAAAAGAACCTTTGAACCCTTATTGCGAATCCAAAATAGCCCTTTCTTAATCAACTCAACACCCCTTTTTAGTGTGTTCCAAACCATAGATCCCTTACCTTCAAGACTAAATCGAGGAACCTCAGCACCATCAACCCCACCTAGATATTTTAAAGTGAGAATCCTAGCCCAAATATGTTGTTGTTGAGTACACCAACACAAATAGTTTTTTGCCACCAAAGCTTGCCCATTTAGATCAGTCTGTCGCAACCCAAGACCACCTTCCTACTTTAGATGACACACATCCTCCCACTGCACCAAGCTCCATTTTTGCGAGAGTAGGTTACCCGACCAAAGCAATTGCCTACAAAGGCAATCAAAGTCTCTGACAAAGCTGGTCGGAGTTGACAACACAAAACACCTGTATATCAGAAGTGCTTGAACCACTGACTTCAGGAGAGTAACTCTGCTAGTAGTAGACAACCATCTACAAGTCCAATGACTGACCTTCTTACAAAATTTCTCAATCACATCCTGCCAAAACCCACTCGAAAGTGAACACACTGCAATAGGAATACCAAGATAAACAAAGGGAAGTGATCCAATTTGAAATCTAAGATTCCTGACAATTCTCTACTGGATAAGCTTAGGAGTATTGAAGAAATAAATATAGGACTTACTCTCATTAATGCACTACCCCGTAGCCATTAGGTAGCAATCCAGAGCATCTCTCAAATTAATTGCTTTCTCCACTTTGGTAACCCCCATCAGGGTAGTGTCATCCACAAACTGAAGGTGAGATTGAGCCGGAATCCCATTACCCCAATGCCACCCCTGAATTAGGTCATGCTCCACATGAGATCTCAAAAATTTCCCAAGCCCCTCAGCCATCAAGATGAACAATTAAGGAGACAACGGATCCCCTTGTCACAAACCTCTAGAAGCCCCAAAAATCTCTGAAGGCTCCCCATTGATCAACACTGAGAAGGAAGGCGAAATGACACAACTCCCAACCCATTCAATCCAATCACTACCAAACCCAAAAGCCTTCAAAATCTTGAAATGGAAATCCCATTTAACATGATCATAAGCTTTTTCCATATCCAACTTAATGAACATAGCCTTTTCCTTGGAAGCATTCATAGAGTGCACAGTCTTAGCCACAATAACAACCCCATCAAGAATTTGTCTTCCAGCCACAAACCCTCCCCGCTCCTCAGAAATCAACCTATCCAACCATGGCTTCAGGTGTTCATCAATCAACCTAGTAATGATTTTATAGACAAAATTACATAAGGAAATTAGTCTAAAAAGATCCAACACATTAGCACCCTCACGCTTCAGGATGAGAGCTATGAAAGTAGCATTCATGGCCTTAAGCATTTTCTTGTTCCTTTGGACTCCTGAATAACTTCAAGAAGGTCAAACTTGATAATCTCCCAAAACTCTTGGAAGAATTCAATTGGAAACCCATCAGGCCCCAGAGCTTTTCCCTTCTTCATTTGGAACACAATACCCTCCAACTCCTTAAGAGAGATTGGTCTAATAAGATAATCATTCATGTCCCCAATCACCAAAGAAGGAATGCACTCTAAGATACACTCCTCTTCCATGCTGGCTAGAGGGGAGTCCTCGGAAAATAGAGTAGAAAAATATATAACAACTTCATTTGAAATCTCAGCAGTAGAGCAAAGAAGGCTCCCATCCTGAGACTTAATAGAAGAAATGACATTACCTTGCCTTCTATCTTTGACCAAATTATGAAAGAAAGAAGTGTTCCTATCCCCCTCTTGTAGCCACTTGATACGAAACTTCTACTTCCAAAAGATCTCCCACAACTCCCATTCCTCCACAACTTTCATAGCCTCGACCTCAGCCCTACACAACTCTACTGAGAGCCCCTAATCCCAAATATGATGCATTATGGAATCCAACTGTTCTTGAGCATCCCTTTAGCCTGAAACACATTGCCAAAGTGGAACCTATTCCAACGCTTCAACATATATTTAATGAATTGAAGCCTTTTAGTAAAGGAGTACATAACAGTGCTAAAAGCCAATTTTCTAGCACTCCACCAGCCCCAAACAAAATCATGAAGACACCCATCCTAGAGCCACATGAGCTGGAATCTAAAGGATTTATTCTTCTTAGAGAATCGAGACAAACAAGCCAATAGTTTGATTGGAAAATGGTCTGAACCTCGCCAATCCAGGATCTCAAAGCTAGTCACCCACCTATCGCCAACCTAGAAACTGGAAACCAGAAACCTATCCAACCTTTCAGAGATAGCATCCTTCCCAACCCTCTTGTTATTCCAGGTAAACAACACATTCCCAGGCTTGATTTACACCAAATTCAAACAAGCCATATTAGCTCTAAGGAGCTCAGAGGAAGGATCCAAACGACCAGTATCACCCCTTTTCTCCTCCAAAGAACAAATAGCATTAAAGTCCCCAACCAAAACCCAAGGAAGAAAAGGCTCCAGAGAACTTAAATACCTAACATGCAACCACAAATTAACCTTTCCCAGGAAATCCATAGGATCATATATGTTAGAGAAGAGGATCTTCTCACTAGACATAAGGCCAACAGTAGAAAATGAAATAGAATGTCGATTAAAAATAAACCACAAAGGAGAAAGTTTGTGCGGGTCCCACAAAAAAGAAAGACCTCCAGATTTACCCATAGCTCCCACCCATTGACACAACCCGTGACCCCAAATTATGTTTTCCAGGTCCATCATACTAGCAATTGAAAGCTTGGTCTCCTGCAAAAAAACCAAGTCAGGAGACTGCACCCTAATTAAATCCTGAATAGCCTTTTGTCGAGGGATGCTATTCATACCCCTTACATTCCAAGAAAGCACAATCATCAAAGATTCTGGGAGAAGTGGGAATCAATAGTCCTCACTGAACTCAATTCCACCAAAGTTTCCCTAGTTAACTTAACTTTTTCCTGATCCTTCTTCCTTTCGAATATTAAAGGCTTCTTTGTAATGCTCTTTTTAAGGGATTTATGTTGTAGGCCTAAGGGGGTAGAAGAAGTATTACTCATGCCAGTCTCCTCACCACCTTTCTCTATTTCTGGGCCCAAACTAGGAAAACCCAATCCCAAGGAAGATTTTTTCACCAACAAGGACTCCTTGAGTAAAGCATTAGAGGTAGGAATACTCATAACCATCTGAGTTAAAGGGCTCTCCAGCGGTGGTTGGTTGCCTAGAGAGACCTATTGATCCTCCAAGAGGTGATCCACAATAGACCCATCTGAAACTTGCATTTCTATAGGAACACCTTCCTCCTGAACCAAATCCTCCAGTGCATCAAACCTGTTAAATGTTTCATCCTCCTATCTGTCCTTGAGAGTCCTTTTCTGACCCCTATTTCTATTACGAGGCTTAACTGTGACAAAACCATCATTATCCATCACCACCCCTTGCATAGGGGCTTTGCGTTTATCCAATATCTAAGTTGATTATGAAGAGGTATTACCCATACCAGAATTGTTAACAACTCTGGGGAACTTCCACTGAAGATGACCATACTCATGGTAGATATGACAACGAAAGGGCAAGGTCTCATAATCCAACTGTCGAGTCCAAAAGTAGATCCAACAATCATATCAATCAAGTTTGGTAACGATTTGTTTAGATCAATCTCCACACAAACACGAGCATAAGAGAAAATATTCTTAGACAAGGTTTGTTGCGAGGGTCCAATGGGCTTACCAAGCATCAAAGCAATCATCTATAAAATATCATTTCTCCAACATTCTAAAGGAAATAAAGGAAGGTGAACCCAAATCGGAACCTGAGAAGGGATTTCCTTAGCATAATTGAATCCCATATGCCAGGGTTTAATGAAAAGTCCCACCTGATTGTAGAAATATGGTCCTCCTTCAAATGCTCGATTCCAATCAGTAATGCATTAAAATCCACCAGAACTAAATTATTAGCAGCCAATAAAATCTCAAAATCACCCTTTAGATTCCAAGTCTTATGAACCCAATAGTCTAAGAAGGGAAGTGACACCTGCAATCCCATAAAATTAAAGATCATAACATGATTACAATAGTACTCAACATCATCCGTTACAAACTCTGGTTGAATGACAAGCCTAGGATGATCTGACAATTTTTCTAAGCAACTATTCACCTTACAAAGATGAAGCCCACCGTTATGAGATGAAACAACGCTTGGGTTTTCCATCTTAAAGCAAGGCACTACCCTCGGGTAGCACCCACAACACCTCCCTCTCCACACTAAAGAGAGAGATCACCAAAGGCCACAACCACACACAAATAATACCCAGCCAATTGTCGGCCCAAAGCCACCCCCACATAGCCAAAGGAAAGACACAAGGCACCAAAAGAATGTTGCACACCAATATTTTGCAATACACCAACCCAACGCCACCAAAGAACAAAAAAATAATGAGACAAAAACTCCACAAGAACAAGAACTCCTCCCAAAAATACTCTCCCCCTGTATGTGCAATAAACCCCCCCACACACAATTTCTAATAGTCAAAGAGCAATCCTGAAGAGATCAAGCACATGCATAGTCATGCCTCAACATGTAGCCTGGGCCAAGAAGGCCGCGAGGTAGCACATAGAGGTTGCAAAGTGCTCCATCCAAAAAAACCTTCATCAATTTTTTTTATTAATGTCACTATTTACTGCAGAGTGATGCCTTTGATTTTTGAATATGGCAACACACTTTCTAGACAACGATGCTATTGATGAAATTTAGTGATGCAATTTATTTGAATGTCATAATTTACTTGTAAACAAAATTGAACTTGAATTTTGACATGTGTTTTAATTTTTTGACTTTATCTATTGCTAACATGTAACTAACTTCTCGTTTTGGTTTTTAGGCTAATTGGTTTTGCAGGTTTGGGCAATAAAATCCGAAGTGAAGGAGCATATTACAATTTGAATATAATTGTAACAATTATTTTGACACTTATGGGGAAATTATAACCCATTTATGATGTTTTATTTCACGTTTTTAGGACCAAACTAGATTAATTTTGGGTTTAAAATGAGCGTTCAAATTGGTTAAAACTGAATCCTCACATCATTATGCTTGTTGGTTTAAAATTGAACAATACAATCCCAACACTTCAAATTGGCACTTAAAACAAACTCATTTTGCTATGATGGATTAAAAATGAACATGTGTTTGAATTTCTTTTGTAGGCCTATTGTGCGTATCCAATCCCCTTGCACTTTGTGTGATCTTGAGTGAAGAGAAACACACAAGTATACATTTTCTTCTTGGAAGCACTTATCCTCTCCCCTTACACCTTTTGGCAATCTTGGGTGATGAAAAGAATTTTATGCTTGAAACATGTGTTACCTTTACAAGGGCTTGCCTCCCAACTCGTGAGAGGGAATGACCCAAGCGGTGCTTTCATTTTGGTCCGCTATATAAATAATCGGTTGTGGCTAAAGTCATTAATTGGATAGTTGTGGTTGTCTTATACTGATGAATGTCTCCCTTAGTATCCTTGTATTGCGTTAAAACACTTGATATTTCGCCGCGTGTATAACACCAGTTTATCTCAAATATAGTCATTAAAATCCTTGTTTGTAGTGGCTAACCAAGTCCAATTCTGAAACATATTTTAAGGTAGTGCATTGGAATAGCACCATTCCAAGAATTTGCTTACCATTTCCAATTTTTTATTAGACAATAAAGCAAATAGGGAAGGGACTCTTTTGCTTGGTGTGTTAGGACGTTACATTTCCTTGACATAGCCTATTTGTCCATTTCATCTTCATAGATTAATCATCTCTTCCGATGATGGTAAGACTACTAAGAAATACGTACCCACTCTACCTAGGATTGTAAATGTTTGTGAGTCAATTTAACACTTTCTTGGTTCCAAAACAATTGCAAACAAACATCAACAAGTCTTTTGAAAATTTCAAACCCTTTGGTCTAAGTATGGATACCCTTTGAAAAATCCTTTATATTGATGCTTGTCCTAGGGATTTATTATTAGAGACTTCTAAATATTTTGGTTTACATCTCAATCATGCTTTCCAAAGTAAACCTAGGTAGCTATGCCCCTAACTTCATCCTTTTTACAAAATGGACCTTGTGAGAGGAATGTTGTTTTTGACATAGACATTTAGTTTGAAACTTAAGCAAGAAAAGTGTTTGTGGTAAAAATAAACTCATTTAAGCAAGATAAATTGAACCCCACATGAACATTTGGTGTTCGATCGCTTCGATTGAACAACCAAACCTTACGCCCACTATCATTCAACCAAATTTTGAACTAATTGAAGGAGAACAAATAGATATAATTAGTAGTTTGAGAAGGTTCACTTTTGAAACAAAGGAAACACCAATCTAGTGGAGAAACACAACATACATCTTAGACGAACAAGAGGAACAAGTCGATATTGTGGTCGGAAGGCCGATATTACCATCTCCTGCATGGCAATAAATATCCTCTTTTCCACAATCTTGTGCTTCTCTAAATGATCTCTCACAAAACCAAAATCCACAAGAGAAGGTTTACATGTCGCTATTGCAAACTTAGACATCATAGTTCAAAGTATATTAGAAGACGTATCTTAAAGAATTACCGCAACCAAGATAGATCAATAAGGAGACATTTTCTACACTATTTCATGGACAAACCAGATCTACACATTTCACAAGAACTTCTTAATCATTAAATCTTTAGGGTTTGAACACTTTAGAGGTCTGGCATGTTTCTCACCACCTTGGTCTTGGAAAAACAAAGGTTCACTCTAGGTTAACATTGGGTCAAACATTTCATCCACCCCTTATCAAAATCCAAACTTCACTTCACCAAGCTTTACAAAAAATTTGAACACACCAACACTCTTTGACTTAGACATCAATCAACCTAAACCCTAACTTAGCTACTTTGTATGTGAAATGAATAATTTTACATGCACTTAGTTAAGTTAGTTATCATATTGGAACTAGTTCATCTTGAAGGTCACAAGTCTACCTTAAAGATTCACAAAGTTCATAAACATCCTCTATCCAAACATCAAACAATTGAACTTAAGTCAAAAGTGTTGTCCCAAAATATTTGCAAAGATCACTCCCCATATCATTGGTATTTTCATCTCCCACTACCAACATTGCTCCAAAATGACTTAGAGTGTCCCTTTTACCTATATTTGAGTCAACTAGAGAGTTTAAACATTACAAATCTCAACACAAATCTCTCATAGGTGACCCAAAATTTATGGTAAAGACAAGATCACAACATAAGAGAATCGTGGAGAAAACCAAAGTCACATTCACCTCAAGTGATCCCAATCCTAAATAATTTTATCCAAGAAGTCATGTTACCCCATCACGACCCTTGTCTCCATCAGGGCCATATGAGATAAAAGATTTTACAAATAACCCATTTGGACTTACTAAGGAAGAAATCATGGAATACAAACAAGAACATCAAGCCTTAGAAAATGTAGCTCCAATTTTAAAAAATATTTTGTCGCACAACCCTTGACATAAGTATTGACTTCATCCACCATGCAAATAACTCCATCGCTAGGGCTAAATCAAACACCCATTCCTAGTATTGCAACTAGTCTTACTAAAGACTTTGGTCATACTCTGCCATTGGAAAGCAACACACTTGTGGGTACCTAAAACACCAATCCCTCTCAAAACACAACTTGGACACCTACCTTCGGTACTCTTACCATTCTCGAACACCCCTTATATCAAAATAAACCACTTACACTTCATGAATCCACAACAACCTCAACATATCAAGGGCATCCATCTTCATCCATCCCCACAAGTACCATAAGTATGCCCAACATCACACAAGGTAGTATGGATCAACAAGGGCATGGTAATACCCAAATAAACCCTTAATGAAAAGAGGGACATCTTTATCCAACCCCCCAATTGGTTCATCTGCACCATTGGTTTCACAAAACACATCTATCACATCCATCACCAACCTAAATCCAAACAACCCCTTAGTCATGAATCCCATCAACCAAGGTAATACCTTGATCACATCCCAAACACAAGGAAATCCCTAAAAAATCGGTCAAGGGAACCCTTTCAATCAATGGAATCAAGGTCCTAATGTGCCATTACCATCACAATATCTAATGGTACCATCATCATCTTTCCCCTTGGTTCCCCACATCATGAAAAATCAAATGGGACCTCAAACTTACATTCCTCCATCCAAATCCACCATCTTTCAAGGAATGTTAAACCAAGGGAACTCCCAACCTCTCATCAACAACCCACAACCCACACAAAACATCAACACCCAAAACCCATCGCAAATGTCCCAACAACTAACTAATCCTATATTGCAAGCACATGCCTTAGCTTTACAACAAGCACAATAGGCTTATCAACAAGCTGTCTAATAGTAACAATAACAACAAGTAGTCCTAGCAGCACAACAACAGTAGCAACAACAACAAGCAGCCTTAGCAGCACAACAACAACAACAACAAGTAGCCTTAGTGGCACAACAACAACAAGCAACCCTAGCAACAGAACAACAACAAGCAAACCTAGCAGCACAACAACAACATCAAGCCTTAGAAGCACAACAATAATAGCAAGTACACCAAGCAACCTTAGCAACACAACAACAACAACAAGCCCTCATGGTCCAACAACAACATCAAGCCTTACTAGCTCAGTAGTATTCCTAACAACAACAACAACAATAAAAAGGTTCCTACTATAACCCTCAATAGAACATCATCAATACAAGCACATTAGGAACATATACGCCTCCACCATAATCACCTTCACAATATCCTACACCACCATATACACCATACAAAGCCCCATCATACCCGAATCCCATGTACAATCCATCTACCATCCCATAATGCACAACGTATGTTCCTCCACCAAATCCACAAGACGATGTAGCATCACAACTTAAGGTGTTAACACAAGAAATACAGGATATCCAGATGGGCAAAATGAAGAAGCCCCGTACACAGAACCTATGCCCATATCCATTCGATCAAAACATCACAATGGTACTATTCCCTCCCATTTTTGAAGTCCCAAAATTTGATAAATACAAAGGGAGAGAAAGTCCTATGGACCATGTCAAAGAATTAAACATCATGTGTATTGAGGTTGCCTACAATGAGTCATATTTTATGTGCTTCTTTCTATGAAGCTTGATAGGCCCAACCATTGAATGGTTTTCTCAGTTGCCTCCATGTATCAAAACCTTCCAGGAAATCATTGATAAATTCATAGATCATTTATCCTTTAATATTGACATGGACGTGAGCTTAGAAGAGTTATACACTCTCAAACAAAGCAAGGGAGAATCTTTCACCAATTTCTTGCAATGGTGGAGACAAAGAGCTAGTAAGAGAAAATGGCCCATCCTTGATGAAAAAAAAGTGGGGATCATCATAGAAAATGTAGATCTAGATCTATCCTTTCACTTGAAAATGCACTGCATTATCTCTTATGATGAGCTTGTCCCTAGAGCCCTTAACATCAAGAGAGTTCTAATCTCACTGGGAAGTACTCAAGCCTACAAAGACAACCGCCCATCAACCAGTTCCAATGACAAGCCTTGTGTTTGGGCTAAGAACAAGAATGTAAGGAATGATGGTGTGGTAGATGCTAAGGTGGTCCTAAGTGCTCCTAGGCCAAAAAACAATCAAACAGCTAACGCTCAACCATCTGTGCAACAAAATACATCACCATAAATAATCAGATCAATAACACCGAAACACAACAACGACAAACTCCTAACAAAATCAACTATCCAAAACACAAATACACATAGTTGTTGGAACCTATTGAAACCATCATGAATAAATTGGTAGAGTCAAACCTAATAACGCTTCCCAATTTTGAAAACTACTAAGAACCACAAGATAAACCACCCTGGTACAATGAAAAAGACCTTTGTGACTTTCAAAAAAATCAAAGGACACAAAAATCAAACTGTATGAGACTTAAAAATGTTATCTAAGATATTATTGAAAATGGAGACATATCTGTTGAGGTACTAGCTGACAACTAGGATCTTAATATATACAAGAACCCCATGCCAAATCATAGCAAAGGAAACAACAATGGAAAAGGTAATGATTACACAAACGTGCAACATGTTTATTCCAATTTAGTCACTTCTTGTGATAGTGTCATCATCATCGTCGCCATCAAAGGTCCTAGTGTGGAGTGTGGAGTCACCACGTGACGTGGCAAGGTCACCATCCAAGGAGTCCCATCTCAATCTAGGGCACAACCTACTTTTCCAACATCAAACCTCCTAGATCAACTTAAGAAGACCCCCACACAAATTTCTATCTTGGAACTATTGAGGCTATCCCCCACACATAGGGAAATATTAGAAAAGGATTTTATCTTCATCATTCATCCCCGAGGATATTGATACAAAGCGGTTTCAAGCTATGGTAGGGCATATCACTAATCATCTTCTCAGAACAAGACTTTCCATCGAAACCATCTCATAACCGTGCTTTGCACCTTGAGGTCATTATTCATAAGAACAAGGTTAAAAGAGTCTTAATAGATGGAGGTGTTGGTTTGAACATTTGCACCCTTCAATTGATCAAGAATATGGGTTATTCAGAAGATGTTATTGAGAAAGAAAAAGGTACAACCATCAAAGCATATGATGATCAAGGGTGGGTATCACAAGTCATCATTGCCCTACCCATCCAAGTAGGACTTGTCATTGCAGAGACTACATGTCAAGTGTTAGACCTTGATCTCTCCTACAACATCCTGTTTGGCCGACCATGGATTCATGCCCTAAAAGTTGTAGCTTCAACCTATCACCAATGTGTAAAGTTTCCTTTTGAGGATAGAGAAGTTACCATCCATGGAGATACAGAACATTTTTACTACTGCAAGAAACTTGAAGCAAGTTCTATAAGATTCCCTAAACACCCAAAAATGATGAGGGGCCTACACCATCTTCCTCATTTGTTGACCCATCATCCCTTGCATCTACCTTAGAAAAAAAAAACACCCATTGTGCAAAACATTCCTAACATCAAAGTAGTGATCCAAGATGATGGTTGTGGAAACTATAAACTAATGCAGGATACTTTTGTGTTGGGGGAGCTACCTATTTCTCCCAAATCTCGTGGGAAACCCACACCTATCAACAAAGTGGTCGAAACAATAAAGATGGAAACTACTACCTTCACCAAGTGGGGGGATTTGAACAAAGAATATGTCAATGAGGAAGATGTTTCTAAATTTCTCTATCAAGATGAACGACTTGTCCCTGCCCTTCCCATGGAAGATGACAACAAAGGCTTGCAACTAATGAAGGGATGGGGCTATAACAAGAATGAGAAACTCGAACAAAATGACACCAATTTTCTAGAACCCATCGTTCCTAAGAAATGCCCAAAGAATCTTGGCCTAAGATGTACTATTGGCAAGGTTACCTTTATTGGCAATGGTACTTTCGCTAAACGGGCAGAGGCTTCCTCTTGGTTACCAACATCACATGATACTACCCTAGACGACTTCCCCCTTGATGTTGCTGACCTATTTGACAATAAATCTCTCTTCATGATATCCACAACATCCTTCACCCTGAATAATCAATCGACTAAAATAAGCCTAATATACCCCCAACTCATCGACTTGGACCAACAAGGACCACCAATTCTAGATTTATTCAAAAATGATGAAGCCATCTCAAAATTCACGGGACTCCAAGACAACTTACCATGGGAAGATCACAAAGTTGGTTTTGATATAGAGCTAGATATAGGGGTGTACTATGAGGAGATGATTGAATCCTTCAGTCACAAAATGGACAACATACAATTAACATGTAGATCATTGAGTGAAAACCACACTGTGGCACTTTCTGATCCTAGAATAGTAAAAAGAAAGGACACGTTTGAGGGTGAAAACCTCTCTAAGGCACCCAAGGATGAGGTATTAAATCTTCCCCTTTGTGAAATGCATCCAAAAAAGTCAGCAGTGCTAGCATAGAAGTCCACTCTAGTAAATATCAGAACTAAAGAATCACCCAAGATCACTTTCTATGTTGAATCCTTATTGGATGAAGAACAAAAAAACCTAGTAGAATTCCTGAAAGAGCAAAGAGCTAACTTTGCATATTCATACACAAATATGCCAGGCCTCGATCCAGAAGTGGTTGTGCATCATTTAGCAGTTTATCCTAAAGCCAAACCTGTGAAGCAAAAATTAAGAAAGATACACCCTCAAATAACACTCTTGGTGAAACTCGAGTTACAAAAGCTTCTTGATGTTGGATTCATCTAACCAATAGATTATCTTGAGTTAGTTTCCAACTTGGTACCAGTCTCCAAACCCACCGGGGGCATCAGAATATGCACAAATTTTAGATATTTAAACAAAGCATGCCTGAAGGATGATTTTCCTCTTCATAACATCAACATCATCATGGATTTAACAGTTGGGCATGAAATATTGTCACTCATGGATGGTTTTTTAGGCTATAATCAAATCATGATCACCAAGGAGGATAAAAAAAAAACTACATTCACTTATCCATGGGGAGTATATTGTTGGAACATGATGCCATTTGTTTGAAGAATGCAGGAGCAACCTGTCAAAGAGCAAAGAACCTCATCTTTCATGACATGATCCACAAAACAATTGAAGACTATGTGGATGATATTTTGGAAAAATCAAAGAAAATGAGTGAGCACATAGAAGTCTTAGGACCCATCTTCAATAGGCTTGAAGAGGACAAGGTATGGATAAATCCAAAAAAGTGTGTCTTTAGGGTTACATCAGGGAAGCTTCTTAGCTACATCGTATCACAAAGAGGGATAGAAATTGATCCAACAAAAGTAAAATCCATCCTCGACATGGAACCAACACAAACACTGAAGCATATGAGAGGGTTACAAGGAATATTGTACTCCATCAGAAGGTTTATAGCATAATTATCAGACAAAATTCACCCTTTCTCACATCTTCTCTATAAAAGGAATAACTTACAAGTGGGATGAGAAGTGTGATAAAGCTTTCCAAAAGATCAAGGACTACCTATTGACACCTCCAGTGCTCATGTCTCCAATATAAAACAAGCCATTAATCCTATATATCTTAGCAACATCAGCAACATTAGGTGCTCTTCTAGCACAACATGATGAGAACAGAAAGGAAAGAGCTATCTATTACATCAACAAGATCTTGGTGGGCTACAAAATGAACTATTCATCCATTAAGAAAGCATGCTTAGCAGTGGATTTTTCTTCACAAAATTTTATAGATTACATGATGTCACATCAAAACAAGCTTATTGCAAAGATCAACCCATTGAAATACCCGTTATCCAAAGCTAATCTCACTGGGTGAATGGCCAAATGGGTAATGATATTGACTGAATTTGACATAAAGTACATGGAGCACAAGGAAATCAAAGGACAAGTGATCACAAACAAACTAGCATAAGCACCTATATATGCAGAGAACCCATTGATATCTAAATTCCCTCACGAATTAGTGTTCCTTGTCAATCTAACCGATTAATGGAAAATGTACTTTGATGGATCGTTTACCCAACATGGATTAGGGGTAGGTATTATTTTTATCACCCCTCAATATGATTGCATTTGAAAGTCATACATTCTATCATTTCCATGTACTAACAACATTGTGGAGTATGAAGTCCTAATAACTGGTCTAAGGATAACAACTCAATGGTAGATACAAGAGATGAAAGTTTATGGGGACTCACAATTGGTTATCAACCAAGTCAATGATGACTAACAAACTAAGGATGATAAAATTACTCCTTATAAGAAGATGGTAGAGAATCTTAAGAACCTTTTCATTGATATAACTTTTGAGTAGATTCCTTGCATGAACAACTGAGTAGTAGATGCCATGGCAACAATTGGATCATTATTATACATGCCACACAACATCCTTCAATGTGAATTCTTGGTAGAAATTCTCATGCCGACTTTTGAAATCCTAGAATATGAATTTGCATGCATCATCGTTGGTCCTAGTTCCCCATGGTATCATGATATATTCCACTACCTTAGTAAAGGAACCCTCCCATCTGATATCACCTCCAACCTTAAAAATATCTTTGTTAAAAAGGAATCCCGATTTATGATCCTAGGTGATACCTTATACTGTTGAAGCATCAAAGGGACATTACTATGATGTCTTAACCAAGAGGAAGCCTTGATCGCCTTAAAAGAAGTACATGATGGCATATGTGGTTCCCATTCTAGTGGTATGACCTTAGCCAAGAAACTATTGAGGATGAGGTACTACTGGCCAACCACGGAAAGAGAAGCCCATCATTATGTGCAAAAGTGTCTCCAGTGTCAACAACATGGAGATCTTATTCATGCTTCTACTTAGGAGTTGCAACCAATGGTCACACCTTCGCCTTTCTTTTAGTGGGGGCTTGACCTCATAGGAAATATTACTCCCACCACATCTAATGGCCACAAGTTCATCATAAAAACCATTGAATACTTTACCAACTGGGTTGAAGCCATTCCTATGACCTACATAACAAGGAAGCAAAGCCCATCATTATGTGCAAAAGTGTCTCCAGTGTCAACAACATGGAGATCTTATTCATGCTTCTACTTAGGAGTTGCAACCAATGGTCACACCTTCGCCTTTCTTTTAGTGGGGGCTTGACCTCATAGGAAATATTACTCCCACCACATCTAATGGCCACAAGTTCATCATAAAAACCATTGAATACTTTACCAACTGGGTTGAAGCCATTCCTATGACCTACATAACAAGGAAGCAAATTGACAAATTTATCCTAAATTATCTTATCTGCTATTATGGTGTTCCACAAGCCCTTATTTTTTATAATGAAACACCCTTCAAGAATCAATACGTGAAAGATCTATGTCAAAGATTTAACATCCAAAATTGATTCTCTACCTCGTATTACCCCCAAGGTAACAGTCAAGCTAAGGCTACAAACAAGACCATTGTAAAAATCCTAAAGAAAATGGTCAATGAAGTTGGTCATGACTGACATCTGCAGTTAAATCCTGCCCTCTGGGCCTATCAAACCAACATCTGCACACCTATAGGTGCAACCCCATTCTCCTTGGTTTATGGATAAGAAGCCATCTTGCCTATTTAGGTTGAGCTTCCATCACTGGGAGTCTCATTGCAGAACCTAATCACTAATGAAGAATACATAGTATCTCTGCTAAATGAGCTAGAATTCTTGGATGAGTGTTGCCTTGATGCTCTTAATCACTTGAAAGTATACCAAAACTGACTAAAACATAGCTATAACAAGAAGATCAAGAGTCAGTCTTTCCAGGTAGGGGATCTTGTTCTAAAGTAGAATAAAAAAAATCTTCCAGATCAGGATAGTAAAGGAAATTTTGAGCCTAATTGGTTAGGCCCTTTTTTCATCACAACAAGCTATGGATCAGGAGCATACCAATTGTCAATGCCTGAAGGTGAACCCTTATAGGAACCAACCAATAGTTTGCATCTTAAAAAAATTTATGCCTAAGCTTGAAGGGTGTAAATCTGAAAAAATAAAAAAATGATCAAAAATCCAAAAAAGAAAAGAAAAAGGATTGAAAATAATAAATAAAAAAATCATCCTTTAGTGAAAACCACTTCGGTGGCGCTCTGGACAAGTATCTTGGTGAAAACCTGGCAAATGCCTCACATAAATAAAGCACCTCCATCTATTCTTTGGCTCTTTATCCTATCATTCTTTGCTTCACATCTATCCATCACATCATTCATCCTATTTATTCCATCACCCATCCATGTATGTATCATAGCTTCATATTTTGAAGTATCATATCCCCTTTAGTACTACTTGGCATATTCCTAAGGTCAATTTGTCCTACCTATATCGAGGTAGTCTATCATATCACATGGGGGAAAATTCATTCTGGATCAGATTGGGTTCTTGTATATCTTAAGGTTATTTGAAATCTCACTGAAAATCCCAAAAACAATCATAAAATGTTCATCAAAAAATCTAGAAACATCAAAATCTTATATAGCTAAAAATCCAAAAACATCCAAAATCCCGTATAACTAAAGTCCAAAAACATTCAAAAAATTGTAAAGTCAAAATCCAAAACATCCAAAGCACATCAAAATCCATAAAAAGGTCAAAACATCAAAAATCCAAAAACAAAACCATGTTGAACTATGAGTCTTTGAGCTTGAACATAGGAAAGGCCATCATTGATGTGCCCCTGAGACACCCTAGGTCAGTCCTTTAGGAGTCTGTCATAATAAACTAACATTCCATCAACTGTTCATTTCTCATCACTAATAATTCAAGTTAGTCAAACTACGTGGTCTACATGTATAACATAGGCAAGGCTCATCTTTGATAAGCCCCTAAGGCCCCTAGGATAGTCTTTTAGGTTAGGTTCTTGGTCAAAATTCAAAAAATTCAAATATTGGAAAAGCCTTAAATATTTGAAAACTTAGAAAACACAAAAACATTGGAAAATCCTAAACAACCTCAAAAATTGAAAACCAAAAACATTCACATAAACTTTCAAAAGATAAAAAAAAAAACCTCAAAACATTTTCAAAAACAACAAAAATATTGAAATATTCTAGAAAATCCAATATCATCCTTCCCATTTTGCTTTCACCCACTTTAAAATTTTACCCCTAATAAATCAAACATCATTTCCAAACTTTGGTAAAACAAGTAGAAAGCAAGTATCGCAAGTCATAAAGTGAGAACCTAAGTGTCAAAATCTAAAGTCTAGATCATGGGTAAACGAGTCAATAGATTTTGTATCAACAACTTATCACACATCTCATCCTAATCAAAACATATGATAAGCATGTCCTAGGATGCATCCTTCTTGTGATGGACATCAACATCATAAATCACCTTAGCTATGTTAAACTGGCAAGAGATATAGATAACATTGACTGTTTGTCTTTGATATTTTCTTTTGATTTATCTCAATGACCCATTTTGAGGACCTCTCGATGATGTCTCAATGATTTAGAGAGAAAGGAATGAGGCATTGATCATTATCTTTCGTTTGTTGTGCTTGTGGGTATTCTTGTAAAATAATCTTGGCACATACTTGCTTAGTTGTGTGTAGGGAAGTTGTTTGGGGTAGATTGTTGACTATTGTGTATGCTTTGGTCCAAGATATTCTAAGCTTTTAAAATACATTCCAATGAGGCTTTTGTATGCCAAGGTGTGAACAATAACTATCCTATCTGTTTTCAAAGTCAAAGTCCATTACACTAGATACAATTCCATCCTTATTATCAATACCTTGATGCATCATGTCCATGTGTTATATCAAACATTCAAAATGAAAAAAAATTCCAATCCTTAGATATGAGTAAAATCATCATCATCATCTCTCATCACCATATCTAATAAAGTCTCAGTGGATCATGAACTTGTTATAATTTTTTGAATCAATCTTCAAAATCAATGGTCAATTCATTCATTTTATTCTTCTATCTTCTTTCTATGCTAACCTGGTATCATGGCAGTCAAAAAAAATAACACCATCATGCATCCATCTTGCATCCACAAAATCATCAACATGCATACATCTCGCATTATCACAACATATCATCATAATAACAACAAACATAATCTACTGCATCATCATTATTATTTAAGTTGTTTTGAATAATATAGATTTATTATTCTAAGCATCGTACTCCATTGCATAATCATTTATAACATACATACTATAAGCATCATCCATATACATACATACATCATGACATCATAAATCGCATAAGAAAAGTACACAAAAAGAAATGCATCCATCCATACATCCTGCATAAGCATATCATATCATTTGCTTATCATAACATATCATAACATCCATCCCATAACATATCATAAGAATATACTGAAAAAGAAGGTAACACATCCATTGCATTGCATTACATCATAGAGCATCATCACATATCACATATCACATAAATAAAATAAGTGCATCCATCACATTTGCATCCATACATAATAATAATGCATAAATATAATACAACATCATGAGTCCACAAAGCATAATATTTGCATCCATAAAGCATGGAATAAAGGCACATAACATATCGAATTTGAATCATCTTGTATATATAAAAAAATGACTATCTATACATCATCAAATCTGTCTACATTAGACATATGAGTTTTCTTGTCCCCTTTGAGTTGAACCTATATTTTACCTTTGTCGAGAGATCAACCCAAAATTCAAAATTTCCTCCTGATCTCTCGAGGGGGTAGGGAATCAACTTATTCCTTCCACTAGGACAATAATGGGGCATCCAAAAAATAGTTTTATTTTTATTTTTTTGATCTGAGCAATAGTTTTAATCCTAAAAGTGTCAGTCTTTGAACCAACGTAATAGGCACCTCACTTCAAAGAGGGGAAAAATGTAGACACTTAAAAATATCCTGAATGATATCATGCACTTGAATCAGATATACTAACATCGTTTCATCCTAAAACCCATCCTCTTTTCGCTTAATTGATTAAATTAGCCTAGCTATTTGATTAATTGCATCATTTTCATCTATTAATCTGATTGACCCGATTAGGTTAATTCACCCCCTCTCATGCTAACCTATCGTCCTATTAAATTGAATAAATCAAATTATTTAATGTAATCCCTAAAGTCTTTTTATTTAATTAAATAACCCTAAGTTATTTAATAAAATATTATATCACATCCCCCCATTTTCATTAGATCATTTATTAAATGAATATCATTTAATTATCCTAATTTGCATAATTGAAACTTTGTTCTAATTACTAATTATATCCAATCTTCCCTTTTGCAAGGGAATATTCCAAGGAAATATTTCTCCTTTGCACATTCCTCCAAAAATAGAATATTCCCATGAAATATTCCTTTGCACAATTAAATTTAGTTTTAATTAACTAAATATCTAATTTTCCTCACCCATGAGAATAGTCTCTTTCTTGACTCATTTAAAAAAGGGAATATTCCTTTTTGTAACAAACTTTCAACAAGACTTCTTGTGCAAGTTTGAAAGTGTGTTTGTTTGGATGAATGTAAGCCCTTAATTGAATATCATCTTGCATCCTCAACCCTTGATGGGAATCCATGATCCATGCCTCCATTTTCCTCCAATTCTAACCGTTGATTGATCCTTTTGATCTTGACCATCAATTTTATTTTGCCTATTCTATAAATAGAGCTTGCATCTATTGAATAGGGCTCCATCTTTTACGAGAAAACTTATGTTGTTAAAATCACTTTCATCTTGCACTCACATTTTATGTTTTAAAATAAATTTTAGGTTAATTTCTTGCATCATACTATCTTATCTTTCATTAATGACTTCCATGGTAACATAGGTTCATCCATTTAGCATGTTTTGAAATTACGGTTTTAATATTTTTAGCTTAAAATCCATTTAGAATAGATTTGCATACACCCATATCGATTATCATAGCATTTATCATGTTAAATTAGCTTTCGTTGTGTTAATTTATCTTTTAATCATGTTTCCATACACATCTCTCATTGGTTTCATTGATTCTCTTCAATAGAATCGATCGAAACAAGATCATTATCCAAGGGATTGGGAAAGGGTCGCCATTCCACATCAATGTGACACCACTCCCCCAATAGGATAAGTTTAAACATATTAGAATAGGTATTTTTGAAGCTTTGGTATTTTAATATGTTCATTTTAATGGATTCTTAGTTTAGTTTACATTGAATGATCTTATTGGGACTGATGCATAGTGGCTTAAGTACACTTTGAATCCTCATGGATCAAGTGTAGTTGGCCTATACTACGTCTTCAGTCACACATCATCTATATTTGTTATCTAGGGGATGATATTTTCAATAGCCTCCCATTTTTTTACCATATTGTTAAAGCCTCAATAGCCTCCATTCATTTAGATAATATTGTAGTAATTTCAACAACTTCATTTATTATCTTGTGGCCTATAGTTACTAGTTTTTCTTTTTACACATGGATGTATCACATGACCTAGTTCTCCAATATTTGGTATCTCGTTTTTTGTATTTAGAATGTGTTGGGGAACCGAATCCATAGAAGATGGAAAAATTATACTAATTAGATGATAAATATGGGTAATAAATTATGCAACTTTATGTTTCAATTCCTCCATAGTGACCTTATCCATATACATCTTTTGAATGATCCAATCTATTGATAATTTAGAAAGATACTTCCCTTTTTCTTTTGAAAACTTCCCTTAATCAATTATAGAGATTGTATAATATGAAGGTTACAAATTTTCTTTAGGAATATCTGACAATGTTGTAATGATCTCATCCTACCTATTTTCTTGATTATTAGTTAAAATGGAGGATCTTACCATAGCTCTTTTTAGAAGAGTTGGTTTTAGAAACATAAAATTTATTTGAGTAAGATTATCCAATGTTATTTTACCAACCATTGAGGTGTATTTGTAGTTCATAGTCCTTCTGATTTGATATTGTCTTAATGTTGATTTAATGTATTTGGATCATTTTGAAAAAGAGGCAGGATAGGAATTTTGAAAGGATGCGATGAAGATCTATTAGGAGACACATAAAGAATATTTTCTAGACATTGAGTAGATTTTTTATTTTAAATGTACCTTAGGGGACTAGTAGATGGAGATTTGAGGAGTTGAGTATTAAGAAGCGAGGTTAAAGGGAACTAGGATGGTGACCTATTTTTTTTCAAAATAATAGAACATAGACTCATTGACTTGGGTTGTATTTAATTGAATGGATTGAGAAATGATTTTAGAAGGAAAATTATGGTGGGTATGATAAAGATTCATATCCTAAGTCTACCCCTATTTTGGCTAATCTAACTTTGAATATACAATATTTATCTTTCAAGACTTCTCTTTTCATATCAACCTCACTTCCTCTTCCTCTTGTTCTTCTTCTTCCTCATATGTTTCCATCACTATTTTGATAGAGTATATTTCTTCTTTAAATTTATTTAATGCTTCCTCAATCCAATAATTTTATTATTTTAATCATCAAGGAGGTTCTGGATTCCACACATGAATTCTCCCAAAGTTTAATATCATGCTAACAAAGAAAGATAAACAATATAATAGCATTAAATGAGAGATATAGCATTTCACCATTATATTCTAATCATGTCGGCATTGTACAAAATTGATACATCCTCATTTCAGCTATAGTCATGTATGAATAGGACCTCTTATGAACCTCTATATCATCAACATAATTTACCTAGTAGTCTTCTAGAAGGGGCTTTTGTATGATGGTAGTGCAACCCTTCAAAATATTTGCTTGGATTGAATGAAGTTATTGATTCATAGGGCCTAAGTATCAATGGATCTACTTCTATTCATGTAATATTCATGGCCGGATTAGCCAGATAAGTGTATTTACCAATGGATATAGGGAAATAAAGACCCTTCACATTATTTTTTATGCATATTTTATGAATCTTAGTGCCTTTTCTGCATACTTTTAATAGAGTTGTTTGATCATTGACATACATTTGGATTTTTAGTGGTGCCCCTTAAAATCCTACAATCTTGATGAACATAAAGATAGAAAACTAGTAGTACTGATTTCCTCATGTCTAAATTTGTCTCATATCTTCTAGAGATATTATCTTTGCGTCATCATTCTCAAGATTCATATGATATTGAGTATAAAATAATAATCCACTCCTTTAAAATGTGTATTACTTTGTTTCATCTCTAATTAGGGATAGTACTAATACACCAATTACCACTCAAATTTCTCAAATACAATAAACTATTACCTTCTTGCTAAGGTATACACTATATTTTAAGTAATGTAAAATTTATTTTACTAAATGACTTCACATAATTTCTTGCGAAGGTTGTTAGTAATGAAGGTAGCCCAATCAATAAAATCCTTTTCAAATATGACATTGGCAATGAACTAGAACATCCATGAATGTTTAATCCTTTTACAGTCTAAATTAACAAAGTAATTGTGTTATTGATATCCTCTTTGAATTCACCATGAAATGAATTCTTTGATAACCTAGATACCACTATTCGTAGCTTAGCTAACTAATTTAATTTATAATTTTCATGCATTAATTTGTGTGAACTTCAAAATAATCTCTAGATTATTCCATGGTTATCTTTACAAAAGTGTCCCTTAGAGGTAGATTCAACATTTCCTCTATATATGGTGGTTGAATATGCATTATTACCTTTCCATCAATTGTTCTAATCATCATGTCATTCTTGTTATAAAATCTTCCACATGCCATGAATAGGTCTATACATTGAATAAAAGATAAGAATAATGCTAATTCTAGGAGACCACTTAGTGTGATATTTGAAGCATCTTAGTTTTCTTTCTAGTATCCTCTTGTGAAGCTCCTCTAATCTCATATACCTAAAATATGTATACAAATGTTGTCAATATTGGACAATAATTTTGAGGGTGGCACCACACCTTTGTATTCATACTTCATCTTCATTGGTGAAGACATTCCAAAGTAGAAGTTCTTACCATGAACAGATGCACTTTATTATTTATAGATTAAGCATCATTTGGTAAGATATATTAATATAAAAATAATTTTAAATCCCTCAATTGCACATATTTAATAGGTTAGGATGATAAAAAAAAATGGTTAAAATTCTCTTTCCTTGATTTTTTTTTTACATTCTTTGGACTAAATAAGAGAGTTTCAGGTTTTGTTAAAAAAATATAAAGGCATTCCAACCTATGGAGTGGTCGAATTTAAAATTTGGTTGCACTTTACAAAAAACTTGTAAACTATAATATGTTTTGGGACTATGAAATATAGTTGGAGTTTGGACTTTGGTTGCAGTTTATATAAAAATTATAAACAAAAAAATCTTTTGGGATTGCAAAGAGAGATTAGAGTTTGGACTCCAGTTATAGTTTTAAAAAAAACTTACAAATTAAAAAATAAATATGACTACCAGCTATAATTGGATATGGTTTATAGCATGTAATATTTATAAATTGTAAATAGTTTTGGGATTGCAAACTCAAACTAAAGTTTTGATGAATCATATAAAAGCTCCTAAAATAAACTCGAAAAACTATGAAAATGAAAGTTACATTGAATTATTAAATTTTGAGCACTTTTATCATGTAAATACTCCAAGAAATTTGACTCACTTCAAAAAAATCAACTTGAAATGAAACCCTACCTAAAAAGGGGAAATGAGATCAAAATGCATACAAACCAATCTAGAAAGGTGAAGCCAAGGTTGCACAAAGGAAAATTACCAAAAAAGCAACTTAGTGCATTCCAAAATGGTAGGAAAAACACTAAAAAGGATTCAAATGGTTAGACAAATGAAGTGCCAAACAAGAAATTGAAGCACGAGGGAGAAAACACATGTAGGAAAAAGTTGCAAACTCAAATTTAGGTCTAGTTTAAAACTTACAAAACAAAATTTGGGTCTAGTTTAAAACTTACAAACCAAAATTTGGGTCTAGTTTGCAAACTACAAACCAAAATTGAGGTACAATTTGCAACTTGTAAAAACCATTAAAAATTTATAATTTTTAGGAAAAAAAGGGTCTAATGCTTCAAAATTCTCCCTTTTTAGCACTTACACACATTGATTTTTTTTTTACAATGAAAACCGAACCTATTTAAGAATTAAAGTTCAAGGATGAGATTTTTTTTGAAAAGATAAGTAGGGTTCCCAATTTTGATAATTAAATAGGTGTGTGATGTGGAGATCACAATAGTTACCATAAGTAGATATTTTTATCCCTCTAGAGGGTCCATAGTCATCTTTGAAGGGTCTAGTAGGAGTGTAAACACCATTTTCTCTAGAAAAATAATCTTCTCTCTAAGAAAATTTAGAATTAAAGGAGGAACCCATGTCATTCCCTAAACTACCTAACCACCAAAGAAAATAAAAGAAAAGGGGCAGGTGATTTTGTAATTGTGAGAGACCATTTTTGAAGCATAGTCGCCCTCAAAATCATAAGAATTGAGGTATGGATTGGAACTATCTCATGTTGATCATGTGATTTTAAAATAATAAAAGAAAATATAATAATAAAGCTATTGTTCATGGATAAGGATTTTTCCATTATTTTATTGAATACAAAACTAAATAAATAGTCTTAAATGGTTGCTTGATTGGAGAAAGAAACTACTAAAATTAAAATCGAGGGCATGTTTGGTGTAGGGGCACCTACACCTTGGAATGAAAGGGAAAAGAGTCCTTGAAGGTTCAACAAGTAATTTTAAGGTCTTCTAAACATTATGCAATGAGGAAGTTGCAAAATATGCCAAATTAAGATGTAATGCAATAAGTTGTCCATTAATGTCAAAAGATGACAATGAGGTCTAGGTGGTAGAATAGTTTGATTTTCATGTTTTCCTTATGAATAAGGTCTCAATGACCATTTTATATGTATTGGAAGGCTTTTGGGGTCTTAGTAGGCCAGTTAAGAGGAATTTACAAAGCAAAGTTGTAAAGGGGTGGTGATTAAGAACAAAGTTGGAAAATTACCATTTAAGAGTCAAACAAAGGGTGAGTTTTGGTGAGATCTTTGAGATCTGCTCTAAGGGTGATTTGATGTTTATTTGTTTGGCATTGTAAAGGAAGTTACCACCCCTCTCTACATCAAAGTGGTATCAGAGCAAGGGAGTAGGTCTTTTGTGAGATCAAGGTTGAGGTTTGTGTGTAGGAAGGGGAAGGTAGTTGGAGGAAGCAAAATGCCTCCTAAAGGGAATGTTGTTGCAAGGAAGCTTGATAATCATGAAAAGGACATAGAAACCTTGAAGCAGGAGATGGCTGCAATAAAGGCTAAGGGTAGGACCCTTTTGGATGAAAGTGAGTCTGAAGAGGAAGAGACCTCCAGTGAAGAAAAGTAGATGGATCCAAAAGATGTGAGGACAATGAACCTTTTGAAAGCTATGAAGAAGGATGGACATGGAAAAATGGATGTGCCTATGTATGGAGGAAAAATTGATAGTGAAAAGCTCTTGGATTGGATAGTGGATTTGGAAAACTACTTTGATAGTGAAGATGTTGATGAAGGACATAAGGTGAAGAGGGCAAAAACAAAACTGAAAGGACATGCTTTGGTGTGGTGGAATATTGTGCAAGAGGATAGGGAGAAAAAAGGAAAGAGCAAGATTACTTATTGGGAGAAGATGAAAACAAAAATCAAAGGTAAATTTCTCCCTTTTGATTACAATGTTCAATTACTTAAGAAGTTGCAAAATCTTAGACAAAAGGAGTTAGATGTACAAGCATACACTGAAGAGTTTTATAGGCTAAGTATAAGGACTAAACATGAAGAAGATGAGGAAGAAAGGACTGCTAGGTACTTGAATGGTTTGAGATTCAACATACAGGATGAAATAAGCTTGATGGCACCAAAATCAGTTGAATAACGCTTTCAAATGGAAATGAGGGTAGAAGAAAAACTAAAGAGGAGACAAGATAAGGCAGCAAGAGGAAGAGGCAACACTTCTAGAGGAAGAGGATTCAATCCTAATTCAAAGGCCAACAATGAGAATCAAGGAGATGCCAAAAAGAACAAGAGCAATTTGATTTCAGAGGTGGATGGAGAGGTTCAAGAAGCAGATTTGATGGAGGAAGGAATGCAAACACCTTTTTAGGGAGATGCTATAATTATCAAGAGTTTGGACACCCATTCTTCAAGTGTCCTCAAGGTCAAGGTTCATCTTCAAGTGGTGATAGAAGGAATGAGAGAAGAACACAATTGGTCCAAGAAGAAGATTGTGAAAGCGCGAGCAAACCTGTTAATCTAGAAGAGGGAGAAGCACTCATGATAAGAAGAAAAATGTTGTAGGCATCTAAGGAGGAAGATTTGAGTCAAAGAAGGAGACTATTCATAACTTCATGCAAATGCAAAGGTAAAGTGTGCCAAGTTGTCATTGATTCTGGTTCTCAAGATAATATAGTGTCTAGGGAGATGGTAGATAAGTTAAGTTTGGAAAATATACCTCATGGAGTGCCCTATAGAGTTTCTTGGGTGAATGATAGTCAAACCTTAGTGGTGAATGAGCAAGCATATGTTGATTTCCAGATTGGGGAGTATAAGGATAGATCCCTATGTGATATATTACCAATGGATTTTTGTCATGTACTCTTGGGGAGGCCTTGGCAATTTTATAGGAGGTCTATATATGATGGCTAGGAGAACACATATACCATCAAGAAGGATGACAAAACTTTTAAGTTGACTCCCTTGAAAACAAGTGGAAGAGATAAGGGTAAGTCCAAGGTTGTGATCTTTGGCAAAAAAGAGCCTTTAAGGCTTGAAGACAACAAGAACAATTTGTTTGCAGGTATGGAGCATGGTAATGATGATGGAACAACAGGTGAAGAGCAAGTGAGTAATGCTCAGACAGTGGGTAGGAAGGATAGGTGTGGTTTGCAAGGAAATGGTGTGAAACATACCTTTGTGTGGCATAAGGAAGGGAGTGACAAGGTGACTCAGACTGGTAAAGGGTAGAGTGAGAGGGAAGAGCCTTTGGAAAGGCAAGAAGAGGATGATAATGTGTTGGTAGGGATAGTGAGGTGCCCTGTGGTGTTGCATCAAGGAAAAGGACAATCAAAAGGTGTTAGGACAAAGTTTGGTAAAGTGGCAAGCAAGAAGACAGTGAGTCATGAGATTGGAAGGACAAAGGACATAAAGCATGAGGGTCTGATCACAATGAGGAAGGGATAGTATGAACAAAGGTGCAACGGTCTGATGACAGTAAAGAGAGGGTAGAGTATACAAGCACATGTGGATTGGTACAAGTGTGGAGATGGAGCAAAGAAGAAGGTAGAATAGTATGCTGCTAACTCTTGTTTGTTTGCAGGTATAAGGACTAGGAGGACATTAAATTTTGATCCAGGTGTGAGGAAAAGGCAAGTAGTAGGTCTGGATATGCATGGAGCAGCAATGTGGAGACAAGGAGCAAGATTTCACTCTTGGGACAAGAGTTTTCCTATGGGGGGGTGTATGGTGTAGGGGCACCCACACCTTGGAATGAAAGGGAAAAGAGTCCTTGAAGGCTCAAAAAGTAATTTGAAGGTCTTCTAAACATTATGCAACGAGGAAGTTGTAAAATATGCCAAATTAAGATGTAATGCAATAAGTTGTCCATTAATGTCAAAAGATGACAGTGAGGTCTAGGTGGTAGAATAGTTTGATTTTCATGTTTTCCTTATGAATAAGGTCTCAATGACCATTTGATATGTATTGGAAGGCTTTTGGGGTGTTAGTAGGCCAGTTAAGAGGAATTTTCAAAGCAAATTTGTAAAGGGGTGGTGATTAAGAACAAAGTTGACAAATTTCCATTTAAGAGTCAAACAAAGGGTGAGTTTTGGTGAGATATTTGAGATATGCTCTAAGGTGATTTGATGTTTATTTGTTTGGAATTGTAAAGGAAGTTACCACCCCTCTCTGCATCAATGTCCATTAGAGATGAGAAAATTGAGGTACTTACCAAAATTTGGTACATGTTCTTACAACATTCATGAAAAATCATCACAATAAACTAATTCCTACCACCACGAAACTTTTTGAACTTGAAGAAGAGTTGAGTTGTAGTGTAAAATTAAACTTGATAAAGAAGATAAACAAATTTTTATTGAACCTAAAAAAGTATTAATGATTCGTTATGTAGATTTATTAGGTATTGCAAACTTAGATTGCTCACTTCTATTTTCTAAGGTAGGATGAGGATGAAATCTATAGATTAGATGCATAGGTAACAGAGTTACAAGCACAAAATAAAAATTGGAATAAATAATCTAATAAAATCATGTAAAATAGGAGTGTCCTTGCTTACTTGTGAGAAACCTTCTTGAGTGTATATTACGTTTTTGAGAGAACAATTATTGAGATAGAAATTAATATGAATCTATTATGTTCTACTCTTTGAATTCAATGATGATGAAGAGTTTTTGTAATCTTTCAAGACTAGCTTTCGATAATAGCCAATTTCGTTATGTGAATTATTTACCATCGCCTATTGTTGGCCCATTTGATGGACTTCTTTGTAAACAATTTTGTGGGTGAAGTACATATTAGGTCATTTTTATCCACCCTTGAAAATAAAATCAACTAACAATTAGGAAGAGCTAAAAAAACCTTAGGTGTGGGGGAGTGAGTCTCCTCATTTCCTAGAAAAGTAATCTCTTTTTCTAATTAAAAAAACCCCTTCATGTAGGACTTAACACTTGTTTATATTTCATATAAAAATAAAACACTTTTGTTTAACATTTCATGTTTTATAAAAGTTAAACTACAAAAAATTATGAAACAAAAATGTGGTATGTTAAAAATAGGGCATTTTAATAAAGAGTGGAGACATACTACCTACCTAAGCATCATAGTCCACCAAACTTTGGAGATGATAGTTCTGTCCTCCTCAGTTGGAGAATCATATACCATCTTCTCCCTCTTATTACATAGTAGGTGAGCCACCTTACATAGTAGGTGATCCATAACCTCCATTATCTAGAACACCATTTCTATTGAGCAACTTTCTATAGTTATTTTTAGTTATAATTCCACTCTTTTAATTTTATTTACACTTTTATGGATATCATGTATATTTAGTATGATATTAATTTATAGGGATGTTTATGAGAATTTAGGAGAAACGCAAATAAAAATAGTAGCATGAGATATTTTAAAGTTTATGTAGTTTTAAGTGGTTTTTTTGTTTTTTTTGGATGTAATATTTTTTTCTAAATACTTTATTTAAGTATAGTGAAGTTCAAAATTTTATTTCTTTGAGCTCATAATTTTTTTGATGGAATTGTAAGAGATTTTTCTAGTTCTTTAGGAGGAGCAAGCCACTCAACTAGAAGAAGAATTGGTTAAGTTAGAGATAAGTTTATTTTTACTATAGATACATGCATGGACAAAAAAATGTATTTACTCTCATCACCTAAGATATTGAAATTATGATTATTTATCATTATTTTTACAACTATTGTTAACTCTTTTTCACTATTAAATATGATATTATTCATTAACCATTGTTGAGTGTTCAATGTTACATGTTTAGTTGATGTTAAATTGTTGGTTTCTTGTTATGTTGTTAACTTGTAGGAAAATGGTTGTAAAGAATTATTATTATTTTTTTAATGTTTTAAAAAGTATAGAAAAACAATTCTTAAATTGATATTTAAAATATTTTATTCATGAAATCTTTCAATTTGTAGATTAGTTCTTTTCAGAAATTAGAATAGTTTGTTTGATAGATGTTTCCTTTCATAAGCATAAGAATTTTATTGTAGATTTTAGTTCCAATTATAGTTTCTAATTTATTTTTAATAAACTTAGTTAGTGTATACAAGTTTTATTTTCAATAATTAGGAAAATATTATACAAGATTCCCAACGATCCCTATTGCTCATATTTCTTTGGTTTGACATAAATATCTATTGACTAAAGTGAAGAGATGGCATGTCATTAGATACTACTCATAGTCCACTAAGTAATCCCCTCTTACATATTGTTACACCTATCATAGGTTTTCTTACACACCTTACACATTAGAGACACTTTTAGACATCTTACATGACACATATGATCTTACACATGTCATACAACAAATGACAAGTGGTGGAGAGTACCACTTATGTAATATTAAGATTCCATCCAAGTGAGGCACCCTTTTCCATGTGGGTATATTATTTATATTATTACAACCATTTAATAACACTAGAAATAGGACTTATATGGTGTTCAAAAACACCTATTCCCCTAATCCTAATAGTTGAGAGGCTTGGGCTGAATGTTGTGTCTCATAACCTCTATAGTTAAAGGAGAAACATTTTATGACTTGTCTTTAGTATGCATGTTGACATTTCCACCAAAATTTTAGATAATTTATTTCACACAATCAAAAGAAAATTTGTTGTAATCTAACTAAAAGTAAATCCTTGTTAAGGAAGGTCAAATAAAATCTCTTGAATTTTATTTTTTTAAATAAAATAATTAAAATTGAATCAAAATTAAAATAAAGAAGTTGACTTGTGAAACCCCATTGCATGCATCCATAAATTAACACACTAAAAGGTACTAATGACATTGTTTTCTGTAAATTCAAACCTCTTACAAAGCATCTATAACACATTTATTATGCCTTGGGACAAGCAATGCATATATACTGTGTTCAATGAGAATGTTGAGAGGTTGAGAATATGATAAAATATAATAAATTTTCTTACAATATATATGATACCTAAATATTTTGATTACTTTAACTAAAATATTGATCCCAAGTAAAAGATGATTTTTGTATCAAAATTGTGTTAGGTCCTGAAATCATTGCTCACACTTTTAGAGAGATTAATCCACTTCAAGGCCAAGGATATGTCATTATTTAAGGTGGATAGATTGGATCATCAACATAGAGTGAGTGATTATAGGTCAATACTGAGAGTGGGTAAACTCTCATTCACTTTGAGCTTAGATAGACCTAGGAGGGTGTTCCTAGAGGTAATCTTTAATTATATCTAATAAAAAATAAAGACTACAACATAAATACAATATATTAGTATCAAATGTACACCTTAAACCTAAATTTTATCATTAAGACAAGGACTAAACTATTTCTATAACCTCTATTACATTGATTAAAATATATAAGAAATGATCCTCAAAGGATGAAATTGCCACAATTCACTTTAGATATAATACTAGATCATGAAATACATATAACTAACTTATACTATTGGTTAAAGATATTATTCATTTTTATGGTGCATGGAGGGTCAACACTTTTAGGACTAACACCTTATAATGGGTTATAGAGTCACAATAGACCATAAGAGATAACACACAAAAATTAACAAAAGAGATGTGATATTAAAATATGACATGCTTAATAATCCCTCTCCGAACTTTCAAAAATACACATAAAATACAAAAAAACCCATTAGAAACGATAATATATGATGCATTAAATCGCTACAACACTTATCAAATTTTAATTACATTCACTCTAACAAATGTGGTGAGTGAAAACCCTAAGCTAGAAAGAACCTACCTCTCTTCTTCACTCATAAATTTTCCTAAAGATCTCTAACTATCCAAGGAGACATCTAGTTATAAATATTTGCTACAAAAGAGTTACCTCTTTGTGATTTACAATGTGAGATACTTTCATGGTGACTAGACACACATGGATTAAAACCCTAAAATTTATTTTGTGTTATAGTCACATGAAAATAGAGAAATGACCAATATTTGATATTGTCAATGAACTCATATTTATAACACTTCATTTGGTCACTTTAATTCTTGTAGGAAATCTACTTGGGATTAGATGCCATTAATGTTACACATAGAATAATATGATATTCTACAAAATCTACTTAAATGGTGTCCTGGAGATAGCATAAAATTATTCATGTTAGAAACACAACCATTGCATTGATGTGGATAGCCTTCCCATTCTCCACTATTTTTAGGTATGAAAAGACCTTTATCTTAGTTGCAACATAAAATCTAGTCATTACATGTAACTTTAGATGTGTTGAAAGGTAGATTGGAGTGAATAAAGTATAACACACGAGAATTTTAGTGTTCTAGGGATCAAGGGTATCTCATAACCTATACCACTTTTTAAGGATTGGGGAAAGGGATATTATATAATTTATGCCAATAGTAGGAAGATAATGATATCCTTTCATCTCCAACATTAAGAGGATACCTAAACAAAATTATTAAGGAGTCAACAATTGGAGGTGCAAAAGAATTCATCCCCTAAGGTATGAAAATAAGTGGAAGTTCAAACTCATAATCCCTATAAGACAACATAGTACAAAGTATTAGGGATCAAGGCTTGAGGATACCAAGGAAAAGGTACTTGGGTAAGGGATGACCAAAAATATAGCTCAAAAAAGTAACTTAGTGTAAGGGATCAAGGAGTTAGGGTTCTAAGGAAAAGAATGTTGGTAAAGAAAAGTGTGAAAAAATATGATACCTTGATAGGAAAAGGGGATAGAATTGGGGGTTAGTAGAAAAAGTATACAAATATGGGAAACTTTAACATCTTGATAAGGAAAAGGAAAATATGGAGTTGGGAGGAAAGGCATGCTGCAAAGGGAAAATCTTTAGCTCTAACATAGGTACAATCCTTAGAAAATTTGACATAAAACACCCCACACTTAGATATTTTTGTAATGTTGGTAAGTTTTAACAAATGATAGGTACATGGGGTAGGATAAAGGAAAACACTATGGAAAAATTGACAAATGGAAAAAATAAGGCCTAAATGTACAAATTAGTCAAGACCCAAGAAAATTTTGGCACTATCAAATTGAGTGCTAAAAAAATGTTCATTGGAGGAATGCAAAAAATTAATTTTCAATACATTAACACTATCAAACCTAGGAGCTCAAGAGACTATGATCACAATAATTTTCATAATATTAGGATTTCATCCACTTGACCTATTCAATATGAAAGACATGAAGAAAATAAATATAATAATAGCTTAAATTAAATTTACAATCAAGAATAAAATGTATAGCTTTTAATAATGTTAACTAAAATAAACATTAGGCGACACACACATTAAAGACAAATGGGTGTATCTCAATTGTAGTGTCAGAAAATGTACACCTTTATATTTCCATACTGTGTTTGGGTCCCTTAATTAAATTGGACTTAATTAAGCCTCCAGTTGGCCCAATTATGCATTTAAAAGCCCAATTAATCATGTTTTTCAAAAGGGAAACTTGTATTAAACAATTGCAAGCTTTAATTAAATTGCTTTGGAATTGGAGTGTCGTAGGTTTGGGGCCTAGGACCCATTCTCCCAAGGGAAAATGGGTCCCCCTTAAGTTTAGGACCCCAATTTTTAATTTTTATGGTGGAATTTTTATGATTTAAATTCAATTTGCAATTTTCGGCCTTTGATGTTTAATTTTTGGGAAGTTAGAAAATTACCTATAAACACAAGGTCTTTATATCAATTAAAATCCTAGAAAGATTATCCAAACTTCACAAGAGCTAAGATTATTGTCAAAGGTGTTTAAGAGAAGATTTCTTAGTCATTTGTTGCAACATTCAAGATCTCAATCATCATTTCAAATTTATCATCATTCATGCATAATTTTGGAGCTAACATTGTGATGTAGGTTTCAAGTATTCAAGTCAAGATTCAAGCATCAAGATCAACATCCAATTAAGTCATTTCATGCAAGATTAATACCTTGGAGAGATGTGTTAAATTTTAGTTCTTCAAGGATTTCCATTCAAGGGTTTGGTGAGTTGTAACATAACATTATTCATTCATCAGTCCTTCCATTCATGTTTCATTTCATTTCAAGGTTTAATTACCAAAGCGGGGTTTAACCAAGGCAAATCCCCATTCACCAAAAAAAAATAGTTTTTTCTCTCTTTGTGTTTGCAGATTTATAGGTGAAGAGGGATTGAAGATTGATCAAAAGTGCAAAATTGCAAAAGTTGTCAAAGTTGTCAAGTCATGAAAACTCACTTGTAGAATTTATTTCTGACTTTTTGACTGTGAAATATGAAGGAATTGAGAGTGCAAATCCAAGAGAAGAGTATTGTGAAAGTAGATTTTGGATCCCTTTAGCAAGACCCATTCGCCCTAGGGTGAATCTATCCAAGGAGGACACTCAACAACTGCTTTTGGTGATAGGTGCATAAATTCATAACCTTCTCAGATTTGCTGAAACTTTATTGATTCTGCTAGATTAAGGTTTTAAATTGATGATTCATGTTTTAAATTGCATAATTGAATTCATTTGGTATTTTTCATTTATCCCCCAAAAGTGCATTTCAGGTCGATTTACCTTGTCCTCAATCATAAGGAAAACAACAAGATTTGCATCAAGGTTGAATCACCTAAGGGTTGAAAGTCAATATTTCCCTAGGGAATCTCTTTTTCCTAATGAAAGTAGGGAAATAGGTGCATTACCCCCATTCAAAACCTACCTTCCCCCTATTTCTGTCATTTTATTTCGATGAATCCAATGTGAAACATAAAAAAAAATTGAAATTGGATTCCATTGAAACCCTAGATCTAGGATTTGCAATAGTTTGCATTGAATTGCATTAGTTTGCACTTACTTTAGGGTTGATAAAATTTCATTATTTTGCATCTCATTTAGGGTTTTAAGTTTGCATTTTAAATCTAAAAATTCAAAAAAATATTGAATGCATATTACATTGATTTTGCATAGTACTTGCATATTAGTGTAGTTTCAATCATTCATATTCAAAAATTGAGTCAAAATTGCATTTCAAAAAGTGTCACATTGTTCATCATTTTTCACTAAATTTACTTCAATTAGGACACCTAAATCTGGAAAATTCAATAATTGAAACCACAATTTACAACCTGAAACTAGAAATTCAAACATTAAGCAAGAAATTCAATTTTATTTTTTTTAGAACGTTGACCTAGAACCCATTCGGCCTAAGGTCAATCAGACCTTGTACAAATGTTGTTTCAAAACTTTGGGCTGTGATTTGTCTTTGTTTTCTTCATTCTTGAATTGATGTTAAATATGGGTTTCAACTTTAGAAATCAAATAAATCTATCATTGTTTGCATTAGGTTCAATTGGTCAAATTGAGTGCATTATTTGAAATCAAAATTGGCATTAAAACATATCATTTTCAGTATCTTGCATTCAAAATTCAGAAAATCTTCATATATCATATTTGAAAATTTGTATTAAGTTTCATCGTGGACATGTGTATGGGTAATATATGGAGGACCTTAAGATATTTAGTAGATGTTTCAAGTTGTTTGTTTGTTGATGACCCTAATGCAATTGAGACTATTAATGAACCTTCACCTCCTAATGAATATCCTCATGAGGTGGAAATCTTAGGTCAAGATGAAGATAGAATGCAACAATTCATAAAAGAATCCTTACGCAAACTTGAGAACGATGCATCATTTTATCCATAATACCACCTATAATCCCATCACTTGATATGTTCAACCTATTAAATCCTAAAATGGAAGCACAAAGCAAGCCTCAACCATCAATCATTAATGAACTTTATCACAAGGACAATCATGATACTCTTCTATCTTATGTTCATCAAGTTAGTAATACATCCATTAAATTAGACGAGAGTTATGGTCAAGGCTTTAAGATATTAAATAAACAAGGATGTGACATAACCAATGAGCATGAAATTCACAAATTATTAGAGAAAATATCATCTGAGGATACCAAGGGGTTAGGATATCAAGATGTTCCCCCCCTTGCAATCTCCCAAGGGAAAAGGTGTTCTCTTTCACAAGATCATATCAAGGGACCAATTAATACCTCACAAGAATGATAGGGTCACCATAGATCCTCCTCCCCCACCTCCACCTTAGAAAATTTCCCAAACAAGTAAGAAATATAATCCATATAAGATCAAGGAATTGTCATTCTTACACTACAACAAAGACTAAATGAAAAATGGAACAATTCCGTCTAGGATTGATTTATTGGCCGCCTATCAAAGAAAATAAAAAAGAAAAGAGTACAAACATGAACTATTGTGCATTTCATAGAACTCTTTGGAATATTACCGATGAGTGTCATCTTTTACAATGATAGATCCATGAAAATTATATTGATGTAATTAACCAAAATTCATGCACTTTTCTCCTTTCCATGTGATAGTTGTAGAATCATAACATACTCTTTATTACATGTTTTAAATTTAATGAAAATTATTTCTATATTACAAGGAGCACATTCTCATCACCCATCTCGGTTCATCCTTGTCCTGCACTTAGTGGGGGAAAGGAGTTAGATAGCCTTGTCTTAGTACAACACTTGTTGTCCCTTTGGCTAGTTGTTAGCCTTTCGCATATGATGACATGATTGGGATGCAAACATGACTTGCTATAGGTTGACTTGCATGTTCCCTACTAGTCTTTTCTTTGTTTTCTTGTGATTACATGTGTATAATGTGATCCCTCGTATAGTGTTGATTGGTATTTCTTATATTTTTTGAGCTTACTTTGGATGACCCTTATCACTCTATTGGTGCAAGGATACAAAGGAAGTGAATCTGTTGTGACATTCTTCTATTTGTCGTACACCTTTATCTTTTGTCTTGTGTTTTCCTTTTGGGGATGATGCAAGGCATCAAGACATTCAAGTATCTTCCATGTTGACCCAAAATATTCTCCTTTGTTATCTCTCTCTATGTGTCATTCTTCCTTTGTGCTCGTTGTTCCATGAGTTATTTGGGGAATGATGACAATTCCAAGCTTGATTATATCACTACAAAAATGACACACGCTGACCCCAAATCTATGGATCCATTATGTGTTATCTTAGGATTACATATGGGGGGGAACCCTCCTTTCCATGAAGTAGCTCTACTAAAAAACATATGTTTTATATAGGTCTTTCCGAATAAATCTCTCATGTATTGGAATTTATTGTGTTCTACTTTAAAGTAATTGCTCACAACATGGTGTTTAGTGGGGGCATATGTGTCCCCACTCATTATTTGATTCAAAGTGTGGTATTATTACTTCACACAATGTGTCTTCTTGGTGGTGAAATTGGGTTTGATGTTCATTCAATATTGTGACCTTTCTTGACATATTCAACATTCCTTTTAGTGGTGATGCTATGGATTGCATTCCCTAAGTTGTGAATCTTTTATCCTCGACTAGTCCTCTCTTGAAGACATTAGGCACGATGTTCCCTAAGGTGAGACCTTTCATGAACTAATAAAAATATCCTATTGCATGTATGAAGGCCACCAAGCATAACAAAACTTTCTTTTTAGTGGAGCCTTTATGTTTTTAACCACCACCAAGCATAACACAACTTGCTTGCTAGTGGAGCCTTTTTCACGAGTGCCTAGACTAATATAGCTTGCTAGCCTTGTGACCATTTCTATGGTTCCTTATCAAAGTTATCAGGAGGTATAACTTTGGTATGTTTGGTACAATGGGAGCCTATAGACCTGACATGACTTTCCCATTAGCCACTTTTTGGGGCTCACCTAGTGGACAACGGATTTCACTAGCTCGTGTGAGTATATTTTGTTTGCATAGTGGATAGTGGCTTTCCACTTGTAAATTTTTTTTGGAAAAATATCTAAGGCTTGATCCACCCCTCTTTCTCTTCTCATTAATTTTGGCATTGTATGCTTGTGTATCTTGTCTTGATGCTGCATATTTAACATAGGCATGTGTATCTTTGTGCCTTTGTTGGTTTTCCATGAGATATTATATCTTGGGGCTTGATCATCCTCCTTGACCTTTGTTTCCTTATCTTGAACCAATAGTTGTACAATTAGACCTATCTTGACGCTTATTTGTCTACTTTATGTGAGTTTGAGTGTAGGGCTCATCCTCTCACTAAATGGGGGCTAAATGTGGTGTCGAAAAATTTACACCTTTACATTTTCACACTATGTTTGGGTCCCTTAATTAAATTGGACTTAATTAAGCCTCTAATTATCCCAATTATACATTTAAAATACTAATTTATCCCATTTTTCGAAAGGGAAACTTGTATTAAACAATTGCAAGCATTAATTAAATTACCTTAGAATTGGAGTGTCCTAGGTTTGGGCCTAGGACCCATTTGCCCAAGGGTGAATGGGTCCCCCCTAAATTTTAGGACCAGGGAAAACTTTAGTGGTGAATCTTCTCCAATTGGCGAATAATTGAAATCGGGACCCCCAAAAATGGCGAATAGTACAAGCTAAAAAGGATGTTGAATCGCCAGGTTTTTACAAAAAATTAATTTTGTCTCGATTAATTCGCCTATGCATTATATTTTAAACGATGCATCATTGGAATTGATTCGCCAGTAGTTTATACTGTAATTACAAATATTAATTATATTCACCAATAATATTATATTCGTACCATTAATTTTGGGGCAATATCACCACTAATAATAAATTACCATTTAATTTTAGGGATATTTTAGCCTTGAATAGGGCTTTTATTTATTGCCATCAAATCATTGATTAGCTTTTTAATCAGATGGATGTAGGTTGATTCTGTGATGTATATGCACGTGCTTTTAAAAGGTTTGTTGAGGTCTGAAATTTGTTTCGGGCCTCAACAAGCCTTTTAAAAGGCATGTGCATATAGGTCGCGAAATCAACTTGCAACCATCCGATTAAAAAGATAATCAACGGTAACAATTTCACTTTTCATTTAGTCTTATTTTTAAAGTGAGATTTTAAAAAAATACTTAATTCGTGTGTGATCCAATGCAAAAAATAAAAACAAAAAACAAAAAAAATATGGGGGAATTGCGCCGACCAACTATGCAAAATTTTAAAGGAGAGATTCGCCATTGTAATTAATCTTTGTAGTGATTATTCACTAGGATTCGCCACTATGATTATTATTTTTACCAATTATTCATTAAGATTCACTGGGATTTTACAATTTTTTTAATAATGTGCATAGATTCACCAAAAAAATTAATAATTTTTTCAAATAAAAGGAAAGATTCACCAGGATTTTACACCTTCGCCAAGGGGGGGTTTCTTAAAGTTATCCCTATTTAGGACCCCAAATTTTAATATGTTTTTGATGAAATTTTTATGATTCAAATTCAATTTACAATTGTTAGCATTTGATTTTCAGGAAATTAGAAAATTACCTATAAATACAAGGTCTTTATAGCAATTCAAATCCTAGAAAGATTATCCAAACTTCACAAGAGCTAAGATTATTGTCAAAGGTATTCATGAGAAGATTTATCAATCATTTTTTGTAGAATTCAAGATCTCAAGCATCATGATCAACATCTAATTAAGCCATTTCATGCAAGATCAAGACCTTCGAGAGATGTGTTAGATTTCAATCCTTCAAGGATCTCCATTCAAGGTTTTGGTGAGTTGCAACATAACATTGTTCATTCATCATCCCTTCCATTCATGTTTCATTTCATTTCAAGGTTTAATAACCAAAGCGGGGTTTGCCTTGATTCACCAAAAACAAACAATTTTTCCCTCTATTTGTGTTTGTAGATTTATAGGTGAAGAGGGATTTAAGATTGATCAAAAGTGCAAAATCGCAAAAGTTGTCAAGTCATGAAAACTCACTTGTAGAATTTATTTATGACTTTTTGACAATGAAATACGAAGGAATTGAGAGTGCAAATCCATGAGTAGAGTATTGTGAAAGTATATTTTGGATCCCTATAGCAAGACCCATTCGCCCTAGGGAGAATCTATCCAAGGAGGTGCACTCAACAATTGCTTTTGGTGATAGGTGCAGAAATTCACAACCTTCTCATATTTGCTGAAAATTTATTGATTTTGCTAGATTAAGGTTTTAAATTGATGATTAATGTTTTAAATTGCATAATTGCATTCATTTTCTATTTTTCATTTATCTCCCAAAAGTGCATTTCAGGCCAATTTACCCTATCCTCAATCATAAGGAAAACAACAAGATCTGCATCAAGGTTGACTCACCTAAGGGTTGAAAGTCAATATTGCCCTAGGGGATCTATTTTTCCTAATGAAAGTAGGGAAATATGTGCATTACCCCCATTCAAAACCTACCTTCCCCCTATTTATATCATTTCATCAGCAACCTAGAAGGATGTGTCATTTAAGTTAATTACTTCAATTATCAATACTCTAAGATAAATTTGATTAAGAAACCTTAAGAAAATTGGATTCTAGAAAGATTTAAGTAAATTAAAATGAAACAAATAAAATCAATAGACTAAAATTCCAAGCAATTTTAATTGTGACACTTATCACATTTTGAAGATCTCAAGGTCTTGGAATCTCACTTTGCTTATTTTATAACTTAGAAAAGAAAACTCAAAAATAGGGATAACTTACAAATAAAAAATTCACCCAAAGATTGATAAATCATAATAAACCAAATTAGAGCAAGTTTTATAATCTTATGGAAACTTTAAGACGTGTGCATGCTTATTATATTAATTCCATATTTTGGAACTTAAAAATAGATAATAACTTAAAGTTACATAAAATTTATTGGTGCATTTTATTTTTTGTTGACTATTATGCACCTTAGGATAAGGTAATATAGGTATATACTTAGGTAGGTGACATATTGCATTTGATAAAGGCAATTGACTATGCATATCACTATGATGGGTTAGGGGGTTTTCCTCATCCATATAGGTAGTGTTGTGGATTCAACAAAATTACACTATTCTTTTAAAATTATAGACCATTTTTTTGAAACTATTTTTTTATTTTTCACCTGAGTCTTACATGTTACATATTTTAAAATTCAATTGATATGTCCTTTGTGTTTTATTTTAAATATTTTGGTTGGGGAGTCAAAGTTTCAATTTCATGGGCTAAGTGTAGGAGAAAATTTGTTAGAATTATCAAATTGCACTAGTTAAACATTATGGGAGTTGGTTAAGAACATAAACGTTAGGTTGAAAATTCAAACAATTCTATCTTGGTAGTCAATTTTTAATTTTGACAAAGAATTGGGCTCCCCTTGTAGTCTTGTAAAGCTAATAAAAACCTCCAATTTTGTTCTATACTCAAACTAGTAGAATGTTTAGTCTACCTTGTAGTCTTACAAAAGTCCTTGAAACGTTTGATTCCCCACTTTACTCTAGCTAGTATAATTTTTGGTTCAACTTGTAGCCTTGTAAAACTAATTGAAACCTTTGATTCCCTAATTTAATCTAATTGGGATTTTTTTTGGTTTGGCTTATAGTCTTGCAAAATTTCTCAAAACCTCTAATTTTGTAATTTATTCTAGCCAATAAATTTTTTGTTCTAGCTTGTAGTCTCATAAAAATAGTTGAAACATCTAATTCCCCACCTTACTGTTGGAAGTTTGGGGATATTGTTGGAAGTTGGAAAAATAAGCATGAGGAACAAGTAAAGGTACATAACGATGTGTTGCAGTGTTTTCATTGATGTCAACATTGTAACTTATGTGAAGATTTTGGTTGCAAACCATTTTTGATAAGATCTAATAGGTTTTTGAGTTGTTGAGGAAGACATCTTTGCAAGATGGTTTGATCCGAAAAATTAAGTTGTGTGGGAAATTGACTAAGTGTCAATTCAACTAATTCAGGGTAACAATGCATCTATTTTTTGGGTCCGCACCTCTTCGTAAATAAATGTTTCACTCTATTATTCTAACATTATTTTACTGGATGTTAGGTGTATCTAATTCCAAGTTTTCATCATGTTTTGGAAAATGGATTGAAAGTTATGAGTAACAAAGTTCGGCATAGCAAATTATAGTTATTCTTTATGCAAGTGCATTTGTGTGGGAGATTACGCACTTCTCTGTAGATGAGTTTTTGGCTTTGCACTTTTGAGGATAAGTTGCTAGATGGTAGTAGAGTATGAATTCAAGTTGGCATCGAGTTTTGAGGTCCACGTGCTGATATGTGGATACACAGTTGAAGGATTTTTCTATTATGTCTTATGTTGTGTCAACCTAACAAGTTTGAAGGTATGAAAAGGATAAATATGTGTTGTAATCTTATGTGGGATCTAATATAGGTCCATGCTGACCTATTTTAAAATATTTGAAGATTGATGGGATAAATTAGCGTGAGATATGTATGAAAGTTTTGGAGTTGACAAGCTATACTTTGAGTGTTACATCCAATTAGATTGACCTCATTGATGTTAGAGTCGATATGGATATATATGTTGGATCATTTATGTGTTTTGATGTATGGTATGAACAAATGATGTGTGATGCAAAGATTCTATATGTGAATATTATCAGAACAATAACTTAAGTTGTGAATGTTGAGTAGAATATTGAAGTGATGTAAATGCAAAGGAAAGCAGAGTGTTAGATCTAATTCAAATGAAGTGTATAAAGTCAGTTTATTGAGCTTCATTGCAACTGTATGTTATGCATATGAAAATGCGATTGTAATAGTTTCAAATTGGTTGTGAGCCACCATCTCTCTTCTATCTTTTTCTCTGTGGATAGTGAGTCCATCTATAGTGAGCACTTCTATAAATATACTATAACCGGTTATAATATATTGTGAGCTAATCCTCACTGTGGTTTTTCCCATTTTGGGTTTTCCATGTAAAAATCCCAATGCTCATGTGTTGTGTGATGTTGTGAATGTTTCCCGCTTTATTTCTTCATTACAGTTGAATATGCTTTGGTAATTGGATTTTTAATGTTTGAATGGTTTGAGAATACTGATTCACCCCCCTTTCAGCATTCTGGGTATTCAACACTTACTTTATTGATTTTTTTCTAGCTTGTAGTATCTAAAAATTAATTGAAATATTCGATTCCCTAATTTACTCTAATCAATATACTTTTTGGTCCAACATACAACATTGCAAAACTAATTGAAACATATGATTTCTTAGTTTTCACAACTAATTTTTATTATTATTATGGTTTAGAGTGTTGCATGACTATAATATTTCCTTAATATCCTACTTCTTATGCCAATTTTTTTTATTTAGATTGTAACACTTTCCACTTGGACCAAACCCCTTATTTCGCACTGAGTTTCCTAATAAATGTTGGAGTAGTAATGAAAGTAAAAGAATTTTATTTCCACAAGATGAATTTACATAGTAAAATTTCAAAAACTATCATAAAATGAATCAAGAACGTACATGTGAACTCCTTGTATATGTAATAAAATAAGGAGGAAGGAAGGTGAGAGTGAACTATTGACTAATTCTCCAATAAATGGGATACATGTAGAACACTTAGGAAAATTGTGAGGACATGTTTCATGTGCCTATGAGGTGATACAAGAAAACCACTAAGTGAGCCAATTTTGACACTAATAGGTAGTAGCACAATGTGCCATACCATTAGTAAAGGGTTCCTAATGATGTTTTACAAGGACACAATCTTGACATGCTCCCTCTATGCATGAAACCTTGGAAAGGCCAAGTACTTTAACTTGGGTACTCAATTATTGAAGATACATGTAAGAGGTGTCTTAACCTCTCATTCCAAAGTCTACTCAAAGAATCTGTATGGGAAATATGTGATGAACCAAAACCTTAAAATTTATACAATATAGATCCATGATTAGCTTGGCCTCAATAATTTTCTCTAGATTTTGTAGTTCTCAAATAAATACATCATGTGGAGAGAAATCAACTATCATCCCATCCACTAAATAAAAAATTTGGTATATGGAGAGAATATTGGAAAAAATATTAGGAACATAAAGAACATCCTCAATGCAACCATATTTCAACTATATAGTACTTGACCTCAAACCAAAATCTATGTATAATTAACCACTACAATATGAGAAGTAGTTTTGTTAGAAATATTCTCAACAAGATCATATGAACGAGTCCTGTGATGTGAGGATCTTGAGTCAAATATCCAACTCTTTGTAGATGAATTCAAAATTTTAGTTATAAGTTCTTGGCCACTACTAGGTTTGGGAATATCAATGTTGTATTTATTCATGGCCTCTTCCAAGGTTGCAATGCTTTGATGAAAAAATTGATGTCACAGTTTTGTAATCCAAAAAAGTATATGGTCCTGTAATTTTCTTCTTTTTCATGGAAGAACTCTTACTTGACTTACAAGATGATGTGGCTTGTGTATAAAATTTGTTCTAATGCTTAGATGAATTCTCATTTCTTGAAGTTGATTATGCCTTAGTTTATTTATACAACCTCTTACCTTTTTCTTTATATGGTTGGGCTATTGGTTCTTGACTCTTTCAAGAGGTGATAAAATCCATGGATAGTAACTTTGATCATACAAAACTATTCAAAAGTAGGCATCTTTTTTTTTTTTCTAGGAGCATCCATGGTAGAGTGAAAAGTAGAGGAAAATAATTGATAAGTGCCTTTAAACTTTAATAGAACCAATAAAATATTCTTTATCTAGTTATTTTTTTTCACAAATTTGAAGATGAGAAAGATGATACTTAAATTTTATCAAAAATTATTAAATTGAGGGAAATAAATTAGGAGATAAAGTAGTTAATTTAGCATCTAATTGAAGTATTTTAAACTCATGAAATAAATGAAACAAATAATAAACTTATCCCATATTTATTTACGAGTTAAATAGTTTACATGATGAAATTGTAAATTATTGGACTCATAGAGGCCAATAATGCCCATAGCCTCATCTAGCTTGTTCTAATACACAAATTGTTCATACTCCCATGCAAATTACATTGGTTTATCATTTAACATTTTTAATAGTCCCTTTGATTGAAGAAGTTGACATAATTTTATCTTCCATGTGCGAAAGTTATGTGGATTTAATAATTCAATTTTAGAATCCATACTTAAAACACACAAAGAGGCACTTGAATTGTGTCTACCCCTCCAAATTTAATTATTCCTTTAAAATAAGCCCCCAAAAATATGACAAGATGTGATTACAATTTATGCAAGTTGTAACCCTAAATTTTTTGTTTGTGGAACATGACGATTTTTATAAATTTTAGAAAAATAGGTTACCAAATCTAAAAATTGCATGGGTAATTCAAATCTTTGCATTTTTTAATAAGTTTTGAAAAATTGTAACTTTTTTAAATAGTGTCAAATTTAAGCCTCATCAAAATTTAATACAAAAACTTAACTTTAGAGGATAAAAAATAATTTAAAATAATATAATTTTGGGAAAATGAGTTCACTATTACAGAGTAGAAAAACTAGATTTTTGTGAACTATTTAATCTCAAACAATACCTCCTAGATTGGAAGTTATGAAAAAATAAAAAAATATCTGCTTTGCACATTTGGTAGTCTTGAAGATCAAGCCAATGGTCCGTAAAAAATGCTAATAAAAATGTAACCACTAGCTAATTGTGATAGTTAACATAAAATTCTACAATTACATAAAATATTATGGTTACATACATGTTGTTAGGTTAGTATAAAATGCTACTATAAGGTAAAATGTTAATGCTAACATAAAATGTGATTGATTGACATAAATTTTGGGTGCTTGGGGAGCTATGTAGTGGCAAATTTAGAGTTGGTGGCACTATATTTGAAGGTGTTGAAGCGACTAGAGGTTACATTGGAGCTCATGTGCTAGAGAAAAATGAACCTCTAAAGGATTTTTAAGAGGTGAATGATGTAAATGAGGTTGCTACATAAAACTAGCACTTGCACCCAAAGGAGGTGCAAGGAACACGCTGATAGAATTTATAGTTACTTGGAAATTATGGCCTGCTTCTCCCATGGGGCAAAGAAATGCTAGTATGCAAATGTCGTTGGAGAGTCTTAGTGATGCAAAAATGGTATGTGCTCCAATTAATGGTTGTCTATTCAGCCAATGATGTTGAGTGTTCAAATATGTTTAAAGGGATTATTGACCCTTTCTTTCCAAAAGATTTTCTCTTGAATACAGGGGTACAAAATAAGGAGGAGGTGGATCTATAATTGGTAACTCCAATGAAAGGAGGATGGACCATAGTGACCAATGAAAAAGTAAATCTAAGGAAAAATGCCTCTACCAAAATGACATTCAGATTGCATATTAATAAGCAATACGATTAAATTTATTGTTGTTTTATTTTCAAGCAATGGGGCCAATAAAAACCCAAATTATATTATCTAAAAAATACATGTATAGATGTGAAGTGATTTTGTGTAAATAAATAGTACAAGTAATGAAATATATTTTTCAACTCACTCTTTGAACTAAATAATTGCAATCTTTCATCAATTCTTCATGGACCATCCAATTATCATGTACAGAGTTAGAATGATACAAGCATAGAAAAAAGAAAAAAACTAAGTCAAGTAACTATCTATAACCATCTTTCAACAAGAAATGCTAGTTGCCATCAAATGTTACTGCTTATCAATTGATATGACAAAAGACCATAAGAAACTTCTCAAGCCAAAAGGCCTTAATGTTGAAGATCTAGTTGCAACTCAACATCACTCATATATGAAATTCTTGTCCCATCTTAGGAAAAAGGGAAAGGATTGATTCAGGAAAAAAATTACAAATATAAAACATAGTTTCTTGTTAATACTGCCTCCTTCAACTACAATTATTGATTCTCTTCAAGATTTGAAACACCAAAAAAAGGGTTTCTTATAGATTGAACTGACTTATAACAGGCTGATGAAGTAACATATAAACACAATGCTAATCCTCTATACACAATAATTTTTTTCTTTAAGGGAGAGCTCCAAAGCCATTCTCATGAGGGCAGTATCAAACTCCAATGTGGACTTCTAACAGTGATTTTCTTTAGGAAACTGTACACAACGATTGTAATGAGCTTGACTAGGTGATCTAAGCTTCCTACTCGACTTTTGTTTCAATGTCTACTTTCTTTCCTTGTAAGCCCCATAAGTGTAAGATTTTAGTAATCCCTGTCAAACTTTCAAGAGCTTTGTTTCTATGGGAACTTAGATCCAAAATGAACTAATTCATTTTTTTCAAGCACCAGATATGGTGACTCTCCTGTACTGTATACACTATATCTACTTTTCTATTGGGTGGAATGTGGAATATTTGTGCAATTCCATAAATCTGCAACAGGTTCCCAAGCAATTTTGAGTGGAGTAATTGAAACAAAATGAAGCAAGTAAACCAATAAAGTGAGTCATCTTTCTTAATCATATTACAATTGCATCAAATGAAGTAAATAGATAGCAACACTCACCGATTGACATAGCTTGTTGATGAGGAGGTTAAAAAACATTGTATTTTACAGTTATTTTGTGCCTACACATTGAAAAACAAAAGTAAATGCGTTGTAGTATAAAATGTATGATTAGTTATTGGGACATACTCTTTCATAGAGATATCACTCAATGCTTTGGATCTTTGTCATGTTTTCCTTTTCTTTCTTTAACAAATTTGATCAAGTTACCAATGTTTTTGGATTACTTCATCTCAATGGGAAGGTAAATTCTACCGATTTGATCATTCAGGAAGTTAAATTTAGACTCATTCTATTTATTGAGTGGCATTATATATTTTTAGAGATAATGTGCATGATAAACTATATGTATTTAGGTCTATGCCAGGATAACAATCTAGATGGAGCGGTAACATCATGGTGCACTTTAATTCTGGTCAAGGTGAATGTGATAAAATTGTGATGAAGCCTTGTAACAAGCTAATAGCTTTCAACTTGTTGTTAGTAGAACTTCAAGAAGATGTCATAATTTTGAGGATAGTAGCTACATAATTTTTAGAGGCATAAGATACTTGTTTCTTTAGGAAATTGTAATTATATTTAATCTGGAGAAGCAGATAGTGTTATATAAGAAATTCATGCACATGAAATCAATATATTTGTTGAAAGTGCCAAGGAAACTTTCATCTATTGTAGTAGAAAAGCCTTAACCAAATATTAGTACAAATTTTCGCTTCAAACATCTAGAGTGTTGCAGACTTTGGATAATCCATTCCACAACTAACCTTTGAGTCATACACTTATGTTGTATACTTTGAATATATACTTCTTTGCAACCCCTCTATTAATTTGTTCATTCATTTAGTATTCAAATTGTATTAGAATATCATACACCAAATTGGAGTTAGTAGGAGCTTGGTCCTTAAGTATATTCATTCTATTTCAATTGTCAAAATTGTAGAGCTCTTCATGAAAAGGAGTAGAGGCCCAAAGGAGGTCTTACGAGAAATCAATTCTTTTTATTAGTTCTTACATGTAGTTTTTCCTATTATGTTGTGCCTAGCTATTTGTTTCCCATGATCACATCCCTTGCATGGATCTTTTGGATATTTCCTAAATCTGTTCTAGCACAACAACTGGGTTCAAGACTATATGGTCTTGGTATAGGTGCCATTGGGATAGATTGGTCAACAATTTCTTCATACTTGGGAAGCCCACTCGCCAGTCCTTGGTTTGCATTGCCAATGTAGCTGTTGGATTTTTCCTCATAATGTATGTGATGACACCATTGGCCTATTGGCTGAATCTCTTTAATGCAAAGACATTTCCCATATTTTTTGAGGATCTTTTCACCTCCTTTGGCCAAGAGTACATCATCTCCAATATTATTGATTCAAATTTCCATATGGATTTAAAGGCTTATGAGAAGTATGGCCCAATACATTTAAGTACCTTTTTTGCAATGACATGTGGAGTGGGATTTGTGGCATTGTCTGCTACAAATTTCATGTACTTATTTTCCATGGAAATTATGTATCCATATCCATGTCAACCCTCTTGCTTTTCAATTCAATGGACACCTTATATGTCACCCTAATAGAACTGATTGCATTTGTCAAAATAGCTAATGTTTATGATGTAGAGAAATTTGGAAGCTTAGCCTTTTTGATTTTAGGGATCGTATAGTGGATGTGCACACCAAATTAATGAGAAAATATAAACAGGTGCCAGAATTATGGTTCCAAATAATACTTGTTGTCACTGTTGCTTTTTCCATCTTTACATGTGAGTATTACATTGATCAGCTTCAGTTGCCCTAGTGGGGAGTACTACTAGCATGTGTTATTGCCCTGCTCTTCATACTTCCTATTGGCATTATTACTACAACTACTAATTAGGTAAGATTGCATAAATTTCGCTATGCACAAAATTTTCATCTCCCTTGTAGACTATGTGTGTTGATGCCAACGCTATTTTCAAGGACTCTATTTTTGTATGAGCCAATTAAAAGTTGGGTGTTTAAATTTCTATTAATCTTACTTTTAAATGTTCTGCAACTAATTGTTATGTTATGTTTTTCAACTAAAGTTGAGGCATATGCAAATATACCACTTTGACATAGCTATTTTTATGATGTAGGCTGAATACATGGTTAACTCTATGATATTTGTTTAGAAGCTGTAATCCAGTTTCTGCTAGCTAGATATACTTACCAAAAAATATCAATGTGTCACGAAGCAATAAGTTATAAATATCAAAATCCGTGGATGTATATCTCCCAACTTCTCTTTGCATTTTTAGAATTCATGATTAACATGGAACCAAACTAGGCCTTGAACATTGAAGCAGTACCCCACTCCATGGGACCTGCCTCACAAGTGTGAAAATATAACTAAAGCTTATGGGCATTGCCCTCTTCCCCTCAGGTAATTATTGTTTAGTGATTGATGGATTTTTAGGCTCAACTATTTTTTTTTTCCCATCATTAAAATCATGTTTTGCTAATTGGGTCACAAAATCCTCCAAAGCCATGATTTGAATACAAATCATATAATTGAGAATAATTAGTATTTCTTTTTTTGTTCATTTTCCCTCCTGTAATATTTGGGACAAAGGTCAGAGCTAATTAGCTAGATGATTTTATAGAATAAATATCAAGCAACAAACTTAAACTAAACTTAACTGAGCAAAGATAGTTTGGTATGCATTGATAGATCCTAGTCAAATATTGTGGCATTAGATATGTTAATGGCTATGTAGCGTTTGATTGAATCACTTTTTTCTTAGTACAATCTTAAGACATATAAATGATGTTAAATGGAAATCTCAGTGATCTTAATCATAACATATTTTATAATTGAAGAGTTCTTACAACTACAAACTAAATACACTTTTTATCTGGGTGTTGCAGACTCCAGGCTTGAACGTGTTCACATAATACATCATAGGTTACATTTATCCTGAAAGACCGGATGCAAACATATGCTTCAAAGTGTACAATTACATTAGCATGACTCAAGCCCTCACATTCTTACAGGACTTCAAACTAGGCCACTATATGAAAATTCCCCCATAAACTATGTTTCTAGCACAGGTAAATAATTAAAGTTTGAACTAATACAATACTTTCTTAGGCTCCAAATGTGTAAATTTCATGTGACTACTTTGACCCTTATTTTAATTTTCTATAGCTAGTAGGCACAATGATTGTGACAATATTATACTTAGGCACAACCTGATGGATGATTTATACCATTCCCAATTTATGTGACACAAGTGTCTTGTCTTCAAACAACCCTTGGCCTTGCCCAACAGATCGGGTTTTCTATAATGCTTTCGTGATATGGGGATTAATAGGACCCAAAAGGATCTTTGGCAACCTTGGTATATATGAGTTCTGTTGTGACATATTTCACACATCACCCCATTGCAAATGGGGATCCCCAATAGTTTGATTTTTAGGGTTTTGTCTTAGCATTGCAATTTCATAAGTCTATTTCGTTGAGAGTTTGGAGTTAGGGTTTTGAGAAATCATCTGAGTCAAATAGGGAATTCAGGCTTAGAACAGTGTTGGACATTGTCAAAGTGCTCAGAAGGCCCGAAGGAAAAAAAAGTGCAATTGCTTAGGGTCAATTCTAACACCTTCCTATTTTTGTGGGATTATCCTTTTTTTGCTTTTTTCTTTTTTTGCTTTTTTTGATTTTTAGCACTTTGGGACCAATCCGAGAAGCAGCTTTTTTTGGCATGCTTTTTGCTTTTTCAAATTTTTTGAAAGTTGACCTAGGATTAGGTCCCTCAAGTCATGGAAACAACGTTCCTATATTCAGAATAAAAAATTTGTGTCTCCAAGTATAAAAAGCAAGGGAAAATCTCCAAGCGAGGTTTTGTTCTAGATGTTCCAGATAAACATGAGGTGTTGAGAAAGAAATTCATCCAAGTGCTAGGCAAGGAAATGTTTAGGCCATCCACAAGTTCACCATGGTTTGAAGAACATGGCCTACTAATCTACAAAGTCCGCCTTGGTCAAAATGGCACAAAAATCATCAAGTCCGCCTAAACATGAAAGAATGGATGGCAAGGGAACTACAAAGTCTGCCTAAGAGGAAATGTGAAGATGGTTGGATAAAATTGAAGTCCACCATACATATTGTCCAACCAACCACAAAGTCTGCCCAAGCATGGGAAGATAAGCACAAAGTCCGCCCAAGCATGGAAAGGTAAGCACAAAGTCCGCCCAAGCATGGCAAGGTAAGCACAAAGTCCACCCAAGCATGACAAGGAAACTACAAAGTCTGCCCAAGCATGGCAAGGTAAGCACAAAGTTTTCCCAAGTATGGCTTGTTGAGCCTAAAGTACACCCAAGGTAGGGAATGGCATGGGGTTGGCAAAGTTTTCCCTAGAACAAAGAAAGTGGCACAACACCTACTAAGTCTGCCAAGGTAAATAAGTAGCATGGAACAAGAAGGTCCAACTCCGCCTTGCAATGTCCAATGACTAATGAAATTTTCCCTAGCAATAAAAAACACATGATGAACTCCACCTTGTCCAAGAGCACTCCAACTCCACCCTAGCATAAAGAAAAATGACTAAACCATACTAAAATCTGCCAAGGAGAAATCAAGGGGAGATGGCAAAGGATGTGCCAAGTCCACCATGCTTTGACATGACATTGCCAAAGTCTGACCTAAAAAAAAAGTGACATGAAGATTTCCAAACAACAACAAAGTTTTCCTAGCTAGAAAGAAAAGTCACACAACAACCATGAAGTTTGCCTAGGTAAAATTAGCATGAAGATGATCAAGTTCATCAAAAAGAGAGAGAAAATGACATAAATAATAATAAGTTTGCCATGGATAAAATGAAAATTTTCCATAATTGAAAGATGATCAAGTTTGAAAAGGTTGGAAAAATAAAACTCAACACTTAGAATATTTTTATATTTTTCCAACACTTAGAAGAAATTTTCAAAATATCCAATGCTTAGGAAAATTTTCAAACTCAAGAAGAATCTAGAAGATGCTGTGCGAACTCGTTCAAGGAAAGGATATTTCAGCTAAGGGTGGCGCCATGGTGAAAATTAGAAACTTTCTCTTGAAAATTTTCAATGAAGATTAAGTTGCCATTTTGGAGGAAATAAAATAGTCTAGTTTTGACGAATCTAGAAAAAAATATGAAGTTGCTAAAATCATCGAATTCTTCAACTCTATATTAAAGTTTAACTTGTCACTTTCAATTAATTCTCTCCAAAGTTCGATTGTGAAAAGGTTTTGGTTCTCTCGGGGTTGCAAAAGAAATTTTTGAAGGAAGAATTTTGAAGATAAAATAAATTTTCGAAGTGAAGGATAGAGAATAAAGTAAAATTTCAGAGTTGAAGGAAATAATTTCCAGAAAATAAAGTGCTTTTTCCGAGTTAAAGATAAATTTTTCAAAATTAAAGGCAGATTTATAGTAAAAAATATAGTTTCGAAGGTTCAAAATATGAGTTTGACTGATTTCTTTCATCCTTCTACTGTCTTATTCACTTATTCTTGCAAAATTTTCTAAGTGTTTAGCCAAATTCTTCCATTTTCAGTCTGATTTTTCACAAAATTTACCTTTTTGATAGACTGAAAGTTAAATTCTTGAGCAAAAGGTCCAAAAAAGAAGAAGAATTAGGATCTTAAAAGTAATGTCATTTTTCTTCATGTTTGTTGCAAGTTTATGACCACCAAGGGAGGACCTTCAAAAAAATCTCAGATGAAGTTCGCCAATAAAGGATTGTAGCCAAAGTCAAAGATAAATTCCAAGTGGAAAAATGTCATAGACACCAACCTCGGGCACGTGGATTTCAAGGATTTCAAAAGGAGAATGTATGGGAAAGATGGACTCTTGCCAACACCTATTGCTCATCGGATGATGAGAAATGGCATTGTTCAAGCAGTTGGATTTCCATCGGCTATGAAGTGCGTTGAGTTGATGATCGAGTGTGCCATACATTACAATGCATAAGAAAGACAAATTATTGTGCTAGATGGGAGAGTACTGGCTCACCTTGGAGAGCTAGCCATTCAAGAAGCATTTGGGATACCAAATTACAATTGGACTTCCTATAAAACCAAAGAAGACACCAAAAAACTTTATGAGGATCAACTTGAGCTCTATGCAATAAATGTCAATAAGTTATGGTTAGAAAAGCCAAGGCCTTCCCTCAAGAAAGTGCCAAAGAAGCTGCTTCAACTGACTTCAAAGAGGAATATGGTGACATAATTTTATTGTTAAACAGAGTAATGGGCAACCCTCAAGGTACGCCATTTGAAACCTGGATGTACTATTTTATTGATGAGATCACCTCAAGTGTTAAAATGTTCAATTAGTCTCAGATAATCAGCAATAATATAAATGAACAACTAATTTTTTTTTGAAAGGATGAAGTCCTTTTACATGAGCTCCTACATTGTCTACTTGTTGGCTAGAAATTATAGATACATGAGATTGATTTGCAGAGGCGTGGTAGGTAATGGAAAAAATGAGTTTAAGTCTTATGACTATTATCCACAGTTGCAGATTAGTGAGAAGACCCACTTTACAAGGGTAAATGATGCCTTCTTGATGTAAATCACTAGGAAATTATAGGGAGGAACTCATCAGAGGCTCACTCAGGAGGCCAAAAGCTGGATAAGCAAGTATGGATCCTGGTTTATCCAGTATCCAAGATTCATGTATATAAGAGTACAAGAATTTACCGGATGTCCTTACCGACTTTTGATTTACCCTACCAATAGAATGGTATTGCTCAAAGTCCTTAGACAATTGGAAACATATTAGGGCTTCCAGAGAACAAAGAAAAAAGCGGCCATTTCCTTTCCATTTTTCATCAGAAATATGCTGGAGTCTTGCCCAACAACATAGGCAGTTGAGAGTGCCAGGTTGGAAATGCAGTGGTATCCATTCATATTTTACCAATCTAGGGCTGATTCCGATCCTCACAACCATATTGGGACAATGAATGGAGAGAAGTACAGACATAGGGTAGACTTGGAGGATTTTTGGGCAAATGTTGCAGATGAGTTTGACATTAGGAAAAGACTATGGTCTAGATTGCCAGTAAGCTTGATCAGAACAATCGATCTTTTTCATGTACCTGACCAATTAGAGGATGATGGAGAATATGTTCAACCACGCTTTGATGAGAATTGGCCTTTTCGTCCTATGAAATGGTTAGAACCAGAGCTCACTAATCTAGCCACCTTGATGAAGCTAGTTGTTAAGTACTCACAGTGGTGGTTTGATCAACAAGTCTAGGGGCTAAGGTGAAGAAATTTGACCCTCACTTATAACTTGAAGGGTGAATAAAATCATATTCTTTAAATGCAAGAGCTTCCCAAAGTGCCAAAATAATTAAAAGCACTAATCCCAGGAAAAGGAAGGAAGCAATTGATGGCTCCACAAGGTCGAAGGGGAATAAAATTGTAAACGAGGAACCTGTTCAGAAGAAGCAGAGATTAGAGTCATCCCATTCTGCCACGTCCAGGAATGTGAATGAGGTATTAACTATTGAGGATGATTCATTGGATGAAATAAGGATTCCTTCTCCAATCCATGAGGAGAATATTGAATCAATCCAACAGGACGATGATGAACCCTTATCTCCTACAGGCACAAAAATACTTGAATTGGAAAATGAGATGGATATTCTAGATGAGGAATTTCAAGAGGGAATGATTTCCACTCTTAGAGGAGTTCAGGATATTCCATGTGAAGAAAGTAATCAAGAAGAGGAAGGCATTGAGCAACCTACGATTCCTGATTGGTTGAAAGAAAGGTTGAAAATGAAAGCACCAGTGGAAATTCAAGAAGAAGATGATACAAATGATTTCTTGGCCAGATTAGGGAAGGTTTCTACAAAGAATCCAGCCAAGAGGTTTTCCACAATCTAGAGAGATGAAGCCGGTCGTCATTCAGTGTAAATGGTTGTACCGATAGTGGACAAGGCAAAGGAAGATATTACTCCTCAAGAGTATGCAATCACTACTATCAACTTGGGATCAACTACAAAAGGTCAAGAGGTTGAGGACTTAGATAATTAAATCGCTTCCATGAATGCAAGATTGGAAAAGGAGGTAGGAAAGAAAAGAGAATACAAAAAGGAAATTGAGCACTTGAAGGAATATATTCAACACTTGACCAAACCTCTTAATAAAGGCAATTCAATGGCTCTTGCACTTCTGAATTCTTCACAGGAAGCAATCAAATATTTTGAAGAAGAAATGGTAACAACCAAGGAAACCAAGGAGTGGATGGCGAACAAAAGTGAAGAAGCAACCACATTTGTGGAAATATTAATATTGGCCTATGGACATACTTCTTTTTTGCTTTCTAGAATTGCAGTCATGGTGGAAGTATGGGATAACCTTCAGGATGTTCAAGACATAATTATCCCATGCCTTAGAGTGTTGAAAGGAATTCCAAAGTAGGAATTGATTGATGGAAAAGTATTTGAAGCAGGGGCTACATATGATTTCAATACTTGGTACTGGGCATTGGTTGCACGAAGCGAAGTCTTAGAAAAAGTGAAGGTTGATGGTATCAGAGCTGAGGAATAAATAAGAGAGATTCAAAATAATATTTTCCTTGTAGCTATGGATGTACTTGAGAAGGAGACCATCTGAGAAAATGATATGCAACTGGAAAGTCTAAAGCTCAGAAATTAAGAGATTTTCTTTGCCATCACTAGACCAGTCCTGAAATAGAATTTGACTAAGGCATTGAATTTCTTGTCCATCCTGGATGCCTTCCAAAGAAAGAAATTGGAATGGGAGATTTCTTTTTTCGTATGTGCTGATGACTTGGACGGATTGGAATTCAAGGTGAATATTCTGCCACATGTCACAATGGAGAAGGTCAACCCGATGGTGTCCAAATTCATTGAACATACTTCCCACTTAGGAGGATAAGGATGCACCTCCTAGAAGATAGCTCCTCGATCCACTTGTCCTCCATGCACTCGCTATTGATGTTATTTTAGGAAACCCTAATTAGGGTTGTTGTGTCTTAAGTTGATCTCGACCTTTCATTTATTTTTCAAAACTCTATATAAACTCATATTCTCTCATTTCATAGTGTGAAGAGAGTTTTATGAAATTGTTGCTTAGAGCTACTTGGATAATAAAAGTTCATGTTGCAAGTTTTCTTTGAATCCTTCTTATTATTATGTGGTTGCATATCTCCTTCAACATTAGAATAAATTTAGAATAGAGTTTGATTTGCATGCTTGTTAGATGAATGAAAGATTTGATAGTATAGATTGGTGAAACTCTTGCTCATACTTTCTTTGAATGAATGATTTTTGTTCAATGTTTAAAGTTATCCCGAGCCTATATTGTGGATGCTTTAAATTATACTTTGAATAAAATATTGTTCTATTGATGGTATTATTCATGGTATGAAAATCTTGAGCACAACCCTAAAAGATTGAACTTACTTTGTGTAGTTGTCATTCATGTGGAAAATCAAAGTGTTGTTATTGGTTTCACCTAGTCTTTATTGTCTCTTGATTTCTTAGAAGTAGCATAAAACTTCTAAACCCTTATCCTTTTTTGTTCTTTCTTGAAATTCCAAAACTGAAAATCCAAAAAAAGAAAAAGATCATTTACTGTCAAATTCGTCTAAGTCCTAACTTGTGAACAATTTTTAAGTGGAAGTCCCCCTTGTATTTTAGGATACATAACCAAGGAAGCTATCCATCATAAATTTTTCCATTCTCACATATAAACCTTGGAGTTGTCATGTGGTCTTTCTTGCAATCTTGGCACACGTAGTGATTTTGTTCAAGAGAGGGTAGAGTGTCCTTAAAATTTTATTCTAATTTTTGGTGAATGATAAAACGTACACCAACAAGTTTGTTAAGTAGAAGCTCCCAAGGACAGGTGAGTAAAAGCATAGTAACCATTGGTTTAAAGGAAAAGACCATACCAAAACCAAATTTATGCAATCATCGATAGAAGAAGTTGCTAGTATCAACTCTTTTTCTCATTGCTTCTAAAATAAGAAAGGTTTCTAGTTGCTTACATTCACCATTAAATTCCTAGGAATAACATGTCAGTACTTATAAATTTTCACTAGCTACAAAATAAATTACTATCATTTTCTAATCGCATTTGATTATAGGAACGCCTACAATAAATTGTGACACCAAGAATATGGAGTCATTGCTCCAAAAATAAAATCAACTCATCTAGAATATGCAGTTGCTATGTCAGAAATAAAAGGACAGTACCAAGAAGAAAAGAGCAGAAAAAAAGAGAAAATAAAATCTACAAAATAAAATTTGTGAGAAATAAAATCAAGACTAGGAATGCCCAGGTATGCTCTTGCATCAACTTAACTCTATCATGTGATGACATCACTTTGATCACCAAATCCTTGGAGGTGCCTCTAAAATATCTAGAGGTTCCCCTATCATGCTACTAGCTCCGTTGAGTTTATGAAAATGATGGATACATAACCATTTCTAGTACATTTGCAAGACATAGAGCTATATTAAATATCACTTGCATTGAAATGAAGGGTTAAGAAAAAGTCTTGAAGATCGTTTGTGGGCCAAAAGCTCTTTAGAAATAGGTGAGTGAAAAGCTACACATAGATTGAAAGGGAGAATATAATTGTTCCAACAATAGAAATCCTTATGGTTGTCAAGAGGTGCTTATCAAGATTCATTTTCTTCACATAAAGATAGCTTATGTTAGACAACCATGAAAGTGTCTTACCTAAATGGCAAGTGTATTCAATTCATGATTTAATGTTTAAATCAAGAAAACAAGAAATCCTTGTATTTAAAAACACAGAAAATGAAAAGTCCATCAACATCATCTATAAAGGCTAGTGTTTAAATGCCAACCTATTGAGAATAATTATTGATTGCAAAAAAAAAGTTCTTTCTGCAAACCCTAAAACAAAGGCATTATGTTTGAATATTTGCATATCCAAACAAATAAACAAAACATTAAAGTAGAGTTTGTAGATGAGATTATAATTCCATCAATTCAAATTTGGATCTAAATTTCCCATCCAAGAGATCCCCAAATATAGTTTTTCTCTCATTGCTATTTCCCAAGTTAAGGTAGTAGCTTGCATGGTAGCGCAAGGTTACAATAAAATTCTAGATGAGAATTAAACTGTAAATGTGGAATTAGGAATACCCTTTTCAAGTTGTTAGAATCCATTTTTCTCTTATCAGTTTGTTCCATGACTGTTTGTTTTCTTCATAGATCCACCACAAAGACTTAAAATTGGATTTCTATTCTCTTAGAAATAGAAACTATGAAAAATAGTATTTTTCATCTCTTTCAGTTTCATAAATCAACTTTAAACTATATTAGCATAAAAATTTGAAAAAAGTTCCTATATTTAAAAGTACTGAATATAAAGAATTCACCATAGACAATATTGCTCTTATTTGAGACCCAAAAGAGAAGAATTTCTTTCTAAAAAAAAGAGTTGCTACAAATTAGGGTGTCTGATTTTAGACATGGGAAAAATTTAAAATCATGCCCACATGATATTACATTGTCCTTCTAAATTATTATCTTAAACATTAAAGAAAAGTCATAAAATAACTTGATAAATCCATCTAAAAACTACTTCCTCGCTCTTCTAAATAGTGGTTGCATACACAATCTTTTAAAATTTTAGTCATTTTAGCTACACCAATCCCTTTAAGCTACAAGGGTTGGTATAATGGCACAAAACTCTGAAGAAATATGTTGTACAATGTATAAGGTTTTTGAAGAAAGAATGTAATAATATTAACATATGAAGATGACCCGATCTCTACTATTCACTCTGTGAAAATAGCTCTGGCAACCATTGCATTTATTGCATCAGCAGTAGCTGGTATCCATCCAATACTAACATAAGAATTCTATAAGGAAAATAGTAAAAAAATAACCTCAAGAACAAGGAAAACAAAATAAACAAAAAAATCAAAACCCTCAAATAAACGTAAAATTCACCTCACAGTTCAAAAATTTTCTACGTGAAGAATCAAAATGGGATCTAACACTAGGTATTACAATAATACTATATTTGAAAATAGCCATAGATAAAACCACATAACCAATGACCTCAATTAATAGATAACAACAAAATTGTTTTAGAACGAAATAAAACACAATAAATAATGATTCGATCAGCTAATAGATTCCCAAAACCTTACCTCAAGATTCTACACAAATTGTGTCATGTTGTCAAAAATGGCGGTGAGGCAAAATGGGCAGAGTTTGCAGGAAAAATATTATGAAACCCTACCAAAGCAGATTTTTTTAAAATGAGACGAACCAAAACCAATCTCCCGACAGTTACCACTTCAATCTATTCATAGTAAATGAAAAGTAGATATAAAAATATCAGGGTTTTAGGGCTACTAGAATCTTGACCTCAAGATAGGATTTTTCCACCCTTTTAAACAAAAATATTGGTTGTGAGGTAAGAAAAATTTTAGGCATGAGGTGAGGAATGTTTCAACTCCCTGAAAGTAAAAAACAAACAAATCTGCATAACTAAATACCAAACAACAAAACACCAATAAACAAATTCATCGTAAAACAATGGATAAGCAACGAAACAACAAATATACCAGTATGTATTTTCTAGGTATATTTGTATTCTTATCTGTGTTGTTTAGTGCAAGCAGTTTGGAGGTGGCTTAACAACCACATATTTATAACAAATATTGGCGGTGATGAAGCAACTTTATAGCAGGTTCACAAAAGATATTGGCAATGATCAAGCAACTCCGTAGCAGGTTCAATGAAAATGAGGTGGGTTTACAAATAGTTTTCAGCAGGGGTAAAAATTAGGGTTAAAATGATCCACCTTACCTTGCACATTGAATGCTTGCAGAAAGATAAACATTACTTTTACCCGTCCTGCGTTCTATTTTTTGGCAATTTTTCTCGGCGTGAGAATTTGTGCCAGCGTGAAACAATTTTTGTGACGTGAGACAACTTCCCAGCTGGAAGCTCACACAAAATATAGCCTATCAACTAAATGATTCATAGTGGTTGATTTGGAAGAATAAATGTTTTCCCTATAAAAAAGTGGTGAACGTGATATCCTATATGAGTTTAATTTTCCTCCTTTGACTTTATCTTGTACAAGATAAAAAAAGTCCACCTTTAAATATAAGAATGGCTCACTTTTTACAAACCCTTGAACTAGGGAAGTTGTTGAATTAGGCATCAACTAGGTTTTTGACTATAATAACAACAATATTTATGTAGGGTTTTGGAAAAATGGTGGATTGAGGGTTGTGATAAAGAAGACTAGTACCATTTTTTGGTCTATAGATTAAAAAATGTACCATTGACATATTAATCATATGGAATCCTTGAATCTCCCATTACCATAACCTCCAAATGATTTCATTGAGCTGGTATGCTTAGGAAAAACTAAGAAAATAGGAGTTTTACAAAGCCTTATAATAATTATTTTCCCAAAAAGGTCACCCTTACAAAAAAAATGGTCTTACAAAATATTAATTTTGTAAAACTAATTCTTCTTCCTTATAGGTATGAAATTTGTACAATTCCGAGTATAACCCCCCAAAGTTGTAGAGCTTCACCATGGTAAAAAAAGATGATTTGATAGGTATTCATAGCTAATTTAGGCATTTCAGACTCAAAGGTATTGTACAATTGAATATATGACACACCTATGATAGGTCTTAGTATGGGATTCAACTAAACATGGAAATAATTTACAATTCATGACTTGTAATACGATGTTGGAGCAACAATGAAATGAAATAAAAATCTGAAAGCTTTCACAAGATGAATGTACATAATTAAATTTTAGTACTATCATAAATTAAATCAAGAATATATACATTAACTACTATATTTATGAAAATGAGGAATAAGGAAGGTGAGAACAAACCATTGTAAAATATAGAACACTTGGGACAAGTGTGTGAACATGTGTCATGTGCCCATGAGGTGAGAAAAAAAACCTCTAAGAAAGCTTAAGCCATTATTTGTAGGTATACTAAGTACCAGATAAATGTAAACTAGATAGGTAATATCTATTTTCACAATAATAAACACTACATAACTACATGAAAACTTAAAATCATAATGACAAATAGGCATTTATTATCCATGCATGTGGAGGGGTTATAAAACACCATAATTTTTTATTTTCACCTCACTTATCTTTTTTATAATTTATTTAATCTCCTCTCTATCCACGTGCTCTCATTCCTTTACAAATATGTTCCCATTATTAAATAAACAACTCTTCACATTCCAAGAACCCAATCAAACATATACATTGGTGGGATATCTAGGCTCATGGAACATGATATTTTTCTTGTAAGTTATTTTATTTCATGTGTTCTCTAGGTATTTTTTGTGCACTCTCTTTAATTAACCCTAATTTCATTTTCATATTCATACTTAAGGTTTTTTTTTTTTAATATATATTAAAACATGAATAAATATTTCACCCCTAGTTAAAACCATAGGTCTATGATGTTGAAACCCTTGTTAAATTAGGTTGTCTCATAACACAAAGATCTTAATGATTTTTTCAGTCATAATTAAAATTATTAACATGTATTTGTCATAGTTTTAGATTTGCCTTGCATGGAAAAATTAATATTTTGTTACACTAGATTTACAAAATCCCATCATGCATGTTAGACATTTTTCATGGTCTTGTAATATTGCAACACTAAGCGTAATGAAATAAATTGCATAAAAAAGAAATATAATATTAAATATTATAAAAATACTTGATAATAAGTAAGAGTAACAAGAAAATTTAAGGATGTAAACCTCTAAATATCTCCAATGAGAACACAATTCAATTATTTTTGATCATAAACTAACTACTAGCTCCTATGTATACCCTATTTATGCTTGGCTACCAACAAGGCCAACTAAGATAATTAAATATAACTACAAAAACCTAACTATAAAAATAAGAATGTTAATAATCATCTAACTTAATCAATATTTAAGGTAGCCATAAGTTTATTACTCATAACTCTATGCATACTTTAGGATTAAGGGCATATAATACCCCCTCTTCAAAGAAACATTATCCTCAATGTTGACAAACTGTGGATTCTTCTGCATGAAGTCTTCATTCTTCCATGTGGCATATTCAACCAACAAATTATTATTTTTTTAAGCAAGAGGTATAGTGCCTATATATATATATTGATAAAGAACAACCAACAAATTATTCCATTAAATGATATACTTTATTTAGATCTAGTAATAATTTTTGTGTAGGGATCTTTTTCCCAATAAATTTCTTTAAACATGAAACATGAAAAATTATATGTATCTTTGTTGATGCAGGTAACTCTAGCTTGTAGGTGACATTTCCTATCTTCTGTAGATCCTAGTGTAGACACCTAAATTTTACCACTCACATATGGTCAAATTCGCTCTTATATTCTTCTATCTTATGTCCATAACCCGTATTAATTAAATAATTAATTATTTGGTTAATATTTCATCCTATTCCTAATGTCCCCTAAGGTGCTTGATTAATTGATTAAATAACTTAGTCCCCCCTTTCTTCTCTAAATTAAATAAATAGTCTAATTTATTTAATTTAGTCACCTTTTCCAAATGAATTAAAAATCAATTTTTAATTCATCCATTTTCTCTCTCCTTGTCCATCCTCCTATATTTTCCTTAATCTCGATTATCCCACTTGATCTCAAATTAGGGTGTGCACATTCCTAATCATGGTTAGGGTCACATCCTCCATAAAATGCAAGTGGCTCACTAATTAAGATTAATCCACCTAATCCTTAATTTGCACAACCTAAATCAATGATTAGACCTAACCTAATCCCCATGCCATTTATGGCATCTACCCTTGGTCAACTCTATTAACGACTTTCTCCTTTTGGAGAAGTCATCCCCATGCCCTTTGGAATTCTAAATTCCAATTTATCCCCCCATGAATTTTGAGGATTTTTTTAATTCCTCGCATCCCCCCATAAGGAATTTTTAATTCCTTTTTCAATCCCCATGAGGACTTTTGAGGAATTTTTAATTCCTCCCTTGTCCTCTCATTGTACAAATGGACAAGAAACTCCTTTATGAGGAGATATTTCCCATTCCCAAGGTACATACAAGTACCTCCATGTGGCTACCACCTCATGGCGACTTCATCATCTCCTCTCCACATCCTCATCCACATGTCTTCATGAGATAATTTGAGATGTCACAAGACATATCAACCATAGATCTATTGGAGATTATTGGATATTGCTGATATGTGGTTTTCATTGATGTCAACACTATTGGCATTAATGTCTTTAAGACTGTATATGTTGAGGATATTGAGAAAATTATAATAAAATAAGTTATAGGTTGTTGGTGATACAGTGAAGTTCAGTATGGTGGCTAGTTCAGTATATTGATGGTCAGAAGTTGTGAATTAAAGGGTTTGTTGTCAAATTATGTAGTTTATCCACTGAAAGTTTCAGAGGTTCACATGAATATTTGATCAAGTTATGAGTATCTGTGTTCTGACAGTTGTTTTGTTGCTTTAGTTGGTGTTCCTGAAAGAAGATGATGTGATTTTGGTAATCTGAGTTGATGTGAATTCTTCTGAGTTGATTCATGATGCTTGTGGATGTTTCTAGATCGTGCTCTATCTGTGTTGTTGGTTTGCATTGATCATTGTGCTCGCGATTGGTGATTTTCTTCTACGTGTTCATGTTTTTCATGTTCATGGCCGCCAGGGTGATTGTAGCATGTTGTAGATCTTCGAGGCTAATTGTTTAAGGTGTTTCATGTTCGAGACATGTTGTTTTGGGTCCCTACTATGTTTTGGCGGACATTGGTTGATTCACATTGATAATTGTTTATTAATTTGGGCCTACAGTTTGTACACATTTCACATTTTGTTGGGCCGACATGTAGTTGATGTTATCCCTAATTGCAGATATATATGACCAATTGTTTATACCATTTGATACATGGAGTGAGATGTAAGAAGAGAGATGTGTGAGTGCTATGTGCAAATAATGTTCTAATCTTTCAAATGCAGAAGTAAAGTGTGAAGAAGAGTGACCAGAAGGAAGTGTTCATGTGCTTAACCAAAACTATAATTAGGCATTAGCATATGCTATCTTCTCAGTTCAAGATCTCTCGGATGGATGTAATCCAAATGTGACTGTAAGACAGTGTGTCTTCCTTTGGGAAGTAAGACTTTTTTTATTTGAGAAGTGAGCTCTAGGAAGTGTGCCTGAATGCATGTGCATTCCTCATTTATAATACTTTTAACAAAGTATAATCTTGTCGATTAACCTCCACCGTGGTTTTTCCCCTACCAGGGTTTCCACACAAAAATCTTGGTGTTATGTGTGTTTTTGATGTGGTGATGGTTTATGCTTTCATGTTTATTTATCAGATCTGAGATTAAGTTTAATAACTATAATTTTCGTGACAACTAATTCATCCCCCCTCTCAATTGTCTGCCCTTGTGCTTCCAACAATTGGTATCAGAGAAGGTTCCTCTAGAGAAGCTTGATCACTTGAGGTGATCCGGGATGGCGACATATAAGAAGGATAGTCCGAGATTTGATGGAACAAATTCTTCTCTATGGAAGACTCGAATGGAGTGTCATCTGAGATGCATTGGTGAACCTTATTGGACAATTAAAAAGAATAGATATATCATCCCTTAGAATGGTCCTTCTATTGCAGGTGAGATTAAGGAAGTCGAATACAATATCAGGGTTAAGGAAGCATTGTTGAGTGCTCTGAATGATTTCGAAATGACAAATGTAATGGAGCTGAAGACTGCTTATGAGATCTGGAAAAAAATAGAAACTTTGTATGAAGGTGATACTCATGTGAAGATTGCTAAGCTACAAAGCTTGAAAGGGAAATATGAAACATTGAGAATGGGTGAAGATGAGAACATCACTTATTTTTATGCAAAGAGTGAATGAATTAGTGTGTAGTATCAGATATGCTGGTGGAACATTGGAAGAATCATAGATTGTTGCTAAAGTGCTCAAATCCTTGCCTGCTGCATTTACAAACACAAAGTTGCTACTATTGAGGAGATCCAAACTGTGACAAATGTAACTAGAGACATGCTGATTGGTAAGCTTGCTGCTTTTGAGTTAAGTGAGTTTGGTGAATCTCTTCCTAAGACAAAATTTGCATTCAAAGCTACTGTATCTGGGAAAGATAAGCAAAGATATGACCCTGGAGAAATTACTTCTAGAAAAATGTCCAAGTATGAGAAGGAAATGAGAGAGATTGAAGAAGAAGAGAGAAAACCAGATGAGCTTGAAGCACTTCTTTTCAAGAGGGTAGCCAAAGGTGACGGTAAGTATAAAGGGAAATTGCCTCTTAAATATTTTTCTTGTAATAGGATAGGTCATTTTGGCTCAAGGTGTCCTGAAAGGGTTCCTAAGCCAAGATCTAACAAGCCTAGATTCCAAAGAAAGTGTTATTTTGCTGCTCATGAAGGTGTGACAGATGATGAATCTAATAAAGGTAATGTAAGTGAGGATGATTGGGTATTTATTGCTATCAAGGAAAATAATCCTGTGCCTACTGATTCTACTAGCTGCATGAATGTGGAGAAAGCTCTAGCTGCCAGAGTTGAAGAAAAAGATGAATGGGTGATTGACAGTGGATGCTCTCCTCACATGATAGGTGATAAAAGTAAATTTGTGAGCCTGGAAAAGTATGATGTTGGTGTTGTAAGATTTGGTGATGACAAAGCTGGTGTAATCCATGGTAGAGAATCCATTTATTTTTATGGTAATCATAATACTAATGATGTTTTATATGTGGAAGGTTTGAAGCATAATCTTTTAAGTGTTGGACAGATGGTTGACAAGGGATATAATCTTCAATTCAAGGATGGAAAGTGTAAAATATTGGGGAGTTCTGGAAATGTGATTGCATCTGGTACAAAAATAAAAGGTAATATCTTTCACCTAAGTACTACTGGTAAAAGTTGTCTGATTTCTCAAGTTGATGAAAGTTGGTTGTGGCATAGGATATTGTGTCATGTAAACTTTGACAATATTTTCAAGATAAGTTCTACTCAAGCAGTGAGAGATCTTCCTAAGTTGATAAAACTTACTAATACTATATGCAAGGGATGTTAGTTAGGGAAGCAAACTAGAGTTTCATTCCGAAGTAAATAGTATTGTTCAAATGTTACATCCTACCCTATTTTGTCTCTTTTGAATGTTTCTAATTCTGATAAATAAGCTTTGTAATGCTTTAAAGTTAGTCAAACAATATATGAATGGTGTAAACTCAATGTTGATTTGAATTCTGAATGTGACCTGAAGTTCTGATGCTTTAATACAAGAAATTTGCATACACTATTATTATTCCTTGCTTTGTTACAAGAAATTTATATTGTGGTTTGGATTAGATGATGATCGGATAATATCAGACTAACTACTTGATTTTGGTGGAGTGTGATGCAGGACAAATCAAATCTCGATGGGACAAAGAGGGAAAACATCATCTGACATAAAGGGAGCATTTAGAAGTCTCAAGTGCCATCTGAGTTTGGTATTATAATGTGACTGTTGGCCAACCTAAGTCTTGGACTCTTCCTTTTGTAGGGGATAGGTAATCGTGTTGAGGACGTTTTGTTCCAATTTGAGGTGCTACGTAGTGAGGTATCTTGTCAAATAATATCTTAATATCTATTTAATTATAATTATCATAAGCTATATTATATATATATATAATTCTATGTGTACGTTCACCTTCCTTATTTTGTGGAATATAAATAATTTTTTTAATAATTAAACAATACAATCTCAATCCCTTTGTTGAGCTTTTGAATTCTTATAGTCATTTTTCTTAAAATTACGCATAGGCTAATCCTATGTTAATGCCGACAAATTTTCCATCCTTGGTCGAGCTATTGATATAATATTTTTTTTTATTCGAACCTTGTAACATAAAAAGGCTCTGACTTTAATCATGCGTGGACTTCATATCAATTTAATATGTTTTTAGTGAGAGAGCTTTCACGGGAAATGGGGATTGAGGAATCGATGGAATTCTAATGTTTTTTTTTAAAGCTAAATAAATCTCTTTAATCTCCTTGTCGTCACCATTTCTACAGGAACTTTTCTTTGCCTCCACCATTGAATTCTTCCTACCATGAGAACCATATATGAGGGGATGTGAATATTCATGGAGTGGGTGCTAGATTAGCAACTGAATCATGGAGTGGAATGGAGAAAAACCCTTTAGATGCGTCTTTGTGCGCGGGAGATAAGAATGATATCGGGTTTTGCAAAAAATGGTTCTTGCAACGGGATTTAGGTTTCTTGGAAATCATAAAAACTAGAGGCAAAGACATTTTTTAGGGGAGGGGAGGTGAGGAAGAATGCTTCCAACATTTTGGATGCCATTTTTAGTTGAAAATGAAATTACTTAAGAATACGCCAGTAGAGACTGTGAGTGTGAGCTGAGGATCATTGATGATTGACAATCCCAAAGTTTACCATAGGAGGATACCATTAGCCAAGGAGATTCAATTCTATAGCCTTGAAACATTTGCCGCTGAACACCAAATTAAGTCTCAGGTAATCTCGTTGATGCAAACTCATTCATTCAATTTTGGAGGAAAGAATCTGTGTTTATATGTTGAAAACTTTTGGAGTTTACCTTTCGCCTGAGCTCAAGCGAATCTATTGAAAGTTAGTTCTAAGCTCAATATTAGCTATCATCTTCATGTTGCAATACTTGAAAATAATTTCTTCTGTCTCACTCCTCTGATTTTCACTCTACCTTATTGTACTTCTAGTAGGCGATATAAAGAACTTGGAAAAATTAGAATTTCATCGTGGCTGGACAAAAGAATGAATTTATGGTTTTATTTCTGAAATATCTTTTCTCCAAATTCTCTGCACAATCTTAAGAGCAAAGGACTTAGCTTCTGTAGTCAAGTATCACTTGGAAAGAAATACCACTTAGTCAACAACAAAATTCTTCATGAAATTACTCTATTTCTCTGATTCTTGGAAAAAAAACTGCATTGCGTCCAATATTTTGATTATGCAAAAAATGCTAACTTAATTATTGAAGATGACTAAATGGATCTGCAGAGGTCTCAAATCTGTTAAGTTTGAAATATTGGCTTGATATGCTTAATTAATTAGAGTTATATTAATTTAATAGTGTAGAACCATGTTATTGAAGAAAGATATATTTACATGATTGAACTTCCTTAGAGGTTTTCACTAAAGAGACCTTGAATCTGTGCCATCTCCACCTGAAAATGGGATGAGTGACGAGCTTAGACCAATAGGTAACAACAAAGTAAAAATAGAACCTTGCAATAAATAAACTTAAAAGGTTCCAGGAGGAACAAGAAGCTCTTGAACCCTAGTATGTAGCCAAAAATGGTCAACAAGAGGGTCAAAGAGATAGCACCAAGGTTTGTGTATTGCTCTTGAAAGTAAGTAGGACAATAGGTCCATGTAATCATAGAAGTGATGATAGGGCTTGATAACTGGGCAGGACAGGTAGTCCAGAAAATCCCAAGGTTAGATGCTTATCCAAGTCGAGCAGGGTGGTGAACTAAGGCTTCATTTTGTAGCAAAGTATAGTTGTACTAAACTATGGCAATAGCTAGGTGCCACAGCCCCACGTGCACCTATTTTTCACAGTAACCCAAATACCTAAACCAACCAGAGATTACGTACTAAGTAGGAAGGTATCCATAGTGGTACGTCAAGGTTAGTTGGGTAGAGTCATACCAGAGCTCATATGGTAAACGAGACAACCCTACGTAACCTTTCATGAAGGGCAGGGCCACTTCCAGTCAGGAAGTGTGTGGGGGACCGCTTAAGTTCGTGGTTGGAGGAAAAGCAGTCAGATGATGTTTTCTTGCATCTCACTCCACCAAAATCAAGTAGTTAGTCCGATATTATCCGATCATCATCTGATCCAAACCACAATATAACTTGCTTGTAACAAAGCAAGGAATAATAATAGTGTATACAAATTTCTTGTATTAAAGCATCATAACTTTAGGTCACATTTAGAATTCAAATCAACATTGAGTTTACACTATTCATATATTGTTTGACTAACTTTAAAGCATTACAAAGCTTATTTATCAGAAGTAGAAACATTCAAAAGAGACAGAACAGGGTGGGATGTAACATCAAATGAAGTGTTGGAGCTTGTGCATACTGACTTGTGTGGTCCTTCTAGAGTCAAAAGTCTACAAGGAGACATGTATTTCATGTTACTTATTGATGATTATTCTAGATTGATGTGGGTTTCTTTCTTAAGGGAAAAATCTGAAGCTCTAGAGAAATTCAAGATTTTCAAGGCTATGGTTGAGACAGAGACAGGTCTGAAGATTAAATGTTTGAGATTAGATAGAGGTGGTGAATTCACTTTCAGTGAGTTTAATTCTTTATGTGAAGAGCATGGGATAAAGAGACAATTATCTTACCCGCGAACCCCTCAACAAAATGGAGTTGTGGAAAGGAAGAACAAGATAATTCAAGAAGCTTCTAGGACTATGATGCTGGAAGGAAATGTTCCTCATATCTACTGGAGAGAAGCTGTGAGTACTGTTGTTTACACTCTCAATCGGGTACATGTCAAAGGTGATACTGGTAAGACTCCTTATGAGTTATGGTTTGGTCATAAGCCTACCATCAGATACTTCAAAATCTTTGGGTGTAAATGCTATATCAAAAGAGATGAAGATATAGGAAATTTTGATGCTAGAAGTGATGAAGGAATCTTTCTTGGTTATTCTACTAAAAGTAAAGCCTACCAATGCTACAATAAGAGATTAAGGAAAGTAATTGAAAGTGCTAATGTAAAGGTTGATGAAGACACATTTAGACCATCTAGAACCTACATATATGATTCAGATGATCAAAATAATAGTATAAATAAAGGAAAGAAAGACCAGACTCTAAATCAGGAAAATCAAGAGGAAGAAACTAGTGAAAGTGCAGAAGTAAGATCACAAAAGTCTGAAGTTCAAGAACAACCTAAGACTCCAAGGTATGTAAGACTAAATCATTCAGAAGATCAAATTATAGGTGATAAGAACAAAGGTGTTCAAACTAGGAGATTAATTGTAGAAGAATATTGTTTTATTTCAAAGAATGAGCCTAATAGTGTTGATGAAGCATGAAAAGATGAACATTGGGTGGAAGTAATGAAAGATGAACTACTGCAAATTGAGAAGAATGATACATGGACTCTTGTTCCTAGACCTAAGGAAAAAAATGTAATTGTAACTAAATGGGTGTTTCGAAACAAACTGAATGAGCAAGGTGAAGTTGTTACAAACAAAGAAAGACTGGTGTGTAAAGGATATTCTCAGATGGAAGGAATTGAATTTGAAGAAACTTTTTCTCCTGTTGATAGGATTGAAGCTATGAGGCTATTTCTTGCTTATGATGCTTAAGAAAACGTCAAGGTTTATTAGATGGATGTCAAGTCAACATTTCTAAATGGTGAACTAGATGAAGAAGTGTATATTGAGCAACTTGATGGATTTTAATTGACTAATCAGGGAGATATGGTCTATCGGTTGAAGAAAGCACTGTATGAACTTAAGCAAGCCCCAAGAGCTTGGTATGCCAGATTAGACAAGTATTTGTTGAAGCTTGGATTTAATAAAGGTACTGCTGATAGTAATTTGTATTTCAAGATTGATCATGATAAAGATTTGATTGTTGAAGTGTTTGTTGATGATATCATTTTTGGAGGAGATGATAGTTTGTGCATGAAGTTTGTTGATGAGATGCAGAGTGAGTTTGAGATGTCTATGATTGGAGAAATGAAATTATTTTTGGGATTGCAAATTACTCAACTAGATAAAGGGATCTTTATATCTTAGTCCAAGTATGTGAAAGAACTGCTAAAGAAGTTTGGTATGGAAGATTCAAAGCTAGTTAGTACACCTATGGTGACCAAATGTAAGTTGACACAAGATGACGACTCTCCTAAAACAAATCAGACTAGATACAGATCCATGATTGGAGGATTGCTCTATTTGACTCAAACTAGACCTGATATCATGAATGTTGTATGCATTGTTGCAAGATTTCAAGTTGATCCTAAGGAATCTCATGTGACAGTAGTGAAGAGGATTTTTCAAGTACTTGAAGGGGACAACTGATTTTGGCCTATGGTATCCTAAAGAAGATGACCTTACTTTGAGTGCTTTTACTGATGCTGATTGGGTAGGAGATGTGAATGACATAAAGAGTACTAGTGGTGGTGCATTTTTCTTGGGAAAGAAGCTGATTTCATGGTTAAGAAGCAAAATGCCATTTCCTTATCTACTGCAAACGCCGAATATTGTTGCTGCTAACAATTATACTCAAGTATTGTGGATGAAGCAAATGTTGAAGGATATCAGAGTTGTGCATGATGAACCTATTGCTATATTCCATGATAATTTAAGTGCAATTAACATTTCTAAGAATCTTGTGCTGCATTAAAAAACCAAGCATATATCTATCAAGTTTCAATTTTTGAGAGAGAAGGTGAGTAAAAAGGAAGTCAAATTGGAGTATGTGCCTCCTAAGGAACAGATTGCAGATATCTTTACCAAGCCCTTGCCTAAGGATAATTTTGAGTATCTCAGAGGGAAGCTAGGGGTGATTACCCCTCCTGATCAGAATTAAGATGTAATGAATTGCATCAGTCTGTGCATTTCATAGTCATATCTTGTGATCCAAATTGATGTTGTGGTGGCTGCTACTCAGGGGGAGAAGTCAAATGTTTAGATATGTGGTTCAGAGCTTGTGTGGAGAAAGATAATTTGTACCTTTGTCATTGATGTCAAAGGGGGAGAAGATTCATGTGAAAATCCGTGAAAGCGTTAAGAAGAAAAGAGTCAAAACCTAAGGGGGAGAAAGTGCTAAGAGAAAGTATCATTGATGGTGTTTTCACATCATGTGTTGCCATCAATACCAAAGGGGGATATTGTTGGAGATTGCTGATATGTGGTTTTCATTGATGTCAACACTATTGGCATTAATGTCTTTAAGACTGTATATGTCGAGGATATTGAGAAAATTATAATAAAATAAGTTACAAAACTTTGGTGATGTAGTGAAGTTCAGTATGGTGGCTAGTTCAGTATATTGATGGTGAGAAGTTGCAGATTAAAGGGTTTGTTGTCAAGTATATCTAGTTTATCCATCAAAAGTTTTAGAGGTTCACATGAAGATTTGATCAAGTTATGAGTATATGTGTTCTGACAGTTGTTTTGTTGCTTTAGTTGGTGTTCCTAAAAGAAAATGATGCGAATGCTTCTGAGGTGATTCATGATTCTTGTGGATGTTTCTAGACAATTCTCTATCTGTGTTGTTGGTTCACATTGATTATTGTGCTCATGATTGATGATTTTCTTCTATTTGTTCATGTTTTTCATGTTCATGACTGACAGGGTGATTGTAGCATGTTGTGGATCTTCGAGGCTAATTGTTTAAGGTTTTTCATGTTTGAGACATGTTGTTTTGGGTCCCTACTATGTTTTTTCTGACATTGGTTCATTCAAATTGATAATTGTTTATTAATTTGGATGAACAGTTTGTACACATTTCACATTTTGTTGGGCCGACATGTAGTTGATGTTATCCCTAATTGCAGATATATATGACCGATTTTTTACACCATTTGATGCATGGAGTGAGGCTCAAGAAGAGAGATGTATGAGTGCTATGTGTGAATAATATTTTAATCTTTTGAAGGAAAAAGTAAAGTGTGAAGAAGAGTGAGCAGAAGGAAGTGTTCATGTGCTTAACCAAAACTGTAATCAAGCATTAGCAGATGCTATCTTCTCAGTTCAAGATCTCTCAGATGGATGTAATCCAAATGTGATTATAAGATAGTGTGTCTTCCTTTGGGCAATACACCTTTTTATATTTGAGTAGTGAGCTCTAGGTAGTGTGCCTGAATGTATGTGCATTCCCCATTTATAATAATTTTAATAGAGTATAATCTTGTGGATTAACCTCCACCATGGTTTTTCCCCTAACAGGGTTTCCATGGGAAAATCTTGGTGTTATGTGTGTTTTTGATGTGGTGATGGTTTATGCTTTCATGTTTATTTATCAGATCTAAGATTAAGTTTAATAAGTATAATTTATGTGACAACTGATTCAACCCCCCTCTTAGTTGTCTTCCCTTGTGTTGCCAACAATATCTTCTACCCTAGAATGTTTCTTGACCCTCCATTATTTTGGAGGCTTTTCCCTAAAAGCAATACAAATTGCTTCAATCTACAATCACACACTTAGCAATTTCAAGCACCCACTTAGCCATCTTACTACCTCCATTTTTGCAGCACCATTTGAGCCACCATATTGTATCCACTCCATTATTCATCATCACCATTGCATTCACCATCAAAATTCCCATCATTTGTATACAGTTTTAGGCCATTTCATCAAGCAAAGGAGCATGTACAAATCAACATCAAAAGGGCCAACCACTTCATCAACTTGGGAAAGGTAAAAAACACTCGATTTCTCATCTTTTGTTTGTTCAAGTTCAACTAGGCTCATCTTGAGTGTTTGTTTGTGTTTTTAATCTTAGCATATTTTTAGTTTCTTCCGTTTTGGTAGATTAAATTCACCTGCACACACCTAGTATGGAGTATAATATTTTGATGACAACGTGTTGTTATTTGTTTGTTTCTTCAAAGAAATTTTCTTATAAGGTTGCAATCTCGAGAAAACCTAGTCACTAACTTCAAAAATCCTTTCACTGTGGTGTTGCCCTGCTTACTGTTTCATTATAATTTGTGTCATGTCCAAATTCTCCTTGAGTCTAGAAAGTACCTATTGTTGATGATTCATGTGGTTCTCCACAACATGGAATCTTGGTGTCAACCTTAATGATGAAGTTTTGGATGGAGGATGGTATCCATATGTAGTGTAGAAAAATGTATCCCTTTTACATTTTCACACAATTTGGAATTAATGTTAATTTGAACTTAATTGTGCCTTATTTTGGTTTTGTAAAGTGTACCTCTTTACACTTTCACACTTATTTAGAGCTCCTTTAATTAATTATGCTTAATTTTACTCAATTGGCCCTCTTAATTCATTTACCAAGCCTATTTAATTGCATTTTCCGAAGAGGAAGCCCGACATTCATTAATACCTTAACATAACACTTCTCATTGATCAATATGTGTCCTAGGGTTAGGGACCTAGGATCCATTCACCCATGGGTGACCGGGTCCTCCCTTAGACCAAGGACCTAAATTTAAATTATGTTTTTGGTAGTATTTTCATGTTTTCAAATCTATATTTAGATGTCGGCTTGTGATATTTGAATTTCGGGAAATTAAGGATACATATCTATAAATATAAGGTTATTTCATCATTTCAAATCCTAGAAAATCAATTCAAGAACCTAGCAAGTTTATGATATTTCAAGATTAACTCAAAGGTATTCAAGAGTAGATTTATCAAGGATTTATTGCAGCAATCAAGATCCAATTGTCATGTCAAAATCTTCTTGCACCATGCATGCTTTTAGAGTAGGTTTCATGATCCATTCAAGCATTCAAAGCATTATTTTAAATCGAGATTCAAGGTTCAAGATCCACATCCATTAAATCCATTTCATGCAAGTTGCAGATTTATACAAGGGTTTGCTGAGTGGTAACATAGATTTGTTCATTCTTCATCCCATTTTTCATGTTTTATTTCATTTCAAGGTTTGATTTACCAAAATAGGGTTTTACCAAGGAAAACCCACATTCACCAAAAAAAACATTTTTCCCTCTTGATTTGTGATTGCAGATTTAGGTGGAAGAAATCTTGAAGAGAAAAATTTGAAAACTTGTCAAAGTTGCAAAAGTTGTCATCTCATGAAAACTCACTTGCAAAATTTATTTTCAGCTTTCCAAACCTAAAATATGGACAAATTAGAAGATTCAAATCTATAGTAGAGGCTCTCGAAAGTTGCAAACAAACCCTAAATCGGGACCCATTCGCCCTTGGGTGAATGAGTCCCAAATCAACTTCAAAAATTGACTTTTGGTGAAAGGTACATTTAGATCTTCCTCTCTCTGATTTTCATTTTGTTTTTTGGTTATGTCAGTATTGAGCTTAATCTTAAAGATCCAAGTGTTAGATTGTAATTTAGTGTTGATTTACTATTTTTAGTTTTTCTCCCCAAAGTGCTATTTGACCAGGACCCGTGTCCTAACACAAAAAGGAAATCTATAGATTCACACTTTGAATTGATTCACTTAAGGGTTGCTAATCATTTTATTGAGTGGATCTGATTTCCTAATGAATTGAGGAAAGATAGATCCATCATACCCAAATTTGATATTCCCCCAACCTATTTTTATTTCTTTTCATTTTGGTGAACCCAACCCCTTTTGAGAATTGTAATTTTCTGATTTTGGAGTCTATTTTAACCCTAGATCTAGATCTTGCATTCATTTGCATTGGATTGAATTGAATTGAATCTCATTAGGGTTGTTTAACTCACATTAGTTTACATTTCATTTAGGGTTTTAGGATTGCATCTTTGCATATCTTAAAATCTGAAAAATACAAAAAAATCATTCATTTTGTAAATTTTTTACATAGAATTTCATCATCATTCATTTATATTTGAAAATTGAATCAAAATTGCACATCAAATTAGCTCTCCTAAGTTGTCATTTAGTCAAAATTTTCATTTGTATTCAAGCTTAATTTCACAAAAATCTAAAACTGTAACTCACTGTTTGAGACCAAAATATGGAAACCACAAGAATTGATCAACTCAAAAATCCATAAAAACATTTAAAAAAAACCCAAGCTAGGACCCATTCGCCCAAGAGCGAATGAGTCCCTGATCAAGTCTGTTTCCTAAATTTCTAGGCATCAAAACCTCTATTTCTATATTCTATTTTGTTGTTTTCAGTTTTCAGTTTCAATTTGCAGAATTTCTATTAATTGGAATTGATCATATTAAGCTTCATTTGATAAATTCAGTGCATTGTGTGAATTCAAAATTGCATTTACAAGACATCATTTTAAGTTTTTTCCATAGAATAATTAGAAAATTATCTTGTTTGAAATCTGAAAATTGCTTTTACATATTTGCATTACACTTTACATCTTAGGACATTTGATTGCATCTTTCCTATTTTCCATTTTGGGTGCATACCGAGTTTGTGAAATTTGTATGAGCTTCACAACTTGGTGTCCTATTAGCAATACTATTGCGAGACGTAGTTCGAGACTCATGCCATCCCATGATACAACATTCATCATGGATCTTGGGTTTTCCAACTCTTTCACTCATAGTGTTGATACTAATCAACCCACTATGGATCATAGTCTTCATACCCCATTTACAATGACTTCCCTACCTACAAATAATGTGCATGATCTTGAAACAATGGCTACTAATGTCTAGCAAGAGAACATAAGAAGGATAGATGAATAAATAGAAAAATTGCAAAACTTTGGGACTTCTGAAAACATTTCTAGTAGTGCCATTCATGCTTTAGATAATGTGAGAAAAATGATTGAAAATGAACATGGAATAGAGATTATGCGAAGTATAGCTCATATTGTTGATAAGAATATCCCTACCATGACTAGTTGTGCTCAAGCTTTGGGGTATACTCAAAGCCAAGGTGTAAATTCAATTCCCCCTTCCACAAACCTTACCTCTATTCCTACATACACTAGTACTCATGTTACTGCAACCATTCAACCTACTAGCAATGCCAACACTTCCTTAGGTATTTCCAATGGGAATCCTTCTATCCTTGTGAATTCAATCTCATATCTCCTCAACCATCCCCCCTCACAAATCTACAATTCACTTGCCCTCCACATACATACACAACTCCACCTTATTCACCTCCATCTCACAATACCAACAATGATCCAATCCTTAACAGACTTTTGCAAAATGTCTCATCCCTCCAACAACAAATCACCATATTAAATCAAAACAACAATGGCCAACCTTCATAATACATGAAAACTAATCTGTTATCCTTGGAGATATTGAGAGCACAAATTCCACAAGGTATAGAGGTTCCTAGGTTTGAGAAATATGGTTGGAAAGGAGATCCTATTAGCCATATTTCCACTTATGCAACCTTATGTAGTGAATTCATTTTTGAAGATAAAATCTTGGCTAAGCTATTCCCTCGATCCTTAAAAGATGCTGCCTTAGAGTGGTTTTTCTCTTTACTAAATAATTCAATTAGTTTATTCAATGAACTTATTGATTCTTTTTACAATCACTTCCAAATTCATATGGGTCCTAAGATGACCTTAACTGATTTGATGACATGTAAACAAAATGATGATGAAAAGGTCACTGATTTTATAGCATGATACCAAATGCTTTATTCATAAATAAACATTAAGATTCTTGATGTAGACCTTCAAAGAATGTTTACTTTCAATTTTTAAGATAAAATCAAAGCTAAGCTAGAGATGTTGAGATTTCCTTCCTTCACACAGTTGTGTACAAACCTTCGTGATTACCAAAATTCGGTTAGTAGTCGTGAAGTGAAAACTCCCTCTAACCTTCCTGAAAAGACCGAATCCACACCTTAAACCAACTATCAACCTTTCAAGAAACAAAATAATGGTTTTCTAAAACTTAATCCCCCTCAATCAAATCAAAATTTTGACACCCAAGTGGCTGCTATAAATATGACTAAACCATATGCCTTTGCAAATATAAATAGACAATTTACATCCCTACCTGATACCCTTCATAATATCATGTTGCAAATCTTAGAAAAGAATTTGATTTTCTTACCTCCTGATCCTACTAAGCCTTTACCTTCAAACTATAGAACAAATGCCTACTTCCATTTTCATCAAAAAAATGGACATGATATGGAACATTGTAAGTGTCTTAAACATCTTGTGCAATACCTCATTGATTCTATTCATATTCAAATAGGAGATGTTAATGATCAAGGTAATAAGTCTATAGCTCCTCCTAACCAAAATTTGCAAATCTTTACCAATCCTATGCCTAAGCATAATATCTCCTTTGTTAAGGCTAGTGAAACAAAGAATGATGTGATGAATGTGGACACGAATGATAAAAACATGAAAGACAACGAGAAAAACCTTATGGATGGTTTGGTTGGATTTATTGACGCTAAACCTCGTAAGGGCCTAACTAAGATTCTGTTTGATATTGCTTTCTCACAAAAAGAGATACTTAAACATGCACCTGATGGTCCTCTTTACATAGCTAGAAGAATCAATGACAAGCCTAATAATGGGATATTAATTGATCCCATCTATTTAGAGAAGGTGATCACCAAATAATTCCTATTTGTGCATGAACTTTATCAAGATACATATAAAATACTAAAATCATGGATCAAAATGCATAATGTTTTTGCTTTCCCTATGATAGGTTCGATAAATCTTCCTTTAAAAGTTGGACCAAAAGAATTAATTGTATCATTCACCATCATCCCAACTTTAGACCAATTTCATGTGAAATTAGGCTATCCATGGCTTCGCTCCATGAATGTTGTCCCATCAGTTGTTCATAAATGCTTAAAGTTTCCATTTGAAAATGAAACATTTACTGTGCATCATAGTGGATTTAATCCTGTGTCTTCCAGTGGGAAATTTTTATTGGACTTCTTTTGGCCCAAGCCTATTGAACCTATTAGACCTTATGAAGACTTATTTTTCAAATCCTACCAAATTTTTAAGGCAAAGTGCATAGCAGAGTTATCCCTTACCAATATGCCTCAACCCACGATTGAGCATCCTATTCTTGATGAAACCATGATTGAGCCAAAGGCACTCCCAACTAACCAATACCAACCTATGACAAATACTCCCCCTATTTCATATAAGAGACCATGAGATAATCAAATAGATCCCATTATGCCTCATAAAGTCAAACAAACTAAAGAGAAGGTGGTTGAACAACCGCCCATGGTTCCTTTCATTCCTACCTTAATGGAAGAAAAGAAACCTATGGTTGACAAACCCACTCCTACACAATCACAACTTGAAAACCGAATGAAAAGAAACTGAAATGCTAGAGAGCGTAGGTGTAGACATTGTGCTATTGCCAAATTTTTTCAAACAAAAGAAGAAAAGAACAACATAGAAAATAAAAATGCAAACTTGTCTCAAACAATGCATGATGCCCCTCCACCCTTACCGCAACATAAACAATCTTCTATGGATATTTTCATTAGAACTCCTATTGGGATTAACTTGGATGATGATAATGAAATTGAAAAGATTGATGAACAAGTGCATAATGAGTTGAATTCATTATTTTCATCTTCTATGAGCTTAAATGATGATCCTCCTAATAAGAGTGTTGAACTTGGTGCTTGTCATAGTTTGGAACTTGATGTTGTCCCTTTGGCTAGTTATTCACCTTCCGCATATACTGATCAAGATTGGGATGTAGACGACCTGCTATAGGTTGACTTGCATGTGCCTTACTAGTCTTTTTGTTTTGTTTTGTTTTTCATGTTCTTTGTGGGATTGCATGTGCTTAATGTGATTCCTCGTACTGTTTAATTTGATGTATCTCTTCATGTGCACTCCTCTATTTGTATCTACATTCTTCTATATGTCGCAAACATTTATATTTTCTTTTGTCTTGTGTTTTCCTTTTGGGGATGATGCAAGGTGTCGAGAAATTTAGGTCTCTTCCATGTTGACCCAAAATGTTTTTCTTTATTTTTTCTCTCTATGTGTCATTGTTCCTATTTTGCAAGTATTTGGGGAATGATGACATTTCCAAGATTTATAACAACATTGTAGCAAAGACATATTGACCCCAAATCCGTAGATCTATTATGTGTTTGGGATTTCATTTTGGGGGCAACCCCTTCCTCTCCTTTTTCATGATGTAGCTTCATTTGAAAACATATGACTTGGCATAGGGATTTTTTGAGTAAGCTCTCATGTATTATTTATTGTTTAGCTTTGATTATTTTCTACTTTAAAGTAAATTTCTCACAACAATGGTGTTAGAAATTTCTTAAACTTGGGGCATACATTGGCATTATTATTTTTGAAAATTTTGACACTCCTTATGTTTCATTGTGTGATTTTATTTTTTCTTGCCATGCATATTTTTTGGTGGTTTCATTGGGTTTGATGTCCTCTAAGAGAATGATATTTCTTGGCATATGAATTTCCTCTTAGTGGTGATGCTACGTGTTGTATTCCCTAAGATTGAAAATATTTTATCCTTGACTTGTCCTCTCTTGGAGGAATTAGGAACGATGTTCCCTAAGAGGAGACCTTACATGAAATAAGAAAGATCCCTTTGAACAAACTTTATTTGTATTTTTTCATGTGTTTAGCATAATACAACTTGTTAACCTTGTGAAGCTTGAAGTTTTTGTTTTGTTTTATGGCACCTTATCAGAGTTATCAGAGGGATAGCTTTGGTATGGTTAGTACAGTGAGAGCCTGTAGACCTGGCATGAATTTCTCACTTAGCCACTTTTTGGTGGCTCACCTAGTGGACAACTTGAGGTTCCATTAGCCTAGAGTGAGTGTGCGTTGTTGTTTGCATAGTGGTCATTGCGTTCCACTTGTGAATATTTTTGGACAAATAGTTGAGACATGTTCCACATCATGTTGGATAGTTAAGGCTTGATACACCCTTTTCTTTTGGACAAACAATTCTTATTCATGTTCCACATCGCATTGGATAGTCGAGGATTGATCTGCCTTTTTTTGTTTTTACCTTTTCTTTTAGTCTTTTATGTTGTATGATTGAGTAATCTTGTTTTTGTTGCATACATATATTTTGAATGTCTACTTTAGTGTGAGTTTGCAATTGTGCTCATCCTCTCACTAAAGTGGGGGCTAAATGTAGTGTAGAAAAATGTATCCCTTTTACATTTTCACACTTAATTTGGACTTAATTGTGCCTTATTTTGGTTTTCTAAAGTGTACCTCTTTACACTTTCACACTTATTTAGGGCTCCTTTAATTAATCGTGCTTAATTTTCCTTAATTTACCCCCTTAATTCATTTACCAAGCCTATTTAATTTAATTTTACGAAGAGGAAACCCGACATTCATTAATGCCTTAAGATAACACTTCTCATTGATCAATATGTGTCCTAGGGTTAGGGACCTAGGATCCATTCACCCATGGGCAAATGGGTCCTCCCTTAGAAAAAGGACCTAAATTTAAATAATGTTTTTGGTAGTATTTTAATGTTTTCAAATCTATATTTAGATGTCGTCTTGTGATATTTGAATTTCAGGAAATTAGGGATACATATCTATAAATATAAGGTTATTTCATCATTTCAAATCCTAGAAAATAAATTCAAGAACCTAGCAATTTTATGAGATTTCAAGAGCAACTCAAATTAATTCAAGAGTAGATTTATCAAGGATTTATTGTATCAATCAAGATCTAATTGTCATTTCAAAGTCTTCTTGCATCATGCATGCTTTTGGAGCTAATTTTGATGATGTAGGTTTCATGATCCATTCAAGCATTCAAAGCATTATTTCAAGTCAAGATTCAAGGTTAAAGATCCACATCCATTGAAGCCATTTCATGCAAGTTGAAACTTTATATTCCAATATTTATGCAAGGTTTTGTTGAGTGGTAACAAGATTTGTTCATTCTTCATCCCATTTCTCATGTTTTATTTCATTTCAAGGTTTGATTACCACAACGGGGTTTGACCAAGGAAAACCCCATTCACCAAAAACAAAACATTTTTCCCTCTTGATTTGTGATTGCAGATTTAGGTGGAAGAAATCTTGAAGATCTCTTGAAGAGAAAAAGTGGAGAACTTGTCAAAGTTGCAAAAAGTTATCATAAAAGTTTTCATCTCATGGAAACTCACTTACAAAATTTATTTTCGGCTTTTGGAACCTAAAATCTAGATAAATTGGAAGATTCATATCTGTAGCATAGGCTCCCAAAAGTTACAGACGAACCCTAACTCAAGATCCATTCACCCCTGGGTGAATGAGTCCCAGCTCAACTTCAAAAACTAACTTTTGGTGGAAGGTACATTCAAATATGCCTCTCTCTGATCTACATTTTGTTTTCTGGTTCTACTAGTATTGAGCTTAATCTTCAAGACCCAACCCTTAGATTGCAATTTGGTGTTGATTTACTATTTTTAGTTTTTCTCCCCATAGTGCTATTTGACTAGGACCCTCGTCTTGACATAAAAAGGAAATATATAGATTCACACTTTGAGTTGATTCACCTAAGGGTTGATAATCATTTTATTGTGTGGATCTTATTTCCTAATGAATTAAGGAAAGATAGGTCCATTATACCCACATTTATATTGCCCCAATCTATTTTTCTTTCTTTTCACCATATAATGTCATAAATGGAGTCATTTTTGAAGAACTATGGAAGGAAGTTCTATACCATGATTCTACTAGTAGTAGCCAGTCTACCCATTGAGATTTCTTATTTGAAGTGAAATAACATAGATACCCTTCCAATCACTTATTCATGACCTTAGTTATCCCATTTTATTGATGATGGTATGAAGAGCTACCAACCACCTAAGTACCCAAACAAGAGAATAAATCTATCCAAAATCTACTATTAAAGATATGATCATGATCACTAACAATCACCATGGGTGTACCATATAACTTTTATGCATTGTACAAAAAATATTCTTCCACTATACATACTAAAAAGGATGGTATAATGTAATAAAATATACATAATTAGTGAGATGATCCACCATTTCTATGATGAAACTATTACCTTTAGATCTTGTAAGGCTTGGAATGAAATCCATGGAGACCTCTTCTCAACACTAGTTGGGAATAAGTAAGGGATGTAAGAGATTAGGTGTCTTTTACATCTCCCTTTTATGCCCCTGTGCCCTGCACAAAATAAAATTTTAAACATCACCATTATTCCCTTCCCAAAATAAATCTTTCTTGATTCAATGAAATTGTAGTAGGGTGAAATTAGGATCTGTCAATGGGCCCTTGGTCTACTGGTGAAGTCGAAAGGTTCAGAATGAGCCCACCAGGGATCAAGTCTTGTTGAGTGCAAAGCCCTGACGCCAAAAAAGGGATGAGGATGGGATCGTGCCTCGAGCGGATTTTGGTGGAATGGATACCCCTCAGACCTTGGCTACTAAGCTAAAGGGCACCCCCTCAGGGGTATCTCCAACAAAAAATTAAAATAAAAAATAAAAAATTAGGATCTAGGCTAAATTTCCTAGCCTAAATTAACCTTTCCACCTTAAATATTAAGGGACACGAAATCAACCAAGAGACACTGATGAGGTAAAAATAACCTCATCATAATAAAATCTGGAAAGCTTATTTTGCTAATTCAATCCTAAGCCTGTGCCAATTTATTAAACTTTAGGAGAAGTAATTGCTTATTTTAAGGAAAATTATGCTTTCTTTCTTTCTTTTGATCAATTGAGGAAATTTACCAAAGCAGGTTTAATGGGTTGATTTGAGCATTTTTGTTGGGAATAACAGGTCATCATGTGGCTGTTGCAGAAGTTTAGCCAGCACGTGCCAGAAGAGTAATGTTGCGAACCCACTCCTAGATGCCTGAATGATGCGCCAAAGATTCAGTTTCAGTTTCTTTAAATTCTGTTGTTAAAAAACTTTATGGCTCTTCTCGAGCCTTCTACATGTTTAAAAGCTTTAAAGACATCAAGTTAGTTTTAAGTTGAGGAAGACTTTTTCAATGGCTATCCATGCCATCTTAAATTTAGGATTTAGTTAAGAAAGTTATCTATAAAATTGTAATTTCATAAGTAGTGAATAAGACAGAGAGGAAGTATCGTTATGCTATTCACATGGTTTTTCAAAGCATTGTTAAAATAAGTTATCTGATTTCTGTCTATTGGTAATTGTTGAATTTTGAATGATGGTGACTATTTATAATAAAAGGATTTGAGAATCTATAGCTTATGTGAGTTAAAGACGAAGTAATAGCCCGCGAGTTGGCCACTCGAGGGGAGTTAGCCTAGATAGATAAGTATTTTACTATTAAGTTATTTTCTTTGTTAAAGGTAAATTGTTGTTCAATAGGAAGTCATGAGTTGTTAAAGAGTCGAGTCTGTTGTTCCAGAGCACCATTGTTTTTAATTTGTATAAGTTATCTTCTATAGTTGATAAGATTCCTTTACTGTTTAAAAGATGTTTAATTGTCTATTCCCTTACTTTTCTATTTCTGTAATACATTAGTTGTTTAGTTTGCTTGTTTCCATGCTTTCTAGTTTAGTCATAATTCTTTCTAAATTAGTTGTCTTATGCTTTTTAATTTAGTATTTCTGGGTTTTTTTAAAGTAAGATTATTTTCTAGTTAAAAAGTAATGGCCTTAGATTAGACTTGATTTTTGTAGTTTGAAAGAAAAATAGAAAATAGAAAATATAAGATGGGTTGTTCAAATAATCTCCTTCTGCAAACTACCTTGGACACTGCCCGGTCGACTAATTGACATTCAAATTTTCTAAAGTAGTAGATCCTAACGATAGCCTATCACTTTTTGGCACCATTGCTGGGGACTTCTTGAAAAGCCTTCGTGCTTAAGTGTTATTAGGAGACGGTTTGAATACAAAGTTTTATGCCAAAAATTTCTTAGTCAGCTTTCTTTTCTGTATGGTCTGGAAAAGAGGCCCTCATAGACATTTTATACCAAAGACCCCCCCAAAATATGTACCAATCATACATAGGGAAGCCCAAGGCTGAGACGACCACACTTTTGAAGAATTATTTGAGCCTACTCCATCTGAGGCTTTTCATTATTTACCTGTCGAGCAACTGGTAGAACAACTAGTTATAGAGGAAGTTTTTTTCGAGGAACATACTCTTCTGGACATCATGGGAGATCGTAGAGCTAAACCTAACCACAATGAACCTCAGCCTCCTAGAACATTTACCTATCCTATTACGTTGGACACTGATGATGATATTGTCATGAAGAAGATTTCTCCAGCTTTCCTTCCAACCTTTCGTGGTTTATCCTCAGAAGACCCAGACCAATTTCTCTTTGAGTTTAAAGTCCTATGTCAAACTTATGATTATAAGAATGACAACCAAAAGTTGAAGCTCTTTCCATCAACTTTGAAGGACTCAACAATGCGTTGGTTCATGGAACTGGGTTTTGGTAGTATAACATCCTGGGAAGAAATGGAGACTGTTTTCTTGCAAAAATACCAGAGTTACTATAGGGTAAGTGATCGTAAGGAGGAGCTGTTTAAGCTGAGGCAAAACGAGGATGAAATTTTGGAGGATTATCTTGATAGTTTCCTCTTCCTCTCCAAAAGGTGTGGAGAAATGACCATTAGCGTAGAGATTCTCAAAACAATATTTCTTAAAGGTCTTGATGATGACGCTCGAAGAAATCTTGATTTAATGGGAAAAGGTGATGTATCTCAATTAACTCTTGAAGAAATATGTGAGTTATGTTGGAATTTCTCCCGTACTCGGGGATGAATCCACAAAACTAATCTTTTTAAAGGGTCTAATGAGATAGGTAAGCTCCGCGAAGAAATAGAGAATCTAAAAATGGATATTCTCATGTAGTTGAATACCACCTTAGATGGTATACAAGCTAAAACTCGCAACCTTGAGACCTTGTCAATTTATTGTCCAAGGTGTCGGAATAAACACCTATTGTGTGAGTGTCCTTTGGATAAAGTCAATGTTTGTCAACTGTGTGAGCAAAATCATCCTACAAACTAGTGCGAGCTTTTGTCGGATATTAAGAATACTAAGAAAAAATCCATTCAGGTTGAAGAAGAAATACATGCCTTAAACCAATATCAAGGAGGTAATTTCCCTTATGGACAGAATCCTAATCCTTCATGGAGACCATAAAATAACTGGGCTCATAATCAATGGACTCCATTTTGGAATCAGTCGCCTCCACCTGAATCTTATTGGGGAACTCCTTATTGGGGATCCCCTGAGTGGAAAAACCACACATGGGGCAATCAACAATGGTCAAATCAACCCCAACAACGATGGTACCAACAACATGCAGTACCCCAATGGAATCAGGCTCAAAATCAGTTCTATACTGAACCAAGGAGGAATCAACAACAAAATATGTTACCTCTAGCTCAGAACCCTCCTTAGAATGAGCAGGTAAACCAACCTCAGCTTCCAGCGCAACCACTTCCCAATCCTAAAAATAATTGCCAAAATACACCAGTCTATTCTATTGAACATGAAAACGTTACTGGGCTTAATGCGATACACTTCAGAAATGTGCAGTTGCATTCTGGTTGAACTCTTCAACCGCCGACCATTGAAGAAATAGTGGAGGAAACTGAGCCTAAAAGTCCAATAAAAGACACATCGTCTAAGCAAGATACTACTCCTCAAGACAAAGAGCCTTTTTCAGCGGTAGGGGCTACTGGAGGAGGGTTAGTCCTTAAGTCAACATAAGGAGGATCCTATTCCAAGAAAGAAAAAGATGGCACCCTATCCATAACGTTTAAAGTCCATAACTTTGGAAGATACTCTGAAAGTATCTTTGGCTACAAAAATTGCGTTAATTCAGGAGATTAAGTAGTTGCAAATTGAACGAAATCCTTGAATTAAACCAATTAATCAAACAATTATGTATCAAAACACCAAGGAGAAAGCCAAAAATGATAAATATCATTCATATTGATGGTTATTTAGCTAATTTTATGTCTGGAAAGACTATTTCTCTGAAATACGATGATCCTGGAAGTCCACTTATAACCGTTACAGTCAACGAGGTAACAATACCAAATGCACTAGTGGATCTAGGAGCAACTATTAACGTAATGACTGTGGATGTAATGGAAAAATTAGGTCTAACTGATTTACGTCCTACAACCATAGTCTTACAAATGGAAAATCAGTCTATAGCCATCCCAAAGGGCGTCATTAAAAATGTCCTTGTCAAAGTTGATGGATGGGATTATCCAGTTGACTTCTAGGTAATTCGGTCGCTTACACCTAAGGATAACTATCCTATAATTCTTGGAAGACCTTGGCTGGCCACGGTTGCCACTAAGATTGATTATAGGGAAGGGGGAATGACCATTTCACATGGCCAAGATAGCAAACGCTTGTTCTTATATCCCCCTGCTAAGCCTACTGAGCATGAAAAAGTCTGGGTTGATGAACCTGAGGAATCAAATGGTTCAGATAGTTTAGCCTCCCAAGCCATGGTAGTAATTAAACAACACGAGGAAGAACTAGAGGAAGAGTTAGTAAATGAAATAGCACGCCTTGCTATAACCCCGAACGAGGAAGAAATGATGGATGCTCCAAGGATTTTCGGGCAACCAATTGATATAAGTGGAATGGAGCACAATTATGCTACAATGGGAATGCCGTGTCCCTTAGCAAAAATGATTTCCAAAACAAGTCATTTCTATGAGGATATCACAAGGTTTCACCAACTAGTACCTCATAGTTGTCCTCTTAATACGTTGATGCGACCTATGTATACTATGACCTCGATTCATCCTGGAACAAAATCGATAATGCTATTACTAGGAAAAACCTTGAATATCAATAGCTGGTTGATAGAAACTTAGAAGGATAAGTTATTTAATGTGTTGGTACAAAGGTCTAAAGCTTTTTCTTGGGATTATACGGACATGAGGGGAATTCACCCAAGTGTTTGTACTCATCACATTTACTTTGACATCAGTATAAGGCATGTTCGCTAGCCGCAAAGGAGACTCAATCCTGCATTAAAGGATCTGGTCAAAATTGAGATTGAGAAACTCCTTCGTGCTGGATTTATTTATCCAATCTCTGATAGTAAATGGGTATCACCTATGGTGGTAGTCCCAAAGAAGAATGGGAAGTGGAGAATCTATGTAGATTATCGCGAACTCAATAAAACCACTTATAGAGATTATTTTCCCTTACCATTCGTTGATTAGGTCCTGGACAACTTGGCTAGGAGGAAGTATTTCTCCTTTCTCGATGGATTTAGTGGTTATAATCAGATACAGATTGCGCCAGAGGACCAGGACAAAACTACGTTTACCTGCCCTTGGGGCACATTTGCATATAGAGTGCTTCCTTTTGGACTGTGCAACGCTCTAACAACCTTCCAGAGAGTCGTTCTTGCCATATTTTCTGCTCTCGTTAATGATTGTGTCGAGGTTTACATGGACGATTTTACAATCTATGGGTCAACCTATGACGAAGCTCTTCAGAACCTAGATCGAGTTCTGCAAGTTTGTGAGGAATATAGACTATCCCTTAGCCATGAGAAATGCTTAATAATGGTGGAGCAAGGAATAGTCTTGGGTCATCATATTTCCTCAGAAGGAATAAAGGTTGACCCTAAGAAAATTGAAGTCATCCAATAGTTGAAAATCCCTCAAACTCAGACAGATGTAAGAAGTTTTCTTGGACATGCTAGTTACTACAGAAGGTTCATGGAAGGCTTAAGTAAAATTGCAACTCCTATGTTCTCTCTTTTACAGAAAGAAGTAGAGTTTGTCTGGACATCTGAGTGTCAGCAATCATTTGAAGCAATCAAAGAAAATATTGTCTTTGCTCCCATTCTAAGAGGGTCAAATTGGAGTATTCCCTTTCATATCTATGCTGATGCTTTTGACGATGCTATCGATGCAGTTCTAGGACAAGACGATGAGAACGGGGGAAGTATGCTATATATTTCATCAACAAAAATCTTACTCCGGCAGAAAAGAATTATACAACAACAGAAAAGGAATTCCTGGCTGTTGTTCACGCTATCAAGAAATTTTTTCATTATATTATGGGGTATAAGGTCACAATTTATACGGATCACTCAGCTGTGAAGTACCTAATGAACAAACCTGTGGTTAATGGCTGAATTATGAGATGGCTATTGCTCCTTCAGGAGTTTATTGCCACGATTCTTGATAATCCAGGGAAATATAATGTGGTAGCCGATTTTCTGTCATGAATCAAACATGAAGAAGATGATAGTACCCCTGTACAAGATGATTTCCCAGATGAAAATATGTTTGCAATTTTTGTAAAATCACCTTGGTTTGCAGATATCGCTAACTATTTAGTTGCTTCGAAGATACCTCCTAGATTCACGTCTAAGCAAAAGAAGCGTCTAATTAGGGAAAGTGCCTTGTTCAAGTGGTTTCATGGAATGTTATTTCGTTGTGGTCCTGACATGATTTTGAGATGTGTAAGAGCTGATGAAACCTACAACATTCTAAGGGCTTGTCACGATGAACCGTCGGGAGGACATTACTCTGCAAAGAGAACTTCCCACAAAGTCCTAGGTGCCGGATACTATTGGCCCTCAATGCACAAAGACATTAAGAACTATGTTCATCATTGTGATGAATGTCAGAGGGTAGGAAGACCAACTGCTTCTTCGGAAATGCCGTTACTGCCTCAGGTAGTCCTTGAACCATTCAAAAAATGGGGTTTAAATTTTATCAGACCCATAGATCCTTCCTCTCAAGGGAAAGAGTATATACTGGTTTGCACTAACTACATGACAAAATGGGCTGAAGTTCAAGCCTTAAGAATAGCTAGGGAAGAGCAGGTTGCAGACTTCCTTTATAATAAAATCTTCCTTAAATTCGGAACCCCTCAAACTATCGTAACTGATTAGGGACCCCAATTCATGTCTCGAGTGCTCTTGGCATTTACCAATCATTTTCAGGTAAGCCATAGGAAGTCATCCCCTTACCACCCTCAAGCGAATGACCAGGTAGAAGTAACTAATAGAGAACTGAAAAATATTCTAACAAAAATAGTCTCTTTTGGAAGAAAAGACTGGGCCAGGAAACTCCCTGAAGCCGTATGGGCATACAACACAACCTGGAAATCTACGACTGGATTCAACCCTTATGAGCTCATTTTTGGGAAGAAGCCTCTTCTTCCCATTGAGTTCGAGTTACAAACTCTACGAACGACTATGGAACTAGGTCTAGATTTAAAAAGATCCCAAGTTGAACGAGTTCTACAACTGAGTGAATTGGATGAACTTCATTTAGACGCTATCCATCAAACTGAACTAATTCAACATCAACGAAAAGTATGGCACGATAAACATATTAAGGGAAATGAGTTTCATAATGGGGACTGGGCCCTGTTATTTGATTCTAGATACAAGGATCATAAGGGGAAGCTCAGGACTCACTGGCTGGGACTTTATGAAGTTGAGGAAGTCTTTTCCAATGAAACTGTTCGGTTAAAACCAATCGATGGTGACACGTGAACTCTATTGGTTAATGGTCATCGCTTATGTGTCTACCATAAGCCAGTCAACAGGGAAGACTTTACAAGGATGGTCGAAATGCAGGGCAAGGTCCAATGTGTTGACTCTACCACGACAGAGTCTATCTAGTAATAATGTTATGCTGTTAAAAATAAAAAATAAAAAAATTATATAATAATTTTTTGAAAATATGCAATAAATGGACATGTATGCTAAGATATTTTCCTTCATTTAATCTTTCATCATTTTTGGACAGCTAAATATTTTTCATGTTTTTGCAGGACTTCTCAAGAAGCGGAAAATAACTTTCGGAGCACCCTCCAAAGATGCTCTGGAACGTTATGATGCCAATACTGATGCTCCAGAACTTGACGTTTTCAAGCTCGATGCTCCATAACTTGTATAAAGCTTACCATGTTGAAGAGATGTTCTGCACTAAGGTTCAAAGTTCATGAAGTTAAAAATTCTTTTCCATGTCACTCGACCTTTCATTCTGTTGCTGCTCCGGCTGCATCTTTCAGCGATGCTCCAGAACGTTTCATTCCATTACTGCTCTAGCTACATCTTTCAGCGATGCTCCAGAACCTTTTATTCCATTGCTAATCTGGCTGCATCTTTCAGCGATGCTTCAAACCTTTCATTTCGTTGCTGCTCCGGCTGCATCTTTCAACAATGCTCCGGAACCTCCATTTCATTTTTGTTTCGGCAACATCTTTCATTGATGCTCCAGAACCTTTATTTCATTCTTGTTTCGGCTGCATCTTTCAACGATGCTTCAGAACCTTCATTTCATTCTTGTTTCGGTCGCACCACACATCGATGCTCTAGAACTTAAACACTCGTCTTGAGCGCGTTGACCAAATTACGTGCTTTGGAACTTGTTCGCTTGTTTTCCGCCACCTTTTTCAAAATTTCAAAATTTTTCATGATTCTTCCGCCAGAATATCCTATACATCTGTCTTTCTATTTTTGCTTTAGTCATAAGTAAGCCACCCAAATCCGTACTCCTCATTAACAGCTCCGTCCCCCATAGAATTATGCACCATATCATAATAACTCCACTGTCACTTCAACCAATGCCTTCACATCATCCTGTCAAATCTGTGAGGTATAAGATCTTTGAACGATCACGTAACAAGGGTAAGTATTAATTTTCGCTTTAAGTAGGTAGTTATTTTTGAATAAAGAATAATTAATTGGCATGAACCTCACTTCCAATTTAGCAATTTGTGCCACCCGGCGATCAACTACTTGTACGGAAAAGCCTTTCGCAAAACTCCATGCAAACTGGAAATCGTTGAAGCGTAAGCTGCAAATAAAACAAATAAGTAATTTCAAAGGCAATATTTTCAAAAGAAACCTGCATGGGAGCTCTGTGCTGGAACTAAAATTATTTGCTGAGCGTGAAATCAGGAAACGGGGGGTGGTAAAAGAAAGCCAGAGCCAGATTCAACAAAAAAATTATTGGGATTGAGTAATATCTCCAGATTGTTCGAGGAAGTGGGGTGGTTAAACTTCATCAAAAAATTTGAAGTCCATAATGAGAAGCTGGTAAAATATTTTGCTGAAAACTACACAAATGGTGAAGTGGTCCTTCAAGGGAAGCATTTCAAGGTAAGCTCTAATATTATTTCTTGCTTATTTAAATTAGAGAATGTAGGCATAAATATAAAAGAAACCTCTCAAATAACGTACCAGAAATTAGCTGAATTATTTGTTAGAGAGGGAGACCCATACCCAATGGTAGTAATAAGTACCAGTGGACAAAATAAGGGATTCCAGAGAAATTCCATATTAGAACCTTGGGATACTATTGTTACATGGATTATAAAGTACTTTACTTGTGAGGGTTAACTTACTATAGTTATAGGGCCTGCCTTTCGTATGTTGACCCATTTACGTCACGGGAAGGAGGACCCAGCTCTTAGGGTAAATATGCCTGAATTCTTGTGTGATTCCTTAAATACTTCCATAGAGAGGTATAAAATAGGGACTGGGCCTTTGAAACATCACGGGTTAATTCAACTAATTTGCAAGTACCACTTCCGTAAGAAACCTGAGGGAAAATAAGAGAAAATTTTAGAGAAAATGGAGAAGCTTGCAATTGCAAGAATCGTAGAATAGGGGGAACCATCCCAACGGGCTATTCCATCATCCGAAGCAATTTCCCCTAAGGGCTCTTTAGCTCCAAAAGCTCTTAATCCCACCACTCCTGGTGAGGATTTTCCAGACCTCTACTATGACAAATTCAAAACCCCTGACCTGCAAGAACAGGTTGATATTGTTTATTCTGACACAAGTAAACCAAGGAAGAAGAAAGCGAGGAAAAATGGAATACCCGTCATTTTCCACGAATCACCTCCACTAAGAAGGAGTAAGCGGTTGGCTTTTGAATTCTTCGAAACCCAATACAGGGTAAGGAGGGAAGTTCACAAAAGAAAAATCCTAAGCGGCCACAAGAGCCCATATAAATTTTAGAGCATGCCAGTGAAGAGGAGGTACCCCTAAATAAAGAGGATTCAGGTGAAGTATTTCGTTTCCATTCTGCACATATAGAGGAAATCTTCAATGATGAAATTTAGGGAAGAGAACCTGAGGGGGATGGTGGTATACCAAAAAATTTGTCACTCATTGTAGATAAAATTGTTGAAACAGTTGAAACTAGTTGTGCCATTGCTGAATTAGAAAAGTATAAAGTAGAAATTGATGACTTATAAAGACAATTATCTAAAAATAACGAATTTATAGAATTGCAGAAAGAAGAGTTGGCTGTGCAAACTGCTATAATAAATAAAAAGGATCAAGAAATAAGAGGCTTGAATCTACAATTGTAGGAAAAAGACTCAAAAATCTATAAGTTGCAGGAACAAATGCAGGCATAGTATCAAAAGCATAAAACTTATAGTGTGGACATTGCACATAAAGATGCAAAAATAGAAAGAATAAAACAAAATTTTGTGCTCATGCTCATAGCTTTCGAGGAGGACAAGAAAATAAAAATTGAAGATTTGAATGCCTCCATCAGCAGAGTAGTTGAATTAGAACAGGATTTGAAGGAATGCACTGTGAGACCCCAAACAGAGTCCAAACAAATTCAGACTGAACCAGTTGTCACTGATTGGTTCTAGGTCCGCATTCCACCTCTGCTAATAAAATGGATGGAGCAGTGTTACTTCCTTAGAAATGTCCAAACTGAAAATCACAAGCTGAAGAAAGAACTGGTGCTCCTAAAGGAGTCATTTCACAAAGCCTACAAAGGGAAGCATGATGCCTGTCAACTTGTGGACTGTTTGTTGAATTGTAGAAGGCTATCGAGAATTTACTCAATGTTTTTGAATAAAAAATGGCTAAGATGGAAATTGTTTAGGATCTATAATGATCAACCTTATGAGCCTAATGACAAAGGGTTTGTAAAAATATTTGTAGAGTCGACTCCTGAAGACCAGGATTTAATTTGTGAATTTTTTCTGCATGATTTGTTATTGGAAAATCATATAGATTTCTTTATCAATTTATTTGTTGGAGAGGTAGAATTGAGGGCATTTCTATCAACCATGAGAAATCAAATTCATTGGCAAGATCGAACAAAAGAATTTGCACAAGCAGAGAAAACAGTGGGTCTCCAGATAAGGTCCCCAAATTAAGGGCCTAATGGGTTCAAAGCTACATTTTTGTCTCTTTTTGTTAATGAAAAGATGAAGGAAAGGTATGACAAAAACCTCAAGCTGTGTTATGACAATTTCATGGAAAATGGACAGAAATTAATTGGAAAAGCATGGCATGCATGCAAAGAAAGGTTCACCCCTCTTCCAACTTACTTAAAGAAAAGAGAAGTTATTTCTCCTCTAAACATCAGATGGTCATTCAGAAGGGGTGATGCTCTAGTTAAAATCCTGAAAACCCTGAGAACAAAATGGATAGGAATGAAATACAAGCCTCCCTTGCTACTTAATCCACCTCGGCCTTTAATATTTCCACAGATCAGAATGACAAACTTTTTAATCAGTGGAGAGAGAGTGTGATGTTCCATAGAGGGTTCATTCATAACCCTAAAACTTTCAATGCATCAGCCAGGGAAACACATGATCTCAATACTCTTTATGAAGAATGGAATAGAACTCAGGGATTTAACCATGGAGCAGGAGGACCTACCAGAAATTAGGTAGGGGAGGAAATGATGAGGTAAAAATAACCTCATCATAATAAAATCTGGAAAGCTTATTTTTGCTAATTCAATCCTAAGCCTGTGCCAATTTATTAAACTTTAGGAGAAGTAATTGCTTATTTTAAGGAAACTTATGCTTTCTTTCTTTCTTTTGATCAATTGAGGAAATTTACCAAAGCAGGTTTAATGGGTTGATTTGAGCGTTTTTGTAGGGAATAACAGATCATCATGCGGTTGTTGCAGAATTTTAGCTAGCACATACCACAAGAGTAATGCTACAAACCCACTCCTAGATGCCTGGATGATGCGTCGAAGATTCAGTTTTAGTTTCTTTAAATTCTGTTGTTAAAAAACTTTATGGCTCTTCTCGAGCCTTCTACACATTTAAAAGCTTTAAAGACATCAAGTTAGTTTTAAGTTAAGGAAGACTTTTTCAATGGCTATCCATGCCATCTTAAATTTAGGATTTAGTTAAGAAAGTTATCTATAAAACTATAATTTCATAAGTAGTGAATAAGACAGAGAGGAAGTATCGTTATGCTGTTCACATGGTTTTTCAAAGCACTGTTAAAATGAATTATCTGATTTCTGTCTATTGGTAACTGTTGAATTTCAAATGATGGTGACTGTTTGTAATAAAAGGATTTGAGAATCTGTAGCTTATGTGAGTTAAAGATGAAGTATTAGCCCGTGAGCTGGCCACTCGAGGGGAGTTATCCTAGATAGATAAGTATTTTACTGTTAAGTTATTTTCTTTGTTAAAGGTAAATTGTTGTTCAGTAGGAAGTCACGAGTTGTTAAAGAGTCAAGTCAGTTGTTCCAGAGCACCATTGTTTTTAATTTGTATAAGTTATCTTCTGTAGTTGATAAAATTCCTTTACTGTTTAAAAGATGTTTAATTGTCTATTCCCTTACTTTTTTGTTTCTGTAATACATTAGTTGTTTAGTTTGCTTGTTTCCATGCTTTCTAGTTTAGTCGTAATGCTTTCTAAATTAGTTGTCTTATGCTTTTTAATTTAGTATTTCTGGGTTTTCTTAAAGTAAGATTTTTTTCTAGTTAAAAAGTAATGGCCTTAGATTAGACTTGATTTATGTAGTTTGAAAGAAAAACAAAAAATATAAGATGGGTTGTTCAAAAATCTCCTTCTGCAAACTGCCTTGGACACTGCCTGGTCGACTAGTTGACATTCAATTATTCTAAAGTAGTAGGTCCTAACAGCAACCTATCAAACACTATTTGGTTGTTGTCCTCAAGGGAGAGCTAAACAAGTTGGTTAGGGTTTTGGTCCCTTTTTTTGTGGGGTGTTCAATAATTGATTGGAATAGATGTATTGAACTAGGTGGATTAGGATCAAAGTGAAAAACTATAACAATATTTGGAAATTATAGAAAAATAAAAAAAATAAAGACATATCTAGATAGTGTAGACATAGAGGAACTTGGAATTAAAATATGGAGTTGAACTAATAGGACAGAGGCATTGTGAGCCCTAGTCTAAAAGTGTTGAAATATAGGGTTTTAGAGCCTAAATAGGTTTACCACTATTTCAAGGTCTTTGAAAACCGAGATTAGGTTTTGAAGTTCCCAAGTGTGTGAATAATCATCAAGACCCATTTTTTTGGTGATAGGTACATGAATGCATGAATTGAGGTTTGGAAGCCTCAAATTCACTTCAATCAACAACAAACTTGTAACCTACTAAATAGATAGAGGGAGAAGGGTTGTGCCATATAGGGGCTTACCTTGGTCAAACCCCATTTTGGTGTTTCCACCTCCACAATGAGTATGATGATAGATGATGTTGGTTAATAGACTTGTTACTATCAAAATACCATATTACATAATAACTCTACAAGCTCTCCTTTTAGTAACAAATGCACTAGTAGTTGGATAAGCTATTCTTCTCTGAACAACTTTCCTCTGAATTTTAGAGGTACAACTCTATTGTATGATGAAATTCTAATTTAAAGGGTATAATTTTAACCAAAAATTAGGAAAGGTAAACAAAGATAGCAATAATTTAATAAAGCAATCTAACCATCCACACGCAATGACAATTCAATTTTTTTAACACATGTATATTGCTAGAGATTTAGTTTCAAAAGTAGTTAATTATATGTATAGACCGATTTACTATTTTTAAACCAAACTCAAATGTTTTGAGGCTGATAATTACTACTACAATAATATCAGAATCTCAAAATAATTACCATTTACATAGGAAATGACAACACAAATCTATAGGAGCACATCGACTAATAAGATTCTTTATTTTAGAATGTCTAAAATTGTAGAGCTCACATGCTTACAATCAATCTTGCAAGAGAGAGCTTTAGTGTATTTTACATAACATTTTATATCATAAAATATAACCAAAATTTCAAAATGATAAGGTTCATGAGAATACCAAGAGACACCCTAAATTTAGGTGACTTCTAAAATTTAAACAATAACTACATATTTTGCTAAGATGTCACATCATCAACATCAATACTATCTTTAGTCCTTTGTGGTGATTAATGATTTTGAAAAATTTATTTTCTTTTTAAGATTGAAATGATTTGATGATGGGACCTAGCTCATTATTCTTTGGAATAATTACATTATGGTTTCACAATATTCATAGAGCTTTATTTCCTCCCATATGCTCTGGTTTGGTTTGATGCATTGCGAGATAGACCATTTCCTCATTAAGTGAAACATTGATGGCACTTAACTTCTCCAAGCTATCAACACAAAAATACTCTCGGTTAAGTGATTCCTTGGTTTTTTCTTTTAATCCATCTATGCTCAGTTGGGCTTCTATAATTTAGGGAGTAGATTGATCATTTAGGTTGATAGCTATGAAGCTTCCCTATATGTTTGCCCTAGCATAATCACATTCCTTTAATAGTTTATTTTTCTCTTGGATATTCTATCTTAGAGAAATGATTTTCCACTCAGTTCTCTTTTTCTAGAAGATATATATGTTGTCGATGGAGCTAGTTATAAGTTGCTCAGTAATTAGCTTGTCTATTCACATATCTATCATTTCTTTCAAGTTTTTACCAATTTTTAGCCAGTTCATTTCTTGAGATTTAGAGGTTAAGATATCCTCATCAATCTCTTTCCTTTTATCTTCCAAGTTATTTATCATTTTGTTAGCTTTTTCCAAAAACTTAACAACTTTGTTTATGACCTTGTCAGTCTAATCTTCAATTTCTTTCCCATAACATTTATATTTATTTACCCTTTCGATTATAACCTTTCCACCAATAGAGTTGGGGTCCAAGGATGTATCTCTTCACCCTAGGGGTTGAGTATAGGTATCAATAATAGATTTCAAACATGAGGTTAAGAGTTTTACCGATTATTTGAGATCTACTTTAGCCTTTTTATCTCTCTCAATGTGTTCCACAAGTTGGGAAGCCGAAACCTGAAATTTGTGAACGTTTCCATCTTGAGATGTGGGCCCCAAGTGAACCTTGGTGATGTTGAAGTCCTTCTTTGATGTTTGGCTAACATATTTTTAGTTAGAGGGATGAGTTATTTGTACATGTAAGCTCTTTGATGAAGCATTTGTCATCATCCTTGAGGTAGTTTTTAATTTATTTGGTTTTGGGGTCCATTGTAACAAACTTGAGACAAAATCATCCTCTAGGAGGCTCAACTCCACAACTTTTCTTGTTATGTAGAAGGTTTGTTGCAACCAAGTTATTTAATTGGTAGGAGAATTATTTGGGGAAAATTGTAAGGATGTATTAACAGGAGGGGTATCATGGGTTGACACATTAGGTGATACTGGAGGACATGGATTTTGGGTAGAATGTGGAGAAGGATGAATAATCACTTCTAAAGAGGATGACACATATACCATCTCTTCCTCAGTTGCTTCTATAGTTTTCTTTCCTTTCCCCTTAGGAGAGTCCTCACATGTTTTCTCCATTCTTCCTTTAGGAGGCTCTTCACCATCTCCTCCAACTGATTGTGAAGTTGATGTTATGAAAGTAGCTCCAAGAGAAGGAACATGTACCTGGTTGGTTTCTCCTCACTCTAGGGATTGTGTTGCTCTATTCATTTTATTTGGTGGCTTAGTTGTCATCTTAATAATCCATTCCTTTGTTCTTTTCAATATCACCATTGTCCTACCTTCAATGTTTGTAATTTCTCTATTGCTCTAGTTGACAAGCAAGACATGCATCATTTAGATGTGATCATAATAAATCGGATTGACTAGATAAAATTTGTCATCCATTATCTTCAAGACTTTCCAATTCAAATTATACAAATTGACCTACCTCATTGATAGCCTCATCCAAACCCTTCTCCCTACTTCAAATTCATTATTATAATCAACACAAAAATCTTCCAAATCAAGCACATGATAAAATTCGAGTCCAAGTTGAAAATTATTTCAAAAAATATCTTGTTGTCAAAAGGGAAATGAAACTCAAAGAACTATAATTTGTACTTGACCATGTCCCTTTTGATGTTCAAGTCATCTGAAGAATATTTACATTGGTATAAAGACAAACCAGTGAGAAAGGGGACACCTACCTTTTTCCTTGAACCTTACACCTTTTATTCAATTCTCTAATTTTCTGACACACCTTAATCAACACAAATATGTTGCTGACATAATTCAATAAATTGCATGGGAATCCATCATATCCACCAATTCTGATGTATGTGAACCTTTAAAATTGAATGAAAAATATCCCATATAAATTGACCAATTGAGCAATTTCCAAGGATATTCTGATGCTCAGGTCTCCTTGGAATTCCCTTACTACTAACATGGTGAATGTATCATTTATTCATCTAAAATGTCTATTAATTTATAGTTGAAGTTGGTAATATTATTCATAAATTGGGGCGTCATTATTAAAATCACCTCTAGTTTTCAACCCCATCCAAGTTGTCATGCTTGCAATGGAATAAAACAAATATGAGGACATATAAAAATATTTATTAACCCTAAAATGAGTTATCTTCTTATGCATGTAGTCACTAATAATCTTGGCCCAATAAATGAATTATTGCCCATGGAAAATAATAACGACAAATAAATACATCCATAACTCAAAATTATGAGTGTCTTTATTACCAATTAGCTGGTGCAACAACACTATGATTTCACCTACCCCATTCATGAAATGTGATCTATACAAATTCCTAGGAAACTACAATTTTCCCTTTTTGGGGGTCACCATCTATTGCTTGGCCATCATATTTTGATAATGACTTATTTTTTGCAAATCATTGGTATGAAGTAGAGACATTCATGTATGCATATTCTTCTCTATTGGGTAACCTTAGTAGTGAATGAAATGTGTCCCTATCAAGTTTGGTAATGACTCTGCTATCCTCTATTTGAATTTCTTATTTGGGGGTCATAATTATTTATACATTCAATCACCAATCTTAGGCATTGGACTGCAATAGGGAAACCAACTTCCTATAACAAAATGCTTTCCAATAGTCTTTGCATTATGGGAGGTTGATTTTCGATGTTTATTCTTTCCTAGAAGTCTTTTAAATCTAAGTTCCCTATTTTTGTGTCTCCAATTTTTGGGAGTGTACTTTCCAAACTAGAGAGATGTTCATATCCTAGATATGTGTTCTTCATTGTATCAATAATTACTACACACAATACCTTTTCCAATTCTCTAAATAAATGAATGGCTATATCTAGATTTTTTTTCATTTGAAGTAGATAATTGTATATTATGTAGGTATTCATGAAAATTTGATACTCTTATGGGGTACCCATTTTACAAATGGAGGGTGATTGAGGAATATGTACCTTTAATAGTGATTGGATAATTTTGGTGCTATGATTCATATAGTTTGTTAAGTTTTTTCTATTATCCTTTACAAATTTGCTTCCCTCTCCTTGTATTCCTCTTAAGAAAATGCATTGAAATAATTTAATTTTACAAGATAATCCCACTTTATAAGCGAACAATAAATGTGTCTCGATTCCCAAACAATATTAATTATGATTGGAATTTTGGTGCATTTCTGACATTAATTACTCTCTGACACATACTTTTTCATTCTCAAAATTTTCACCATCAAATTTTGGATGGTTTTTATAACTTAGGTGGATCCTAACGTGGTTTTATGAACCATCCATCTTTCAAAAGAATATTTGACTCCTCAATTGCTTTGGAAAGTTACTATTTTGTGTTTATTAAAATAATATTTCGAGGTGGGGAAGGGTTATGAGAACCTTGTCAGAAGCTAATAAGGTTTCAAGAACCCAATCGGTTCCTGGAATAGTTTTAAGAACCGACTTAAAAGCTGACAAGTTTCATTCTTTTTTATTTTCCAATATTTTCCTCTCTTTTTTAAATCTTGAGACATCTTTAGCACAAACCTTTTTGGAAACACACTTGGTTCCAAGAACCTTGTCAGCTTTTGAAAAGGTTTTGAGAACCTCTTGAAATACCGACATAAGGATACCAAAAGTACAAACACAAGGGGAAATGAATCGAAGACTCGAAGATACAACACATATAGGCCTTTCACTTTGGATAAAGGTTTTGAAAACATTATCAACTCCTAATGAGGTTTGACTAACCTCATTGGAGGCTGATTAGATTTTAAGAACTAATTCATGAACCAAAAATACTTTTAAATATTCAATGACTATCTATATAGAAACATGAAAGAGACAAAATTAATTACATAACTCAAACAATTGTTTTGGGGACTAAGATTCCAAAAACAAAAGCAATAGATGATAAAAAGTGCATGCTCTTGAGGGAGAAAAGAAAAAACAATAAATATGAATGATAATGAGCACAAATAGAGCTTACCACTCAGATATAAAATTCTTGTTGGATTTAAGTCACATTTTTCATCACACAAGGAGAAATATGGAAATGATTGGAGATCTTGCAAGTGTTTGTGCATATAATGATAACAAACTTAAACAATAAATATCTTACAATGCATGAACACCAATAATTTGATGTGTTGCATATTGTAATTGACTATAATTATTCCTTTGATATTTTTCTTATTCTGCTCTTGATATTGTATTAATTGTCTTTCTGTTGCTAGAAATAGATTAAGTTGCTAGATGTTAAAAAGGTAGTAAGAACTTATATTTATATGGATTTAAGCATATTTCACATTGACTGTTAAGATAGGACAACAAATGAATTTGAATTCTTAAACATATTGAGGCTAACGATCTGAATTTAGGACCTAATTAGATGGGATAGGGTTGCTAGGCATCCTAGTCTATGAATTTTTAACTCTATCAAAGTTTGATAAATAAGGATTTAATTAAATTTCCTAAAAATAACAATTAAACAAGTAAATTAGAAGCATAATAAGGCACATGAACTTAAGAGGATGCCAAATCTACCATGAAATTGTTAGGGGTGATAATTATGAAACTATATTTATCTCCCACTTTAGTGGGGGTATGAACATTTATCAAACATGGGGCGTATATGAAGCATACATGAAGCATACAAGGTAAAAAAAATATGAAAGGTATGGTGCCATGAACTAGTAAGATCCATAGATTCTTACTAGGATCCATGAAAATGATGGCATTCATGTCACAAGCTAGCAAAGTCTGATATTTTCTATGTGGCTCATGAATAAGTGAAATAATCACATAAGAGTGAAGTCCATTATTCACTAGGTGAGCCCCACAAGTATCAAATGAAAAAACACAAGCTAGTGAAGTTCAATATTTGCTGGGCGAGTTTCATGAATAATTAAAAACCCCATAGGCTAGTAAAGTTTAATATTTACTAGGTGATCCTCACAAGTATCAAATGAAAACAACACAAGATAGTGAAGTGTATTTTCCACTGGGTGAGTTTCATGTCAATAATATCAAAAATTAAGGGCCAAAAAACACATTGTTTGTTGGGTAAATCTGATAAAGTGCTACAAAATTATTCAAGAAATGTTATGATAGCACCACCAGCTTCGTGGTGTGTGAAAAAAGTGAAGCGCATATTGGAATTTATGCATCCACCTTAAAGTAATTACTAGCGCCAACTAGGAGAAATTTCTTATAAGGTAGAAAGAGTGATATATGCAAAAATGGGAATGAGAGCTTTCTGAAAGCCATATTCCAAGTTCTATGTCTCAAAAAGCTACATCATGACAAAAGGTTACCCCCCTAGGACAATCAAGCCACAATAATGCAACATAATAATCAATGGCATACAATTTATCACATGAGGGATCCAAGGATTTGGGGTCAGTATGAATGATAAATAAATAAAAAAAATCAAGATGATAATTTGAATTGACATCATTCCCCAAATACTATGGAACAACAAGTACAAGGGAAGAAGAGCACATGAAAAAAAGTAAAAAAACTGAGTCAACATGGAAGAGACCTAAATGTCCTGATGATTTGTATCATCCCCCAAAAGGCATAAAAATTACATTTACGACAAATGGAAGAATGAAGATACATATAGAAGAATTTCACAGCAAATTCATTCTCTTTGTATCCTCATGCCAATAAGAGCAGAAAGTTTCATCCAAAGAGAACTAAAAAAAAAATACACACCAAGGAATACATTATGAGGAGTAACACTACATGCAACCACAACACAAAGATAAAAGGGTACCACAAATGTGAGCTGCTTTATAGCAGATTGTTTGCATCCCAATCTTGTTCATCACGTATATATGGTGAACATGTTAAAGGGACTACAACAAGTGCAGTAAAAGGAGAAGCACCAAGTTCCATGCATGGTAGATCACTCGCTATAAAAGGATCATCACACATGCCCCCAAAAGCTAAGTTTATTGATTCTACAAAAATGAGACAATTATTTATGATTTTCCAATGGTTCATCCATGTTATTGTCTAAATCAATATCAAAATAGACCATGATGAGTGATGTGGTGCTTTTATTGACATAATTGTGAACATTATTATTTATTGGAGAAGAATAAGATTTTAGAGAAGAATCATGTGGACTCGACGGTGGAGAAAATGGAAAAAAATTTAGTCTTTGGATTGGTTGAGAAAGATAAGTATCAGGTTCATGTTTTATTGAAAAAGGTGAAGCAAAGTTAGATGATGGTGAAGATGGATGAGGGAGAGGAACTGTTGGTATGTGGAAATTGATCATGCTATACTGTACACTCTTCATTTATCCTCACCAGGGTCTGGGGTCGAGCTAGGTCCTAGGCGGGGGTTCAGGAGCGACAACCCTTGAGGAAATTTTTTTCTCCTATTTCTTTGCTTCGTCACCGACAAGATAAAAATATGACTTTGTAAAACCCTAATTCTAGAAGCTTCTAAAAAGTGGTAGGGATGGGAGTTGTAGTATGGCATTATTCGCAAGATTTTAATATGTTTTGCACTGGATAATAAAATCATCGGATGGCTGCAGTTTTGTGGATGTAGCCCAGATTGGGTGAACCACATTAAATATTCTATGTTGTCTTGTTGCTGCTATAATTTTTCTGTGTGTGTTTTATTTCTTTATTTTATTGATCAAATCTACATTTAATTGTTACATATCTACCTTCTAACCCTAATAGGAACCTCATCAAAATCTAGTTGCATTGGAGAAGGACCATTAGGTGAAGATTCACCACCATCAACAAGTTGGTGAGCCATAGTACACCGTCATCTCCTACATTCTTTCAGATTTTAATTTTTCCATGTATGAGTTTGAGCTTGTGTAGGGAGACCTTGGTTGTTTCCCAGCTTTAGTTCATTTTATTCCTTTATAGGAGGAATGAAATTAAACAATAAAGTTTGAGATAAAATGGGAGAAGGAGGTTTTCACATAGTGGGTTGCTTTCCTCTAGAATCTGAAGAGGCAAGAGGAACAAAAGAAATACCTAACATGTGAGAAAGTCTATATTGTGCCAAGTGTTTCCCTTGTGGTCTTGGATAGGATGGCATATATAGAACCTCAACATAGATACTAGATGTTTGGGGTTGAGGAAGGATACCCGGTCTAATCTATGATTCATTCAACACCCATGGAATATGAGGAAAAACCATCGTAGCCACAAAAGATTGAGGAGCCTCAAGGGGAATAAGAAAAATGGTAGATGAGGTTTTGTTAATAGATAGTTGAAAAATGCAGCTAGATTTAAATTTTTGATAAGATAGAAAGATAAAAATCCTCACAGGATTGAATGGGTTGGGTTGGTTGTGGCCAAAAGTAGTCAAGTAAAAAGCTCTCACAAAGAGACAAGAGCTTAAACCCACTATGATGTATAGTATGTACTTGTCCTTCAAATGGAAACTTGAGGTATTTATGGATGATAGAGGGACCACACTCATGAAAATAATCCATGGATGACCTAACTTCACATGAAATTGATCTGAGGTAGAAATTATGCTAAAAGGTGCATCTAAGATTTTTGGTTTGACCTGGACATGAAGGGTTAAGGTATCAATTGTAGGATAGATGGAACCATCATGTTCTCTAACCAAGAATCCAATTTCTCGCACTTGTCTTGGTACAATTCATGTACATAAAGGAACTCTTTGATGATTATTTTCACTAAGAATACTAGATCAATGAGTACTCCCCTTGTGGTTTTGTCATTAATTCTAGTGATAATGTAAAAGAGGACCACTAGGTGCATGAATAAAGACATCAATATGGGTGAAGGTAATATTAGGAAGGAGTTTAGTTTATTCTTAGTGAGGGTGAATATCTATCATGGAAACTACATTTTCTAATGGTTTACCCTCATGATTGAATGTTATGGAAGCATGTATTGTGACATCAAGTGGCTCTACAAGATTAGTGAAATGACTAGGTAATTATGAGTTGGTATAGATTTATAAGTTTTTATTAGGAGGTGTGATGGATTTATTCCCTTTATCATTCAAAGTATCCACCAGGATGATATTAGATTCAATGAGGTCTTCAACTCTGTGCTTAAGATGCATGCATCATTGGGTATCAGGCCCAGGTGTTTGATGGTATTGATAGAAGGATTTTGGGTTAAAAAAGGAGGTAAAGGTTTGGTAGTGTCCATGAGACAAATAGGAGGAAGTTGAATCAAGTTATTGTTAAGTAATTAAATCATAATGGAATGAAGAGATTTATAAATTTGTGAGAATTTTTATCCCTTGGTTTGGATTGATAGGGGGTGTAGTAGAAGCTATTGCAGTTGAAACCTATGCTTGGATGTTATTGGAATAAGAAGGAGAATTTATCTTGATAAATTTTATGTTTTGTTTCTTAGATGATTGATAATTGAGAGTATCAACTTTAGATTGAACATTAAGAGTTGATGAGGACAAACCCTCATATTAGCTAACTGAAAATTGGTAATCATGAAGAGTAATGCAAACATGTGTAAATTAAGGGTATCACATCAATAGAATCTTATCTTGAATGCGTGCCTATAAATTTACAGTAAAAAATATTATACATTAGCATCCAAAAGGGAATATGAGATTTAAGAGTAGAGGGTTTGATAATGCCCTATAAAATAAATCACGTTCTCCTTGGCTCTTTGCTTACAATGAACCAAATCAGTTAATGTGACTTGAGGTCCAATATTAGCTTGGAAATGTTGAAGAAATTGATTGACCAATTGTGAAAAGGAGTGGATTAAATTATTAGGTAATGAACAAAACCAATCCAAGGCTATGTCTTTTAACGATCGAGGAAATAAATTGGCTAAGAGAGCAAGAAATCACTACATAATGCGGTAATTTCTAACACATGATTATTAGGATCCCCTTTCCCATTATATTTCTCAAAATGGGGTGTTTCAATGTTTTTTGGTATTGGAGTTTTTAGAATTATGAATGATAATGGGCTATGAGTGAGATATATTGGAGGGTTGGAATAGGATTGGTTTTGATTCATATTAGATATTTGGTGTTGTAAAGAAGTCACATTTTGTAATATTTGGTTAATGATAGGATCAGTTGATGGATTGAAATTTTGATAAGTGAATTGTGGAGCATGTTTGGAAATGGGTGGATTGATGTTTTAAGAAGTAAATGGGAGGCTTGAAGAAGGTGAAACAAATTTATATTGATTTATAAGATTTCTGAATGAAATTCCCAAACTATTGTTAATATTATTACCATATTGTGCAACAAGAGTCATAACGATAGAGGTGAATGTTGGAATAGGAAATACGATTATGGGAGCTGACACTTGTGTTCCTATTTGATTTTGATGGGATGCATTCTTGAGAACATCCACTTAAATAGATAACATCATAATGTTTGAATTTACTATGTGAGCTAGGCTACATAGAAATTCCACACCTTTTGAATCATTAATCAATTTCCTAAGGTTGTCTATAAGAGGGAAAAATTCTTCGGCTAAATTTTTGGTACTCAAGAATAGTTGGAGACTAGCCAAGTCTTGTTCTAGATTTTGGAGTTTATCTTCAGGAACATGAAGAAAATAGGTTGAGTTATTTGAAGCAAAATAACATAGATAACCTTCCAAGTTCTTATTCATGACCTTGGTATTCCCATTTTACTAAGGATGGTATGAAGAGCTACCAACCATCTGAGTACCCAAACAAGAGAATAAATCTATCTAAAATTTACTTTTAAAGATAGGATCATGATCATTGACGATCACCTTGGGCATACCATGTAACTTCTGTGCATTGCCCACAAATTATTTTTCCACTATACTTACTAGAAAATAATGATATAATATAATAGCATAAACATAATTAGTGAGGTGATCCACCATTTCCATGATGACACTCTTACCTTTAGATCTTGGAAGGTTTGTAATGAAATCCATGGAGACCTCCCAACACTAGCTAGGAATAAGTGAGGGATGTAAAATATTAGGTGTCTTTTCTATCTCACTTTTATGCCCTTACGCCCTTCCCAAAATAAATTTTTGAACATCACCATTATTCCCATCCAAAAATAAATCTTTCTTGATTCAATGATATTGTAGTAGGGTGAAAAGGGATCTAGGTTAAATGCACTAACCTAAATCAACATTTCCACCTTAAAGATTAAGGGACACAAAATCAACCAAGAGATACTATTTGGTTGTTGTCCTCAAGGGAGAGATAAACAAGTTGGTCAAGGTTTTGGTCCCTTTTTTGTGGGGTGTGTAATGATTGATTGGAAGAGATGCATTGAACTACATGGATTAGGGTCAAAGTGAAAAACTATATTAGAATCTAGAAATTACAAAATAAAAAAACAAAAATCAAAGACAAATCTAAAGAGTGTAGACAAAGAAGAACCTGACATTAAAATCTAGAGCTAAACTGATAGGATAGGGGTGTTGGGCACCCTATTCTAAAAGTGTTTAAATATAGGGTTTTAGAGCTTCTACAAGTATACCACTATTTGAAGGTCTTTGACAATTGAGATCAGGTTTTGAAGTACGACAATGTGCAAATAATCAATGAACCCTAGTTTATTGATGATAGGTTCATGAATGTATGAGTTGGGGTTTTGAAGTCTCAAATTCACTTCAATTAATTGTGGATATATAACCCACAAAATAAATAGAGGGATAAGGGTTGTGCCATATAAAGGATTGATTTAGTTAAACCTTGTTTTGTTATTTACACCTCCACAACATTTATGATGATAGATGATAAGGAGTGTGTGCTCTTAAGGGAGCATAAGAAAAATAATAAATATAAATGATAATGAACACAAATGGAACTTACCACTCAGATCTAAAATCCTTATTGGACTGAAGTCACTTTTCTCATCACACACAAGGAGAAGTAGGCAAATTCTTGGAGATCTTGAAAGTGTTAGTGCATATAATGATAACAAACATAAACAATAAACATCTTACAATGCATGAACATGAATTTTCTAATGTGTTGCTGTAGCATCTAAAATTATCACCCTTGACATATTCACACTAGGTTTAACTCCCCCCTATGTTTTTGGACCTAATTATGCATTTAATTATTCATTTTATGAACATATTCAAAAAATCAAACATTAGGAAATAAAAATAAGAATTTAATATTTACTCTCAACACTTTAGGCCCCGAAAATAATGGGTATGGTCTATGGCACCCCACACCCTAAACCACCTCTTTTTGAATCCAATTTGAATGTTTCGATGTTGATATTTTATTATTTGAATTTCCAATTTTATTTTTCGGTCATTGGCATTTGATTTTTGATAAATTAGAAGAATTGCAAATAAATACTAGTCATTTTATCATTTGAAATCCTAGAAGCACGCCTAGAGAATTTATTGAGAAAATTGATCATCCTAAAAGTATTCAAGAGTAGAATTATCACCATTTTAGTAGCATGTATTTCATTTAAAGCATCATGTCAATCATTCATCATGTTTTTATGTAAGTTTTTTCACGTTTTATGATCATTTGTTTTGTGAGTACTAGCACTTGTAGGACTTCATAAAGCTATCAAATTCTCCTTGAAGGTGATGAGTACATGACTTCAATCCATCAAGGAATGAAAATATGAGTGGTGAGTTGCAACATTAAACAATTCATTACTTTTTTTTTATCATTTAGCCTCTACCCAATCGAGGTTAATCTCTCTTTATACATCATCATATCCGTTGTGGAGGTATAAATACCAAAATGAGGTTTGAATTAGGCAAGCCCCTATATGGCACAACCCTTCCCCCTCTTTCACGTGTGTAGGTTTTCATATCTAAAGCTAATTGGAGGAGGATAAAGACTAATTTATCATTCATGCTTTCAAGTCCTACAAGTTGCCAAGCCACATAAACTAGATTTTATCACTGACAAACGAAGTTCCAATAGTGACCCTGAGAGAATAGAAGCTACAAACCAGAGACTTCAAGCCTGTGTTTTTAGATTCTAAAAATTAGGAGGGTAGTCTAGGGAATACCACACCCTAGACCAAATAATTCATTATCAAATTTATAAACCAAGTTCCTCTGCATCTGATTTCTACCTTTCTAGATTCTATTTCCATATTTCTATGTTTAATTTCTCTAAAATCATAACAGTTTGTTGCATTTTCATAATTTACCTAGGAACATCGTTGCATCTTAAATTCCAGTTAATTTACAATCAATCAATCATCATCAATCCCACACAAAAAATCAAATGGATTAAAACCTTGATCCGCCATTCTAACTCTTCCATTGAGTTTTTTAGTCAAGTGGGTTTTTAGATTATTTTTAATCCACCACCCCCAAAATTGGGAGAAGTGTGATTTAGGACTTAGATCCCTTTTCCCAATCAATTTTTTTGGTGAACCCAACTATTTCTTACACTTTAAATCTTTTGAAATATGAAGCATATCATTTTAAAATCTGAGTGTGATCTTAGGTTGTTTGCATTCATCATTTATGTATGTATATTCATCATAAAAAGCATTGAAAATGAAAAATTGTATTACATTTTGATTTCAAAAGATAACGAAGGTTAATTTTAGTCATTAAAAAGTGGATATAGTTAATTCTTACATTGATAAATCTGAATTAGGTCATATCAAATCTGAAAACAAATCTAAAAGTGTTCAAAGTGATCATTTGGGCATTGCATATAGTGAAAACATGAAAAAGTGCATTGTTGTTGCAAAAATATTAAAAGATTTCGATTTCCATATTTTTCAAGTTAGGATCAGTCAATTTATATACTTTAAAATCTGAAAATTACATTTTGAATCACATTTATTGCTTAAAAATTCTAACAATTGCATGCATAATTGTATTTCACATTACAAAAACACATTTTGTATATTTTTAGAAATTTAATTACCCTCAAACCTGAACAGTTACAAAATAGGATAATCAAACACTATAGCACACATCTAAATTTTGAACTTAGTAAAAGTACGTTGTTTATATAGGGTGCATCATGCCCCTAACCTGTTAAATTTAGCTTAGATTTGGACCACAAATCTGTCTCTATGTCACTTGTGTGGCTCTACTTTCTGATTTTGTAAATTGTTTTTATTATTATTGTCCTATACTTTCCTTTTATAGCAAGCTTACTTAAGTGTTTTGAATCTTATATGAGCTTCACAACCTAGTGTCCTACTACTAATTCTCCTTTTTGATGTATTTTTAGACTTATGGCATTCTGCACTATAACTATATCTATTGTGGAGTATGAGTCTTATAACTCTTTCACACAACATATGGCTTCAACACAATCCATTTTGAATTCCATCCCTCACCACACATTACCCATGAATTCCTCACAAGCCACCATTCATATGGACTTGGAGGTTGTTATTGACCATATACCTGAAGAGAAACTAAAACATTTGGACAATGATTTAGAAGGTCTTCAAGATTATCGAAGTACTGAACCTTTAGCTAGAGAGACAGTGCCTATTATGGACAACCTTAGGAGGTTGATAAATGATGCTCAAGGAATATAAGTGTTGTGTAGTATAGCTCACATCATATATTCTAACATATCTATGACAACTAGTTGTTCTCAAGTATTTACCAATTCTCAAAATCAAGGAGGAAAAAAAAACTTCTCCCATAACCATGCCTTCTATTCCCACATTTATAACTTCAATCATAGCATCAACAACATAATACACCAATTCTTTGAATCCAAGCTTAGATATTCCTAGTGTGAATCCTTATAGTTTTGTCACCTCACCCATAACACTACCATGTTTGTCACCCCTCAAAAACATGCAACAAAGTAACCCATTGGTTACTCACTCTAGTTCACGACATTCAACAAACTCTCAAAAAATGTCACCTAATGATCCAGTCATAAATTAACTGTTGTGAAACATGACATAACCTCAACAATAAATTTTAACCTTAAGCCAAAACAAAAATGGTAAACCTCCATAATACCTCACACAAAACCTTGTCATTTGTCATCCTTAAAACACTCATACCACAAAACATTGAAATAACCCAATTTTAAAAATATAATGGTAAGGGAGATCCTAACAACCATGTGTCCACATTTATTGTGTTATGTAGCGATTTCATTTTTTAAGGTTCAATATTAACAAAAATATTCCCTAGAACATTGAAATACATGGCCTTGGAATGGTTTTCCTCATTTCCAAACAAATCAATAACATCATTCACATAACTTGTTAGTGCATTTCTCCAAAATTTTAAGCAAACTTTGGTCCTCAAGTGATGCTAATAGACTTAGTGCACTATAAAAAAGGACCCAAGGAAAATATAATAGAATTGATGGGACGATACCAATCACTTTACTCACAAATTTCCTATAGTCTTCTCGATGCTAACATCCAAATAATGTTTATAGTAAACTTGTAACCTACTATTTGAGAGGAGATTTTGTTGATGAAATGTCCCCTTTACACACCTATGTTCACCTCTTTATGATTATCATATTTTGGTTAGTTAGTATGAAGAAACACTTTCCTCGACTCCTATTGGTTAGTCTGAATTTGTGCCTCAAAACAATTACCCATCATTCAAAAATAAAAATAAAACCTTCATTAAGATAAACACTCCTCAAACCGTTAGTATCATTGAAATGCATGGTGTTTCTACAAGTAACTCTCCCTATCAATTTAGACTAAGAGACAAGAAATTATCATAATTTATTGATTCTCTTCATGTAATAACATTACAATTATTAAGTAAAAACATGATTCAACTACCTATTATTAGGCATGTTGACACAAGTAAACCTTTACCACCAAAATTTAAGGCAAAATAATTTTGTCACTATCATCATACACTTGGACACAATACAAAATGATGTGTGCATATTAAGCATCAAGTGAAAGACCTTATTGACTCTAATCAAATCTAATTGGTTGGTGTTAATGATAAATGAAATAAATAAATATCATCACCTAACCAAAATTTTCAAATCTTCACCAACCCATTACCAAGTCACTCATCAAATTTTGTGCAATGTAGTGATCATGATGATGAAGATGATGATATGCTCAACATGGTAAACACAATAGAAATTCAACATCATAAGTGATGCAGAAAAAGGGTGGATTAAATTTGAGGAGACCTAATTAGACAAGAATCAAACACCCGTTTTCTTCCAAGACTCCCTCTTGTATGACTTTCAATACTTAGCATGCTAAGCTCACTAGGTCTCCCAATTGACATAAATTGGAATATCTATTAAAGAAGGAAATCTCTCATAGAGAACTAGAAATTTTTAGATACCCATTTAGGCATACATGAACATATCTAAACCAATGCATATATTGTTTTGGAGTGAAAGGATCAAATCAATGCTTCTACGCTTTAGGAATAGGCCTAATAGGCCACTTTTACAAAGGAAGTATGTCAAATACTTCTCCCCAAACTCTAGAAACTTCATCTACACCATGAACCAGTAAAAAATAGACACAATCAACTAGTCTTAACCACCATTCACTCCTATGAGTGGCTTTCCTACTATTTAGCTAACCTAACTAGCCTAACACATGAAGATGTCAGGCTAGATTCTTGACAAACACACCAAGTAACTCCAAACCTTGCTCCATAAACCTAAAAGACTCATAAAAAAATCATAATAATACCATTCCACCATTCCTAGCTATCATACATCGGTGGAATGTATCTAACACTCACATTTTCACACAAAACCCTTGGAAGGTAGGTTTTTGAAGCAGTAGAGAATAAAAAGCTTCAAATTAACACAATATTCAATGAAATGACCTCACTCTACACCCAAATGAAAATTATAACCCTTCACAAAGTCTCCCAAAATATTTCAAGCCATGACAGTACTGTACGTCTACACACAGATTGCAAAAACATATATTTTTCACACTAAAACTCATAATTAGAGCCTTCTTGTTCACTTTTTTTTGTCTTCTTGAGATTACCAACTTCAATGCCTTGAGGTCCTTCACATAAGAACATTATATTCAAAGCTAAAAAAAAGTTACACACCAAATCTAAGAAAGGACTGGCCACCAACCAAAAAAATGCAACAATGACAAGTTACAAAAAGAAAGTTTGCCAAATTTTCACCAAATCCATGCAAAAACTCCTAAACTAACTAAAAGATGAATCTAACATGCCACATAGGTCTCATTCAAACTTATTACAATGATGAAATGATCATGACTCAAACTAACTTTAACCCCTATTATGCATTCCTATGCCTAAACATGACAGGGTGCTTTGCACCACACAACCAGTGTAAAAATATTTCAATCTCCTAATGAAATGAGCTCTTGAATAGAGAATCCATGATTCTTCACATCTTCTTCTGACATCCAAGTAGCATCCTAATTGGGTAATCCATGCCACTTGACCAAATACTCATTGTACACCTTGTGTCTAGTCCTCTTGGCTTCTCTTGTGTCCAAAATTGCTTCAATCTTCATTGGTTGGATGGGTGGTAAGTCTTTCACCCATTCAAAATCTTCAACTTCAGTAGAATCTGCTTCTTCACTTGCAATCACAGTGTTCTTAAAAGGATATAGGTCAACAACATTGAAAATAGGAGAGATAGCCACTCCAAGAGGGAGTTCTATGTCATAGGCATTTTGACCATACTTGTGGACCACCTTGCAAGGTCCAATATTCTTCATCATCATCTTGGTGTATTTACCCTTGGGTAACCTTTCTTTCCTTAGGTGAGAAAGCACTAGGTCTCCTACCTTGAATTGAACATCTCTTTTCTTCAGATCTACCTTTACCTTATACTTTTCCACACTCTTCCTCAAGTTCTCCTTGACCTGCTCATGGATATATTTCATAGCAACAAAAAACTCTTCTCCATTTGCACTCCTTTTCTCCATTCCTTTTAGATCTCTCAATTGAAAAACACCCCTTGGGCTCATGCCATAGACAATCTCAAAAGTAATTCTCCCTATGCTTCGGTTGATTGAGTCATTGTAAGCATACTCAGCCTGTGGAAGGATTAGATCCCATGCCTGATTATGTTCCTTGGTGAGGCACCTTAACAAATTTCCAAGTGACCTATTTACTAATTCAGTCTGCCCATCCATTTGTGGATGATAGGCAGAGATGAAAGTTATATTTGTGCCCAATTTTCTCCATAAGGTTCTCCAAAAATGACCTATAAACATAGCATCCCTATCTAACACAATGGTTAGAGGCAAACCATGGATCCTTACAATCTCTTTAAAGAATAAAACCACTATGTGAGATGCATCATTTGTGCTCCTACAAGCAATGAAGTGAGCCATCTTGCTAAAACTATCTACAACAACATAAATGCTATCATACCCTCTTTGTGTCTTAGGCATACGTAAAACAAAGTCCTTGCTGATTGACTCCCATGATCGGTTGGGAATGGGCAATGGTTGGTGAAGACCTGCATTAGAGCTTGTTCCTTTGTCTCTTTGACACACCACACAACTCTCCACAAATTTTTTAACGTCTACATGCATTCTAGGCCAGAAATAAAACCTCTTGACCCGCTCCAAAGTTTTGTCATAACCAAAATTTCCACTCATGTTGCCACTATGCTTTTCCCTAATTAGATTTTTTCTCATGGAGCTTAGGCACAATAATTGAGAAAATTTGAACAATAGACCTTCTTGTAAAACAAAATTAGAGTTTTCATTGTGAAATACACCTTGTGACTGATTACAAATAGAAAAAACATCTTTGAAGTCATCATCATCTTGGCACATACCTTTTAAAGCATCCATACCAACAATTTGTAGTTGAACTTCTTGAATCACCATTTCTCTCCTACTCAAAGCATCAACAACTTTGTTTGCTTGTCCCTTTTTATGCTTGATTGAAAATATATAGGACTACAAGTATTCCATCCATTTCATGTGTCTTTGATTCAATTTGTCTTAGGTGTTCAAGTAGCTTAATACATGGTTGTCAGTAGAGACAAAAAATTCCTTGGGTAAGAGATAATGTCTCCGTTTCTTGAGAGATTGAACCATAGCATAAAGTTCAAGATCATAAGTGGAGTATTTTATTTTGGCCTCATTGAGTTTCTCAATGAAAAATGCAACTAGCCCCCCTTCTTGGCTCAAAACAACACCTATTGCATAGCCACTTGCATCACATTCTATAGTAAAATCTTGTTAAAATCAGGGAGTGTGAGATAGGTTGCTTATCCACTCTAGTTTTCAAGTACTCAAAACTTCTATTAGCCTCCTCAGTCCATTGAAACTTATTTTTCTTCTCACCTTTAATTATATCAATGATTGGTGCACAAATATAGCTAAAATTCTTGATGAACTTCCTATAGAAACTAGCCAAACCATGAAAACTTCTTACCTATGCTGTTGCTTTAGGAGTTGGTCAACTGAGTATGGATTCAACCTTTGTGGGATCCATCTTCAAGGCTCCTTCTAGAATCACAAATCTAAGGTAGACAAGCTCTTTCTTCATAAACTCACACTTCTTGAGATTGATAATCAATTTCTCCTTATTTAGCTTTTTCAACACCATGTTTAAGTGCTGCAAATGCTCCTCTTTTGTTCTATTGTATACAAGGATATCATCCAAGTACACTACCAATTTTTTTCCTATGAAATGATTTAGGACCTCATTCATTAGCCTCATGAATGTGCTTGGGGCATTAGATAGTCCAAATGGCATCACTAGCCATTCATACAAACCCTCATTGGTTTTGAAGGCAGTCTTCCACTCATCTCCTTCCCTTATTCTAATCAGACGATACCCACTTTTAAGGTCAATTTTAAAGGAGTAACAAGCTCCTGAAAAGATATCCATCAAGTCTTCCATCCGAGGAATATGAAACCTATACCTAATAGTGATCTTGTTTATTGCTCTTGAGTCAGTACAAAGTCTCCATTCTCCACCTTTTTTAGGTGCCAAGATAGTAGGCACAAAAAAAGAGCTCAAGATCTCCCTGATTAGCCCCTTATCTAATAGCTCTTGAATCTAATTCTTAATCTCCTCATTCTATCCAGGGGTCATCTTGTATCCTGCCTTGTTTGGAAGACTTGCACCCGGTATGAGATCAATGTGGTGGCTCACATCTCTAATAGGTGGAAAAGAGTTTGGAAACTCCTTCACCACTATATCTTCAATATATTTGTCTAACAAGACATGCACCTCCTTTAGTACCTCTTTTCCATTTGTTTCTACATCTGAAATAGGCTTACCAACTATGGCATAACCAATGTTCTCCTCTTCTAAGTCTTTCAAGAACTCCTTTTCCTTCACTATCATCACACTTGGTCCTTCATGAACAACACTATTATCTTCTTGCAGAGGTGTGAGAGTGTATGATACTCCATCCTTCTCAATCACATACACATTTTTGAATCCATCATGCTTGGCCTTTTTGTCAAATTTCCAAGGCCTTCCAAGGAGTAGGTGGCACACATCCATTGGAACAACATCACAAAGGATTTTATCCTTGTAAGCACCTATGTTAAACTCCACCCAGAATTTATCATTAACAAGTACTTGCTGCCCTTTGCTAAGCCATGAAATCTTGTAAGGAGTTGGATGAGGATTTCTTTTCATCTTGAGCTTTTCCACCATTTCCAATGACACTATGTTGTCAGTTGAACCAGAATCCACTATCACCTTGCATACTTTTCCCTGAGATTTGCATGTTGTCCATAATAAATCCTTTCTTTGAGGGGGTTACTTGTTGGTTGGAACCTTAAGTAAGGTCCTTCTAATCATTAAAATCTCTCCTACCTCTGGGGTAGCTTGTATAGATGGTGAATTCACACTCTCAGCATCCTCTTCCTGCACTAGCTGATTTCTTCTTTCTCCACCATGAGAACTTGTATTTTGTTTATCAAGAAACTTCCATGCAGGATGTCCATAGTGATTGCAACTATAGCATCTTCCAGTGAAGGTATTAGACCCTCTTCCTTGACCATTGAATCTACCTCTTCCATTTGGTCTTCTCCCTCTAAAATTTCCCCTTGATTCACTTTTTGTTTCCTAATTTGCACTTTTTTCTCCTTGGTCTCTTTGTCCTCCTCTTCCATTAGAGGTTCCTCTACCCCCAAAGTTCTTTCCTCTTCCCCTTGTTTGTTTGTCTTGTCTCCTTTTTATCTTGTCTTCTACCTTAGTGGCCATTTGAAAGTACTCCTCTACTGTCCTAGGCGTAGTGAGACTTATCTCAGATCATTCAAGTACCTTGCCACCATCTCTTTTTCATTCTCAAAATGTCCAAATCTTATGGTCAGCTTGTGAAACTCCTCAGTATATGCTGCCACATCTATTTCTTTTTTCCTCAAGTTTGGTAGCCTTCTAAACACTTGAATCTCATAATTTTCTGATAGGAATTGGATTTTCACTTTAGCCACCATCTTATCCCAAGAACCAATCTTGTGCTTACAATTACTTATCCTCTCTTCTTGTATGTAATTCCACCATGTCAAAGCTAGACCTTTCAATTTGGTTTTGGAAAATTTGACCTTCTTCTCCTCTTCCACCTCCTTGTATTCAAAATAGTTATCTAAAGCATCTATCCACTCTATCCACTTTTCACCACTCATCTTACCACCATACATTGGTAGTTCCATTTTCACTTCATGAGAATCTCCCTTTGCAGCCTTGAGCATTCTCATAAACTTCTTTTCCTTTCGATCCAACTCCTCTTGTGGATCTTGAATGGGGTTCTCATTCTCCCCTTCTTTCTCATCTTCAAGGTCACTCTCATATGCAGTACCCTTTCCTCTCTTTTCTCTAACTTCTAGTGCTTCCATCCTAGATAACATAGCTTCTTAAGACTCCCTTAGGGCCTTAATCTCCGTAGAAACTATTGAACCGCCTTTTGGAGGCATTTTAATTGCTCAAACTGACACTTTTCCTTGCTTCAATACACTTCTTACTCCCAACTGATCAAGAGCCTAAGCTTTGATACCACCTGATACAGAATAGGGGTGGATTAAGTTTGAGGAAACCTAATTAGACAAGAATCAAACACCCATTTGCTTCTAAGACTCCCTCTTGTATGAATTTCAATACTTAGCATGTTAAGCTCACTAGGTCTCCCAATTGACATAAATGGGAATATCTATTAAAGAAGGTTGTTTCTCATAGAGAACCAAACCTTTTTAGATACTTATTTGGGCATACTTCAACATATCTAAACCAAGGCATATGTTTTTTTGGAGTGAAAGGCTCAAAGCAGTGCTGCTACGCTTTAGGAATAGGCCTAATAGGCCACTTTTACAAAGGAAGTATGTCAAATACTTCTCCCCAAAATATAGACACTTTCCCTACACCATGAACCAGTCACAAATAGACACAATCAATTGGTCTTAACCACCATTCACTCCTCCAAGTTTCTTTCCTACTATTTAGCTAACCTAACTAGCTTAACACATGAAGATGTTAGGCTAGATTCTTGAAAAACACACCAAGTATCTCCAATCCCTGCTCCCTAAACCTAAAAGATTCATAAAAAACTCCAAATAACACCATTCCATCATTCCTAGCTATCATACATTGGTGGAATGGTTCTAACACTCACATTTTCACAAAGAACCCTTAGAAGGTAGGGTTTCGAAGTGGTAGAGAATAAAAAGCTTCAAACTAACACAATGTTCAATGAAATGACCTCACTTTGCACCAAAATGAAAATTAGAACCCTGCATAAATTCTCCCAAAATATTTCAAGCCATGACAGTACTGTATGGCTGCACACAGATTGCAAAAACAAATATTTTTCACACTAAAACTCAGAATTAGAGCCTTCTTGTTCACTTTTTTTGTCTTCTTGAGATTACCAACTTCAATGCCTCGAGGTCATTCACATAATAAAATGACATGCAAAACTAAAACAATAGTTACAAACACTGAATCCAAGAAAGGACCAGCCACCAACCAAAAACATGCAACAATGACAAGTTACAAAAAGCAAGTTTGCCAACTTTTCACCAAATCCATGCACCAACGCCTAAATTGACTACAAGATGAATCTAACATGCCACATAGGTCTTATTTGACCTTATTCCAATGATGAAATAATCATGACTCAAAACCAAATTTAACCCCTATTATGCATTCCTATGCCTAAACATGACAGGGTGCTCTGCACCAATAAGTACCAAACCACTTTGTTTCCTAACATTGATTTCACACTTATTGATACATCCATAAATGCACTTGATAATCCTCTATATCACCGATCGAATTAATGAAAAACTACAAGGGGAATACTCATTGATCCTATGTATCTAGAGAATGTGATCACTGCAAAAATCTTATATGTGCATGAACTCTACAAATACAAATATGAACAATCAAAAGTATGGTTAAAAATTTGTGATGGTTATGTTCATCCTACGATAGGTTCGATCAATCTCTCAGTAAAATTTGAACGCAAAATATTGGATGTTTCATTCACCATCATCCCAATGTCAAACCAGTTTAATTTGAAGCTAGACTATCCATGGCTACACTCAATGAATGTGGTCCCATTGATTATCCAAAAGTGCATAAAGTTCCCATTTGAAGAAGAAATACACATTGTTTATCATAGTGGGTTTAAACATTTGGCTTCCCATGGGAACTTCTCTTTAGATTATTTTTGGCCTCAACCTATCAAACCCATTAAACCTTGTGAAGATCACTTTTTCATATCATATCAAAAGTTTAAAGCTAAGCGTATAGCCAAGTTATTTCTTAGTAATATCCCACCTAAGGTTCCTTGGCCTACTATGACTCCAATGGATGTTTCTCCTACCCTAAAGGTAGTAGAGGGACCTAAGTCTGAATCGGGTATCCTTCCTCAACCTCCTAGAATGTATGTAATAGTTCCATCTCCACCATCTTATAAAATACCAAGGGATAATAATAATCAACTTTGTACCTCCAAAATAAAAACAATTTTGTATACCTAAGAACACGGTAGTCTCCCAACCTATGGTGGTCCCTTTAGTTCCTCCTCTAAAGGAAGAAAAGAGACCTACATTGGGGAATACCTCAGTTACTCCTTTGAAAGCTGAAACTCATGCAAGAAGAAACAAAATTACAAAAAAGCATAAACGTAGACATCTTGCTTTAGATTTCCAACTCATTGAAAAGTATAAAACCTTACCTAATGGCCAACCGCCCATCCAAACCAACTCCAATGAATTACCTCTTTTCCATCCATCCTCGTCCTCACCTAATTCCACTCCTCCACCCTCGCTAAACCATGCAATAGAACCCTACCTTTTAAAACCTAAGAAAAGAATGAAAGAACATATGAATGATGTTACTTGTGATCATATTACTCATAAAAATTCTATGCGATAAATTTAGATAGTTTGGAAGAAGAGGATAAGCTAGAAGAACAAAAAGATCATAATGAACTAGCTCTTATATTTTCTAAATCAATGAACTTGAATGGGGATAACCATGATGATACTCCTATTGAGAGTGATTTACCATGTGTTGAACTTGGTGATACTCCTTATACAACACTTGTTGTAGTCCCTTTAGCATATTGTCAACCTTTCATTTACGATAAAAAAGATTGGGATGCAAACGATTTGCTTTAGATTGGTTCACATGTGTAGTAACCTTTGTATGTATGTTTTATGTGTTTTCCTACACATGATGTGATATCCCGTGATGTAATGCTTGGTGTGTCTTTGTGTTTGATAGTTTTATTTGGATGACCCTTGTTCTCATTGGCACAAGGATACAAAGAAAACATTTTTTTTGCGACATTCATCTATTTGTACCTTCATTGTTCTTTATGTCATGAACATTTTGTTGTCTTGTGTTTTTCTGTTGGGTACAATACAAGGTGTTGAGACATTCAGGTCTATTCCATGTTGACCCAAAATGTTGTTATGTGTCTTAATGTGTCATTCCTCCATTGTATTTGTATTTCTACAAGTATCTAGGGAATTATATCGATTCCAAGTATAATCATATTACATATTATCTTTGGTCTATATTGACCCTAGATCCGTAGATCCCTTATGTTACATATTTTGTCTTATTTTTGGCTTTGTATTGGGGGCAACCCCTTGTCATGAGATAGTTTTATTTGGAACATATATTGGAAATATGGTTTTCTAATAAGATCTCATGTCCTTTCATGTTGCATATATTATATTAATATACCTTAAATGCAATTGCTCACAATTTTTGTTAGTAATTACTTTAAGGTGGGGGCATGCATTCCATTATATTATTCACTTCATTCACATGTGTTGGACTTGGTGATACATTGGCTTGGAATTTTGATCATATTTGTAGCTCCTTATCAAATATATTAGGACTATAACTCTTGGTATGATTGATATGGGATCATACCTAGTAAACCGAACCTCAATAGCCCTTGTGTGTTTCTTATTTGCTACTTTTCGATATCTCACCTAGTGAATATCATACTTCACTAGCATGTGGTGCTTTGGTACATGGTTCACCTAACAAATATCACACTTTGTTAGCCTATGGCTCATGAGTGCCTTGGCTATAGATCCTAGTAATAATTTCGTGGAGCTTGCTAGTCTGTGATTATCATACCCCCTTCACGTGCTTGCATCATGTTTGCATTATTTTTGTGTCTTGTTCTCATTAAGTTTTGTTTCATGTCTATTGTGTTATTTTTTATGTCTTCATTGTGTATGTTTGTGTTTGTCATGATGCATTACATCTCACATGTGTGTTCCTTTGTCCTCATGTTGTTTTGCTATATGATCTTTGATTTGGGGACTAACACATCCCCCAGATTTGATGTCATCATATCTCTTAAATATTTGGATAATTGAACCCCTCTTGGCCTATCTTTACTTTAGTGTGAGTCTGAGCATAAGTTCATACTCTAACTAAAGTGGGGGCTAAATGTAGTATTAAGAATCGTCACCTTTAACAATTTCACAAGGTTTAGCTCCCCCTATGTGCTTGGACCTAATTATGCATTTAACTACCCATGTTATAAAAATATTTAGAAAATAAAAAAATGGGAAATAAAAATAAGTATTTAATATTTCCCCCGACACTTTGGGCCCTGAAAAGAATGGGTTTGGTTTAGGGAACCCCACAGCCTAGACCACCTCTTTTTGGCTCCAATTTGAATATGTTGGTGTCGATATTTTAATATTTAAATTTCCAATTATTAAATGCACAAGACAAATAAGAGGGGGGGGGGGGGGGGTAAATCAGTTGTATACTTAAAACATTCAATCCTTCAATATCTTTTCAAACCCTTATCAACCATTAAACCCTTCCCATGTATTAGTAGAATGTAAACATATGAAACAATAATAAAAACACATCCAAACACATAAGAACACTAGATTTATGTGGAAAACCTAAGAAGGGAAAAACCACGATGAGGATTAGATCACATGTATATGAATTTCAACATCAAATATAATTAGGCTCACGACCAAGGGCTCATTACCCAGAAAAAGAAGAAAGGCTTATTGTTTGGTGGCTCACTACCAAGAAGAAAGAAGAATAGAAGACTACTACAAAGAGATTCACTATCTCAAGGCAATAGGATAAATACACCACTACAAATTTATGCCATCCACAACCTTTGACTCACTGCCTCCAACAACTTCAAGCACACTAAAAATATAGACTCCTCTACTCACTGCATCTAAGTCATAAACATTAAGCTTGCACTTAGATCACCACACTTAATCAATTTTTCATCTTTAACACACCTACTATAGATCCACACTCATATCCAACAATTTACCTTACATTTATACCATGCATGACCTAAACAATCTCAATTAGGTTGGCCTTAATGAAATGTATGCACCCAAAACATGTAACACTAGAATAGGTCAGCACCAAACACATCTATGATGGAAAGAAGTGAAGGATTACCACACCAAAGGTTAACTAGGACCCAAATATACACCACCATGCTAATCAACGCATGCACAATCCATGAGGTACCTCCGCAAATAGCGCTAGCATGCTAGGTCGGCCAAACCTGAACTAACACTACAAGTGACCACATGCACACTTCTTCACAACATGCAGACCACACAAAAACACTCCACAACATACACACATCTCAAAATATTCTGCAACTCTACCACAACCACTTAAAATAAACAATACTTTCATTATGTGCAACTAGACATGCAGACACAAACATAAAATTTACTAAACAACCTTGTGGAACACCTTAGCACTTGAAACAAAAGGGAAGGAGGTTACATATAATATAGGCACATTCCTTAATCTACAAGGCAAGCAACCTTACTGCGAAGAAATGTGGAGCAATCTTATTTCTGCCAGACAACCTTCTACACAAATAGATAAACTGTCAAACATAACTTTCACTACAAAATGACCAAAACGTGAAAATTTGGATATAGAACCTATAAACACTTCTAATCATCATATGTAAATTGCATAAGAACATCTTCAACCATAAATAAATGTACACCTCTATCACACTATGCACTCTTTTATTCAAATTTTCTCAAAAGCACTTGGAAACCAAGTGAACTTTATCAACTACAACACTTATTCATCACAACCATACAAGACATCAATGAAAACACTGATGACAACACCATGCAACACCTTCTTTATCAAACCACAACACATCCATATTAGCATCAATACTAATGGTAGTACCACCAAAAACTCCAACACTATAAATCTCCAACAATATCCACACCGTTGACATCAATGACCAACACCTACAACTATTGACATCAATGACAACTTCAACAACATACTTGCAAAAATCTCCACCTTTGTCATTGATGGAAACACTAGCTCTCTAAAAAAACCATAAAAAACAAGAGCAACTAACAACAACTCTGCAACAAGCAACACTCCCCCTAACCGGAGCATCTCTTCACTCTTCACACTCTCTCTTTTACTTCTACTTCACAAAAAAATTCCCCCTACCTAAGAAGTTCTTTATTCTCTCATTCTCTTGTGAAAAATCTCTCCCCCTATGCTTTTCAAACCATATTATTTTTTGTAATACTCCTCTACACTATGGTTTTTCAACCACTCTAACTCTCTTCCCCTTTGACATCAATATCAAAGGGTCATAGACTCATCCAACTCTCTTTCCTACATTGAAATATTTTGATAACCCCATTTGGCAACATTCAAAGGGAAACACCTGCACCTTTCACATATCATCTGCATAGAATTTTTCATTCTTGTTCTCCCTCTTTAAAATATACATACATCATTTTGACACCACTTACAATGCCAACAAGCAACTATACTCTCACTCTCTCCATTGCACTCACTTTTTAGTATTCCCCCCCTTAGAGGCACAAAAAAAAAACACTGCATCAACTAGCAACACTACTACCTACTGCCCCTAAGAGGTAGCCTTCAACATTAGTCCATGACCAAGAATGTATATTGGATGCTCACCTAGAAAGATGCACCAACTTATGCATCTAGTTGAAAGAAGGGAAATAACCCCTAAATTCTATTGGAGATAATCAAATGTATCTTTTCGAAGAGCCTTTGTAAGGATATCTACAACTTTATCCTTTGTAGGCACATATTCTAGCTTAACCTCATTCTCTGCAACTTTCTCTCTTAGAAAGTGATACTAGATAGAGATATGTTTTGTTCTTGAATGAATTACTTGGTTCTTTGAAATATTTATAGCACTTATATTATCACATAAAATAGAAATATGTTCATCATATAATACTCTGATATCATTCAATGTTTGCTTCATCAACAACACCTATGTGTAGCATGATGTCACTACAATATATTTTTCCTTTGCAGTAGATAATAATACCGAATCCTTCTTCTTACTCAACCATGAAACTAATCTTCTTGCAAGAAATAAAGTACCACCACTTGTACTTCTTCTATAATTTGTATATCTTTCCCAATCTACATTTGAACATGCACTCAAGAAGAAGTCAATATCCTTTGGATACCACAAACTAAAATCCGTAGTGCCCTTCAAGTATCTAAATATCCTCTTCATTGCTGCAACATGAGATTCTCTGGGATCTTGAAATCTAGTCACAAGACATAATGAATGTATAATATCTAGTCTAGTAGTAGTTAAATGTAGTAGTTCACCAATCATTGGTATATACTTGCTCTGATTTGTCTTAGGAGATTCGTCATTTTTCTCAAATTGTAATCGGTAACCATAGTGGTACACACTGGTTTAGAATCCTCCATCCCTAAATTTTTCAACATTTCCTTAACATACTCTGACTTTGAAATGAAAATACCATTTTTGGATTGGTTGATTTGTAATCCAAGGAAGAAATCCTTCTCTCCACACATTGACATCTCAAACTCTTTATGTATTTCCTTTGAAAAAAATTTGCACATACCTTCATTTCCTCCAAAGATAATGTCATCCATATACACTACCAAAATCAAGATTTATTCTCGTTCAACCTTGAAGTAAAGGTTACTATTTGCAATATCTTTCTTGAATCCTTGCTGCAGAAAATACATGTCCAATCTTGCATACCAAGATCTAGGAGCTTGTTTGAGTCCATACGATGCTTTTTTCAGTCTATAGACCATATCAATATCTTTTGATAACTGAAAACCTTCTGGTTTTAAAATGTATACCTCTTCTTCTAACTCACCACTTAATAATGTGGACTTCACATCCATCTGATATACTTTGAAGTCTTTGTGTGTTGCAAAAGCCAAAAACATTCTAATGACTTCCATCCTTGCCATTGGAGCAAATGTCTCTGTAATGTCATAAAATTGCACCCCTTACAATTTTACATACATTCTTGTATCCACTTTAGTGTCCACTCCCTTAGTACTTGTGTAGGCTCATTATAGTTCCTGCATTAGCCTTTTTCCCCTCTCAAGATGCTCAGGACCTATCTACCTCACGCGTCATCTCTACATCAAACCTTGTGTTTTTCTTGATCTTGTTGTTTTGTAGTGTGATGTGTTTGGACACTAGTGCATTGCGTGAACATTTGCACGCCGCGCTAGCGTCCTATGATATTTTGACGTTCAAATGACCGTTTTCGAGTGCCTTGCCACTTGTCATCTACTTTTGTCAGTGGTAATGGCTCAAGGTGCCTTGTAATGGCTTGGGAAGCTTCTTTTCCCTCCTCTTCTCTCTTTAAATCCATTCTTTTAATGCATTTGGTCTCTCTTGGGTCTTTTTCTCTTGGATACATTGTCTTTTCTCTCTTGTTTGCACAAATCTCTTGCTTGTTACAACAACCTCAAGCTCTCAAGTTCTTACAAAACTCTTTGCTACTCTCTTGGCTCTCGCAACTATTGGTATTTCTCTTTGGCTTCCTTAATCCTTATAGGTGATATTTATCTTGTGCCTTGTATCTTTGAGCATCTTGGGATATCTTGTATCCCTCATCTATTACATATTTATTTCATGATACAGGCTCTCCTCCTTGAGCGGGGATTTCTTTTATCTCTCGAATTCATTTCATTTATGCTTATTATTTCTCTCTATCTATCTAGCTATCTATGGAGATGGGAAAATTGAAATGGGGGTTTGACTATGGCAAGCCCCTAAACAACCCCAATATTTTTCCCTCGGTCTTATGTGTGCAAGTGTTGAAGATATTTCTTTGCTAGAGGCTTCATTGCTTGGTCTATTATGAGCACTTTCCTTTCCTTCCTTAGTTTTATCAATTACATTTAGTTCACTTTATTTTAGTTTTGTTATATTATGTTACTTTCCTGCATTCTATAGGTTCTTAGTAATTATACTGCTAGTAGTTGCTTTGCTATTCTCTATGACATTCTCAATTTTTGGTATGTACGGGATGCCAACGTGCCTCTGGGATGTTAGCATGCCGCGTTGTAGTCTGTATACCATGTTTTTTTCCTCAGCCAAATTTTTTCTAGTTTGTCTGAAAGACCTTTATGACCTACTCCTTTTGATTCTATAACTCTCACTTTGTTCCTTGAGGTAGTTTAGGGCAGTTCATTCCCTAGGACTCTCTTCAGAATAAAGAGACTCATGAGCAGTGAATCTCCCTTCTCTACATTTTGGTGAACCCCATTTCATACTGTCAAAGTGATACATCGGCCTTCGGTCAACTTTCCTATATCTCTATTTAAAAATATACTTTCTATATTTCTTCCTTCTATCTCTTTCTAGCTTTGTTAAGAATCTTCAAGAAGTTATCTTACAAGCATATGAAAGTGATTTCTCTCCTTTCTTATTATTCTTTGTTGATCCCTCTCCTAAAATTCCTTCTAAGGATATTTTGGTGCAAGAGGATAAAATTATTGATGCTTTTCTTAACATTACTCTACCTTCTCTTCGCTCCAATGCACTCTCTTTTAGGGACATTGCATTTGTGAATGATGATTCTCATCTTAATTTCGATGCAATCTCTTCCATAGATGATGCATTAGTGAATGATGAATCTCATCTTCATTCTAATATA